>JACEEZ010018609.1:232481-252481 GCA_016584305.1 Chionoecetes opilio
CTGTTGTTTGTTCCCTACCTCCTTCTTTCTCCATCCTTTTCCCTTCTCCCAAACATCCCTCTTCCAGTCTTCTTATATTCCTCCTCTTCCTCCTCCTCCTCCTCCTCCTCCTCACGCACACACACACACACACAACACACACACACACACACACACAATGATTAAAAAAACACATTAAATGCCTCAGACTATAGATGGTTGTGGTTGGTTGTCTTGTTTCGTTGCCTTTTGATTATATTGACAAGAGAATTTCTCAGCTGGAGTTTGCTTGAGTTGGAGAACGGGTCAGGTTGAGGCAGGAGTCACTTCGCTGGGAAGGAATCGTATTTTCAGCCTTATACCTCTGGGCCAAGGAAGATATCTTATATGTTACTTGCTCTGGGCGGGTATAATCACACCATGTCCTAATGGCACGGAAGGGCGAACAACACTGTGATGCCATTGGCTGCTCGATGCTTGGAACCAAACTAACGGACCAATCAGACGTCAGCTTGGAGTTGGCTGGTCAGCTGCCGCGGCCCGCGATACTCGTTCTGTGCATGTAGTGAAGATATGGTTTGGTTCAATCAGCTTGGAGTTGGTTGGTCAGGTTACGTGAGATAAAAAAAAGATCCTTAATATTGCCAGGGTGCCTGTTTGGCAGAGGCAGCGTGAGGTATACATCTGTCTCTTGCGAGCTGAGGTACTGAGAATTGGAGAAACATGCAGAAGATAGACACAATGACTAGCAGCATCGGGAAAGTGTGTAGGGTGTCAAGGGACGAGCCTTCAGAGTTCGAGGGCGAGGCATAGCCCGAGGAGGACTCGTGGGCTGCCTTGGAGTCCTGGGAGGACGAGACCAGCGTCCTAAGGACTTACCAGCAGTACTGGTGACCGCACACATGAGGTGCTGTCTGCGTAGGAGTTGTCTGCCCTCCCGGTCACCAAGCACCTCGGCGAGGGCTCCTTCGCCTCCCGTGGATCGCGTCACGCTGTCAGGGGCAGAGACGCCATCATGAAGAACCATGATGGAGGGGACGGCCCCGCCGGCCCTCCTGTGGGAGGCCTCGTGGCCCGGAGCTGGAAGCGCGGGGGGCGCGCCCTGCCTCCACGCCCTGAGCACCGATCGACCAGCCTCAAGTCATCATTGACTAACGCCGCGTGCCCCTCTACGCCACTGCCAAGACTCGTGCAGCGTGGGCACGTTCCTGCGACGTGGTGGAGGCGTTCCGAGCGGCTGGATAGGTTCCACCTCAAGGTTTTGTCCACAATGACATCAAGTCGGACAAACATCTTGTGTGAGCGGCACCTCCTCCAGTCCCGTGTGTCCACCTGCATTGACTTCGGGGTCCGCCCTCCATACTCGAGGACAGCTTCTACCTTTTAGCTGTTTGGCATCCCCCTCGAGACTTGGAGAGCAGGACTTTGCTTCTTCAGGTCGCCGGAGCTGCGGGAAGGAAAGCCCGCTGCAGCCGTCCAGCGACGTATTCAGGTCGGGGGTGAGCTCTTGCTCCGTGGTGCACAGGCTCCGAACACCCCTTGCTCACAATCCGCTGCTGACGCCCCTGGTGCCGGCGTTGCACCGCGGGAGCAGCCCTAGGCGCGGCCCTGTCCCTGCGCCAGGTGGCGTGTCAGAGGGCGCGGGCGCTGTGCTTGCCTGCTCACGGATGACGCAGGCCCAAGACGTCATCTACGTGACGACAAGCCTAACACACAACTCTCCACACAACACTCCACAACAGCCTGACCAACACAACCCTCTCGCTCTTCTTCAACAACACTCCACTGTCTCCCGCTCTACAATGACAGTCCAGGACTAACCTCTCCACACAACAATTCCACACAACCCTCCGCTCTTCTTCACAACACTCCACTGTCTCCCGCCGTCTACAATGACAGAAAAAATCCAGGACTACCTCTCCACACACCACGCCACACGATCCCTCCGCTCGTTCTTCAACAACCACCCACTGTCTCCCGCATCTACAATGACATTCCAGACTAACCTCTCCACACAACACTCCACATCAACCCTCCGCTCTTCTTCAACAACACTCAACTGCTCCCGCCTCTACATGACAGTCCAGGACTAACCTCTCCAATCACAACACTCCACACAACCCTCGCGCTCTTCTCAACGAACACCTCCCACGTGTCTCCCCCTTCTACATGAAGAGTCCGACTAACCTCTCCACAAACACTCCACACAACCCTCCGCTCTGTCTTCACAACGACTCCACTGTCTCCTGCCTCTACAATGAACAGTCCGAGTGACTATCCCAATCTAGGACAATCTAAAAAATCCGAACAGGTGAATCTCACATTCATCTCTTGCTAAAACAGCTTCTAAGAAGTTCGGTGTCCTGTGGCGTCTGCGTCCATGGTTTTCTCGCTCCTCAGTTGCTTGCTGAAAAAAACAAGGAGATCCTTTTTGCCGAGGATGAGTCACTCCCCCCGTTGACCCCCGCACCCAGGGCCCCCCAGGAACCTGGTCCTGTCTGTCTGTCTGTTTGTTGCTCTTATGCTTATAATTTATACGTAGACAATCTTACAATATATTTACAATTTGACAATTATTTTATATTTACTAAATTTATGTATTTACAAGTTTGCATTTCTTCGTGTCTTATTTATCTTGCTTCCCCTTCTCCTTTTGTTTTGTTTTTCTTTCCTGCAATTCCTTCCTTTCGTCTCTTTCTTCCTTCCTTCGTTTCCCTTCCTTTCCTTCGTGCATTCCTTTCTTTCTTTCTTCTTTTCTTTCTTTCTTTCCTGTCCTTTACCTTACGCACTTTGTTTCATGTCATTTAGGGGAAGAGAGAGAATCAGGTGGTCCGTGAGCCCTACAAGGATAATAGTATCCTAGATTTAGTTTTTCACTACCGACTTGATCTGATTGATTACTTGCGACATAGGGTTGAACATTTGGCAAATAGGTGAACACCGGTTAATCAGATGCGCATAAATTGCAACGTGAGCATCACAGTAAATCATTTTATTGTTCCAACTGTATTAATATAGTGGAGTTCCAAGATCAGCAGGGTACTAACAGCAAGTTGATGTGGATTGGACCTACTAAATGGGTAATACGCCGAAAACAGGTGTGTGTAATTTAGTTCACGAAAGTAAAGCTCCTAATCGGGTTTTTGGAAAATATGTTCCCGAATGGTAATGAAAAGGTTTGAATAACAAAAATAGAAGACCCTGTTGGATGACTAATGAGATACACAATCATAACAGTAGCGCCGGACCGTATACAGTTACGAAGCGATCTGCGGACTGGGATTCTAGAGAATACCTGACGTTAGAGTTTCGCTGCTATAGGACTAATTAAGTCTAAAAAGGCGCGGTATGAAGGAAAATATTGCAGAGGGAATCAATCAATACCCGAAAGGTTCTTTCAATACGTTCGCAGGTAAGAAAAACGTCAAAACATGTATTGGGCCACTGAAAGATAGAATGGGGGGGCACACGATCTTGGTAATGATATAAGAGTATGTGGCGTCTTCGTGTGGAACTCAATAATTACTTTAATGCGGAGTTTTTAATTAAAGACCGATTACGCTCCATTACCCGATACCATAAACATTTTGCAGGACTACGAAAGTGATAGACTTGGTAATAGGAGAGGATGACTAAGTAGATGAATCTCAAAGTATATGCGGGAAACTTGAACCAGGCAAAATCCGTGGGGTGACGAAATCTCGCCGAATTTCTTTCGGGAATGGTCACAGTCAACTTTCGCTCCCCTTAAAGATTTATTTTAAAATAAATCGCTAATGGACAAAAATGTTCCTGAGGTAATGTGGGAAAGATTAGCAAATGTTACAGACCGATATTCAAAAAAGGGGAGTAAGAGCCTCGCAAACGTAATTATCGCCCAATTTAGTCTAACGTCTGTGATTGTTAAAGCTCTTTGAGAAAATATTGACGGGATACAATAGTGTCTTTTCTCGATGAAAATTAACTTAATATTTAAACTCCCAGCATGTGATTTCGAAGGTTGCAAAGATGGCCATAAAAATGTTTTGGCGAATAATAAATAAAAAGAAACATGTGAGGTTGTGGTTGTTCAATGGGTCAACGTCATTAATGTCCCAATAACCCACATGGCCTATTTCTTGAAATGTCTTAATGGGTGGATAGTAGAGGGAGTAAAGGGAAGACGCAAGGGAATGGAGAATAGATAAAGGAGTAATACAAGAAAAGGGAAGAACAGAAAATTGGATAAATGGAAGGATAAAAGGAGGTAATTTGGAGAGAAGAGAGAGAGAGAGAGGGGGAAAAAAACAGAGAGAGAGAGAAATGAGAGAGAGAGAGGAGAGGAGAGAGATAGAGAAGAGAAGAGAGAGAGAGGAGAGAGAGAGAGAGGAGGAAGAATAGGATAGAGAAGGAGAGAGAGAGAGGAGAAAGAGAGAAATGAAGAGAGAAGGAGAGAGAGAGGAGAGAGAGGAGAAGGAGATGAGAGAAGAGAGAGAGAGAGGCTATTAGAGAGAGAGAGTGAGAGAGAGAGAGAGAGAGAGTATAGGAGGAGAGAGGATAGAGGATGAGAGAGAGAGAGAGAGATGAGATTGAGTGAGAGATGAGAGAGATAAGAAATGAAACTGATAATAAAAACGAAAGAGAAGAAAAACCGCGTAAAAGGTATGTATAATGAAATAGTCATTAATAGTGTTTATCATGATGTCAATGATGACTAGGAGAGGTGTTTTGAAATTATTCTTAAAATGGTTCACTTTCCCCGTAAACGTATCACTAATCACTTAGTAGTGAGTAACAACGGTACACGGCATATTGAGGTATGGGCCACCGTTTGCCGTGTGAGCAGAGGGACCCCACATATCACGCTACACCTCTCACAATCACTTCTCCAATCATAATATTAGAAATTTCAGATCCAATCAATGGTTGGGCCCGTTTCT
This sequence comes from Chionoecetes opilio, assembly GCA_016584305.1. NCBI lineage: Eukaryota > Metazoa > Arthropoda > Malacostraca > Decapoda > Majidae > Chionoecetes > Chionoecetes opilio. The sequence goes on from JACEEZ010018609.1 coordinate 237,380, forward strand.
TTCTACTTCTCGGTCCAATCCATTGTCCAATAGTTTTCCTACTTCTCGGAAATGGGGTCCGATAATATCCCAATACCATTCATTATTACACTGAGGGGACTCCAACGATCCCAGTTTCTTCCTACTTTTTCTACTATACGTTACTTCATCTTTCTCTCTACGTCTTTTTTTTGTCCTGTATTTTGTCTTTCCTATTCTCGGTCCAATCATCCCCAGGTTCTTCCTACTTACTCTCGGCAATCATCCCCGATTTGGCAGTTTCTTTCTTTCCTACTTCTCCTCAATCATCCCCTAGGTTTTCTTCCTACTTGTCTCGTCGCAATCTTCCCCAGTTTCTTCCTACTTCTCTCCAATCATCCCTAGTTTCTTCTTCCATACGGTTTTTCCTCCAATCATCCCCCAGTTGTCTTCCTACTATCTCTCCAATCATCCCATTTCTTCCTACTTTCTCTCCAATCAGTCCCAGTTTCTTCCGTACTGTCTCGCTCCATCATCCCCAGTTTACTTCCTACTTCTCTCCAATCATGCCCCGGGGGGAGTTTCTTTCCTACTTTCTCTCCCAATCATGGCCAGTTTTCTTCCTACCCTAGGTACTCTTCCAAGTCATCCCCGTTGGCAGTTTCTTTTACCTACTTCTCTCCAATCATCACCGAGTTTGCGTCCTACCTTCTCTCCAATCATCCCCAGTTTCATTCTTCCTACTTCTCTCCAATCATCCCCAGTTTCTTCCTACTTCTCTCCAATCATCCCCAGTTTCTTCCTACTTCTCTCCAATCATCCCCAGTTTCTTCCTACTTCTCTCCAATCATCCCCAGTTGGCAGTTTCTTCCTACTTCTCGTGCACAATCATCGAGAACCCATTTTCATTCCTATGGGGGGTGAGGGGGGGGTTGGTCTCATCCAATTCATCCCCAGTGGTGTCTTCCTACAATTCTCTTCGCAAATCATCCCCCCAGAGTTGGAAGGCAGGTGTCTTCTTCTGCTTCCTACTTCTCATCCAATCATGGCCCCGAGGTTTTCTTCCTACTTCTCGGAGTCGCAATCATCCCTATTTCTGGTCCTACTTTTCGGTTCCAATCAATCATTTACCCAAAAAAAAAATCGCTTTCCCTAATCCTTTCCAATTACCCCTAGTTTCTTCCTACTTCTTCCTTTACTTCCAGTTCTTGTAAATAATCTGCAAGTTCATCCCACATCCTCCCTAGTACTTCATAATGGCATCAATTTTCCTTCACTATTTTGTTTTCATCTAACTAAAACACCCTTCGAAGGAACATCATTTTTTAGTCATGGTGAATTTTTTTTGTTTGAATCAGTTTTTTTTTCTGTTACCTCCCTGTCTTTATGTTCCCTCTACCTCCGTTTTTTTCTTCTGTTCCTCTTTCTTCTTTCTTCATCCTTCTTTCTTCCTTCATTGCCTTTTTTTCTCTCTCTACTTCCTCTCATCCTCTGGTATATACTTGGCCCACTTTTTTGTAAATTTTGTGTTTTCCAAATTTCCATTCACCATCATTATATATACCAGTCACTGTCATCACCATCATCACCATCATCACCATCATCATCTTCACTGTCAGCCATTCTCTCATTCTATCAACCTTTCTCTCTTCCGTCAAACATTCACTCACTTTCTCTTTCTTTTCTCTTTCTCTTTCATCATCCTGTTTGCTTCTCATCACCCTCATTATCTTATTTTCCTCCCTCTTCCTCTCTCTCTCTCTCCTCTCTCCTCTCATCCCCCTCTCACTCTCTCTCATCTCTCTCTCTCTCTCCTCTAACTCCATCTCTCTCTCTCGACATCTCCTCTTTTCTCTCTCCTCTCTTCCCATTATCTCATTTTCCTCCTCCTCTCATTTCTTTCTGTCGTCAATCATTCTCCTCTCTCTCCTCTCTCTCTCTCTCCTCTCGTCTCTCTCTCGTCTCTCTTCTTCTCTCTCTCTCTCTTCTCTCCTCTCATCTCTCTCTCTCTCTCTCTCTCTCTCTCCTCTCTCTCCTCTCTCTCTCTCTCTCATGAAGCTGTCACATCTGTCATTACCTACACGCCACAAGTCACAAGCCCGCCAGGTGACCGCATTTACAGCCCCTTTAGGTAGGTAATAGACCAATTCCTGCATACACTCATGTTTTATTAGCAAGTTTCTCTTTTGATCTCTCTCTCTCTCTCTCTCTCTCTCGCTCTTTTTCTCTCTTATCTACATGGAGAAGGAAGATAACGAAATATTTATGAAAGCTCCTCCTCCTCCTCCTCTCTCCTCCTCCTCCTCCTCCTCCTCCTCCCTCCTCCTCCTCCTCTCCTCCCTCCTCCTCTCCCAGGGACAGCCCCGAGTAAATGGTTCACTACTACAACTTTTGACCTGTGACGGGCTTGTGGTTCAGTAAGGACCCTGTCAGTTAGTGACCACCATCGGGATTTATATACCAGGGGTCACTGCTGCAGGGGGCATTGAAGTGCACGGCGTCCTACTTGGAAAGTGCACTAACCACAGTGGATTGAAACGGAGCTGGGGCCTGATTGACTGCTGCCTCCCAAGAAAGCGCCAGGCAAGGCTGCCACACCACCCTTGAACTTCCACACTGATGCCTACACCAACACTACATTAGACCTCATAACACACACAGATAGCCCCGAGTTAACGGTTTACCACTACTACTCTCGACCTGTGACGGCTGTGGTTCAGTTAGGGTCCTGACAGTTAGTGACCACCATCGGGATTTAAGGTACCAGGGGGTCACTGCTGCAGGAGGCATTGAAGTGTACGGCGTCCTACATGGAAAGTACACAATCCGCAGTGGATTGAACGGAGCTGGGGCCTGATTGCTGCCGTCCCAAGAAAAGCGCCAGGCAAGGCTGCCGCACCAACCCTGAACTCCACACTGTGTTCACAACCATTACAAAAACACACATAACATGGCCTTATCTATCAAGCACTAAACCTACCCCCACAAACTAGTAGTAGTTAGCCATAGATTACAGCTTCAACTTTCCTCACAAATTCCATGCAGTTTTTCTATATTGCATGGTATCACTTCTTTTCCGGCCAGCTTCGGCTGGAGGGATGGGTGGGTGGGGAGGAGCCTTCTACTTCCTATCCTTTCTCTCTTATTATCTAGTTAGTGTAGTGTAGTTACAGCAAACAGCCTTGTAAGGACCTATCGGTCTGTTGCTGTTTGTGTTTCCTTTGTATTCCTTTGTATTCCTCCTCCTCCTTCTTTGTGTTCCGGTCAGTAAAACACGTTCACGTAATAACATATTATAATAAACCCAAGTGATGGAACAGCCAAATTAAATCTGGGCTTGTATAGAAAAAATGGGCTTACCGTAAATGCCTGTCATCTCAAAACGAAAATGACACAAAATAGAGCTTGAAAACTACACTGTGATACAAAAAAAGTTGATGAAGAAAAGTAAGTAAGATTTGATGTTCTTATGTTGTTATGTTCTCCTCCTCCTCCTCCGCCTCTTCTTCTTCTTCTTCTTCTTCTTCTTCTTCTTCTTTTTCTTCTTTTTCTTCTTCTTCTTCTCTTCTTCTTCTTCTTCTTCTTCTTCTTCTTCTTCTTCTCCTCCTCCTCCTCAGACCACAAACGCCACTTTTCCTTTTGGAGGACGAGGAGAAGAAGAAGAAGGAGGAGGAGGAGGAGGAGGAGGAGGAGAAAGAAAAAAGAAAGAAGAAAAGGAGAAGAAAAAAAAGAAAAAGAAATAATATAGATGACTAGCCGCAAAGCCGCCCTCCGGGCGGACTTTTTGGCTAGCTCCTGCGGAGGGCTATTGGTGGGCCTTCGGCCCACCAAACACAGACTCTCCAGATAGCCCCTTCTAACTTTCCTGAAATCATGGATGTAGAAATGTATGTATTAACGCCAACCCATTCACATCACCCCCAACCCATTCACTCACCCATTACCCATCACCCCCCACCCATTCACTCACCCATTACCCATCACCCCCCACCCATTCACTCACTCATTACCCATCACCACACACCCATTCACTCACCCATTACCCATCACCCGCCATCTATTCCCTCACCCATCACCCCCCACCCATTCACTCACCCATCACCCCACACCCATTACCCATCACCCCACCCATTCACTCACCCATTACCCATCACCCTACATCAAGGCTTCCTCAATTCTCGCAACCCACTTTTTTCACAATTATCGCTAATAGGTTGCTAAAAAAAAAAAAAAAAAAAAAAAAAAAAGTGATCGGATCATTTCATAAGTGAGCTTAAAACCTTCCCCTGGTCAACCTGGTTCCAAAAATGTGGTATATGATGGGATTCCGCCACGGGGGGCGGAACCTATACCACACACACACACACACACACACACAGACACACACACACACACACACTTTCGCTTATATTATTATTATAGAAGAAGAAAAAAAATGAAGAAGATAAAGAGAATAAAAAAAAAAGAAGGAAGGAAGAAAAAAAGATGAAGAAGAATCGGTAGATGTGCAAGATTGGAGGTGTAGTAGGAAGTGGTGGTGGTGGTGGTGGTGGTGGTGGTGGTGGTGGTGGTGGTGGTGGTGGTGGTGGGGGGGGGTGGGGGTGGGGTGGTGGGGGGGGGTGATGGTGGTGGTGGTGGTGATGGTGATGGTGGTGGTGATGGTGATGGTGGTGGTGGTGGTGATGGTGGTGATGGTAGTGGTGGTGGTGGTGTGTGATGGTGGTGGTGGTGGTGGTGGTGGTGGTGGTGGTGGTGGGGGGGTGGTGGTGATGGTGGTGGTGGTGGTGATGGTGATGGTGGTGGTGATGGTGATGGTGGTGGTGGTGGTGATGGTGGTGATGGTAGTGGTGGTGGTGGTGGTGATGGTGGTGGTGGTGGTGGTGGTGGTGGTGGTGGTGGTGGTGGGGGTGGTGGTGGTGGTGGTGGTGGTGATGGTGGTGGGGGTGGGGGTGATGGTGATGGTGGTGGTGGGGGTGATGGTGATGGTGATGGTGGTGATGGTAGTGGTGGTGGTAGGGGTGGTGGTGGTGGGGGTGATAGTGGTGGTGGTGGTGGTGGGGGTGATGGTGGTGGTGGTGATGATGGTGGTGGTGATGGTGGTGGTGGTGGTGGTGGTGGTGGTGGTGGTGGTGGTGGTGGTGGTGGTGGTGGTGGTGGTGGTGGTGATGGTGGTGGTGGGGGTGATGGTGATGATGGTGGTGATGGTGATGGTGGTGATGGTGGTGGTGGTGGTGGTGGGGGTGATGGTGGTGATGGTGGTGATGGTGATGGTGGTGATGGTGGTGGTGGTATCTACATTTTAATCCTTTCCTCCTCCTCCTCCTCCTCCTCCTCCTCCTCCTCCTCCTCCTCTTCTTCTTCTTCTTCCTCCTTCTCCTCCTCTTCTTCTTCTTCTTCCTCCTTCTCCCATAGAAGTAACGCAACGTCACCATATGGCAGCGAAAGTCACGCCGTTTACGTCCCTCCATTTATCTATCTATCTATCTATCTATCTATCTATCTGTGTATCTATCTATCTATCTGTGTATCTATCTATCTATCTATCTGTGTATCTATCTATCTATCTATCTATCTATCTGTGTATCTATCTATTTATCTATCTATCTATCTGTGTATCTATCTATATATCTATATATCTATCTGTGTATCTATCTATCTATCTATCTGTGTATCTATCTATCTATCTATCTATCTATCTGTGTATCTACCTATCTCTGTCTACCTGGGTATCTATCTCATTTACATAATTTTCATATCAATATTATCTTCCATCAATCTACTAACACAAAAAAAAATACAAATCATTAATAAATTTGCCTATACACCGTACCTATCTATCTATCTATCTATCTATCTATCCATCTATCTATCTATCTATCTATCTATCTATCTACTCACGCTTAATTTTACGACCACATTTCATTGACGCAAAACGAGTACAGTACCAGTGAAGCGTAAAGCACCAAGAGGCTTTTACCGGGGTCCTGAGTGTCTTCAGACCCCCATAGATGGACCCTACCTATGGGCAGTCCCCCCGCCCCGCCCCCCACATATATAAGGAGGGAGGAGCTGGCAAGGACTACAGTATCCCCCTGACCCTTGAGACGCGAGGAGGCAGCTGCAGGGCCTGAAGGATGACGGTGATGCGATATATGGTGAGGATGAATGAGTTGATAAGACGGCCAGGCACAGATCCTTGCTTGTTTTGCTTGTTGTTTTCTGTCCCCATGCTAACACCATCACCTCCTGGCCCTTTCCTTTTTCCCCTTTCCTTCCCTCAGGTATTCGTGGGCGTGGTGGTCGTCGCCGCGGCAGACACGCCCTCCCCTTCTCCCTACGGCGCCCGCCACTCACCGCCCGCTCCCTACCACGAACCTGAGGAGCCCGCCTGCGCCGCCAACACCACCAAGCCGTGGTGCCTCGAGGACGCCGAGTACCCGGTCTACGAGATCAGACATGCCGCCCAGTACCACTTCACGAAGGTCATTGATCTCTACGCCGACGTGGCTGACCTCAACACCGAGCTGTCTGTGGAGCGGCCCAAGACCCTCGAGGAGGAGACCTACCTCTGCCCCTCCGGCACCGCCTACGTCAGGCCTCTGCGCGCCATCAACACAGACGGCAAGTGGCGCGTCGTCGTGAATAATGTTGAGACGCACTACAAAACCCTGACGCAGACAACCCGCGTGGAGGAGTGCCTCACCAACGGCGACGCCTGCCCGCTGGTGCCAGAGTGTTATGAGTCTTCTTGTCTGCAGAAGTCCATCTACCACCGCTTCCTCGTCTACGACGCCTACGACCAGTACTTCCCCTTCGCGGTGGAGACCTTCAAGCTGCCCGCCAGCTGCGCCTGCCTCCTCGGCGCCTCCACACTCGACCACTAAAACCCCCGCCACACCATAACAACAACAACACCCGCACAACTCTCGCCACCACGACCTGTCCACACACCAAAAGCTCCTTGGATGCATGTGTGTCGCCCATCTACTTGACCCCCCCGCTGCCATGCTCAACGGCACGTGAAGAAAGCAGTTCTCTAGTCATCTCGCCTAATCGATAAATAGTATTCAATATCGATGTAATATATTCTATGATGATTATGTATTTCGTGTTATAAATATGAAAATAAATGCTCATATGAATAATGACGTGTCTCATTCTATATCACATCTGTCTGTTTACCATCAAGTAGGAGTACATTCCACTCTCCTTCACCAGAATAATTTTATTCTACCTATGAATCTTCGGGTCAATTATCTATCCATTCCAAATTCTCCATACAAGTCCTGTGTCATAAAACAACCTTCCAAAACGGACATGTCCTCCCTGCTCGTAACTCAAGGGGCGCCGCCACATATACTGTCCGGCTCAGTGGGGAAGGATGAGTATGAATAGTTACTTTCCTCGCACTACTGACGAAGGCGTTGACTGAGGCGGTGCATGAAGGAGATAGAGTGATACATTATTCGACAGGCTTGTTTCTTATTGCTGTCTGTCTGTCTGTCTGTCTGTCATGTGGTAGTGGCAAAAATGAAGAAAGGAGAGGAAGGGGAGGAGGAAGAGGAGGAGGAGGAGGAGGAGGAAGACGAGAAGAATACATACATAGGAACTACATAGGAAGAACAGATACCAGAAGACCCGTCAGTCTATAATAAATGTATCTGCTGAACTACATACTGCTACTAACTAACATACTACATGTAATAGGAGGAGGAGGAGCAGGAGCAGCAGGAGGAGGAAAAGCAGGAGGAGAAGGAGGAGCAGGAGGAGGAGCAGCAGGAGGAGGAGGAGCAGGAGGAGGAGGAGCAGGAGGAGGAGCAGCAGGAGGAGAAGCAGGAGGAGGATTACATAGGATTACATAGGAATAACAGACACCAGGAGACCTATTGGTCCATAGCGAGGGTATCTGCTGAACTACATACTACTAACTATCAACTACTTGTAAGAAAACAGTTGGAAAATGATACCATGTCCCTAAAGAGGATAGGAACATGGAAGTTTCATAGTGCAGAATGATAGGATATGAAAAATACTAACTACAACTACCACTACCACTACAACTAATCGATACGGGGGACTAGATACGAATTCGCACTATCAATACCCATTTACTTTACAGTGCGAGTCAAGTCTGTTTTTGAATATAGTTATTGTGCTGGCTCCGACAACATTTGCTGGTAACTTGTTCCATCGATCAACGACTCTAACATTGAAATAATTTTTACGGAGATCGGTGATGCAAAATTGACCGTTTAGTTTTAAAGCATTATTTCTTGTTGTCACTTGAGTTGAAAGCTCGAATAGGTTCTCTTGATTAATGACATCAAAACCTTTTAGGATCTTAAAGGTTTTTATCAAGTCCCCACGGATTCTACGATCCTTTAAGGAAAACATATTAAGTTTCCGCAGTCTCTCTTCATAAGATGAATTTCGCAGAGATGGAATTTGTTTGGTTGCTCTTCTTTGCACTGATTCCAATTTGGCTTGATCTTTTACGAAACAGGGCGACCAGAATTGAACAGCATATTCCAAGTGCGGCCTAACCAAGGACGTGTATAATTGTGTCATTACTTTCGGAGTTTTATGTTCAAAGTTACGTTTAATAAAGCCCAACATCATATTTGCCTTTTTACTGGCAGCTAGGCAATGCGGACTGGTTTTCAGATCATTACTGATGATGACACCTAAATCCTTTTCCTGCTGTACTTCAGTTAACGATTTATTTTGCATTTGATAGTTATATTTGAGGTTATCGTTGCCTATATGCATTACTTTACATTTATCGGAATTGAATTTTAATAGCCATTTATCACTCCAATCTGATAGTTTGTCGAGATAACTTTGTATGAGTTCGCAGTTTTCTCTAGTATATGCTTTACCGCCTAATTTGGTGTCATCTGCAAATTTCGATATTTTAGATACAAGTCTGCAGTCCAGATCGTTGATATATATCAGAAAAAGAGTAGGACCCAAGACCGAGCCCTGAGGCACCCCACTAGTAACATCTAACCAATCAGATGCCTCGCCATTTATTACTACCCGTTGTTTACGATTTGAAAGCCAATCGCCAATCCATGAACATAATTGCTCTCCTAAGCCATGTGCCCTTAGCTTGGTCAGCAGTCGCTTATGGGGAACTGTATCGAAGGCTTTCTGAAAATCAAGGTATATTACATCCGAGGGAATTTTAGCGTCCCAGTTTGAATAAATGACATTAAAAAAATCGAGTAGGTTTGTTAAGTAGGATCTCTTATTTCGAAATCCATGCTGGGAGTTTAATATTGAGTTATTTTCATCGAGAAAAGACACTATTTTATCCCGCAATATTTTCTCAAATAGTTTAACAATCACGGACATTAGACTAATTGGGCGATAATTACTTGCGAGGCTCTTACTCCCTTTCTTGAATATCGGTGTAACGAGGAGCAGGAGGAGGAGGAGCAGGAGGAGGAGGAGCAGGAGGAGGAGGAGGAGGAGGAGGAGGAGGAGGAGGAGGAGGAGGAGGAGGAGGAGGAGGAGGAGGAGGAGGAGGAGGAGGAGGACTTTTACCTCTCTCGTTAATGTGGTTTATGTTACGTTACTCATAATTACTTCACCTGCAGCGCCTTTTTCAGTGTTTAGTGGTGTTACCCTGAAGTACTCTCTCTCTCTCTCTCTCTCTATCTCTCTCTCTCTCTCTCTCTCTCTCTCTCTCTCTCTCTCTCTCTCTCTCTCTCTCCTCTCTCTCTCTCTCCTCTCTCTCCACACACACACAAACACACACACACACACACACACACACACACAGGTAACCAGGTGTGCGTGGACAGGATAATTCAAGTAGGATGTGAGGATTATGCCACACATGAACCTGGGATAAAAAAAAATCCCCTCTTGATTTTAGCAGCTTGAGAAGTAGGAGGAGGAGGGAGGAAGAGGAAAAGTAAGATTGTTGAAGAAATGCACATATTTGTAAACTTTTTATTTATCTGTCTATCTATCTATATAATTGTATAGCTATATTTATTTATTTCATTTTTTTTCTGTTTATACCCTACGCATCTGCATATCTATTTATCCATATATGAACGTGTCTATTTATTTAATCATCCAAACATCAATGCGTGTACACTCAAAGAAACCAAATATTTCCAGATTGACATCAGTAAATATAACACTGATTCTCACCGAGAGATTTTCACATTGAAGTGTATATGACATAGAAGAATAGCTCTCTTACAAAAGAATAGCCACGGAAATACTGATGAAGATCATAATTATTTAAAAAAAGTGAGGTCCTAATTATAGCTAATGCATGAGACGAACCTTGCGAGGAACATGAGCGCTTCACGACTGCATTACTAAAACAAGAGAAGTCCAAAACGCAAATCTCCGCCAATGCTGAAAAAATATTCCAATTGTCATATAAAAAAAGATTCATGAATTTTTTTTTCTTTTACCGCCCAAAGCTTCATTCAGTATGTCTTTCTTTAATACCAGCTTTGCCTTTTAAATCTTGGCCAGCGGGTCTTGAGAGGACGGTTGTGTTGGGCTCCACCTTGAGGGTAGCACACGCCAAGCCCCCTAAGATATTTTTCGAAAAGTACCTGAAACCAGGTTCTAATCCGGATTGATTCCAAAAGTTAATCACTTTTAAATTGGTCCCAGCCACCTCTCTAGTAAAATTTTCATGCAAATCCGTCAGTAACATGTTGCGTAATCCTGCTAACAATCAAACAAAGAAACACACCAAACCGATCACGTAACCTCCTTGGCGAAGGTAAGAATGATCTTTTCCTTCATCTCACGTATTGAAGTTCTCATCTCCATCAGATCAAAAAGTCACCAGCAGGAATCACGTCTGTTACACCGATGTCCTAATCGCTCACTTTCGGTCCGCGTCGTTAGCGGGCCGCAGCCGCCACCACAACGGCCTTGAAGCCTCGCCACGCCAACACTCCGTCGTAACACTCCCATTCACCAATTAGCGGGTTGAGGTGCGCCTCTGACCGTCTGTAGGCTTGCGACACGCCCCTCGCGGCTCTCCTGAAGACAGCGCTGCGGAGGCCAGGAGGACGTCTGCTATATAGACGTGTTGGTGGCGGTGTCTAGACAGTTCCACGGCGTGTCCTGAAGCAGCATCATGTTCCTCAGACTCCTGGTAGGCGCTCTTGCAACTAATGCTTTGCTTCTATCGTGAGTAAGTGCCTGTGGCCGAGGGAGGGTTCTGCCTCATGAAGGATAACGTGTCTTTGCTTTCCAGGTATCACTGGTCGTGGTGGTCGCCGCCCTGGCCAATCGAGGTCCTGGTGCGGGCTTGAGGAACCAGAGGTCGTCAGTTGCCTTTGGTGCCCGCCACCCCCACGCCCACCACCACCGCCCTGCCCCACACCATGTGCACCCGCAGCCCTCCTACGGCCACGAGCCGCAGCCCTCCTACGCCGAGCCCGCCGAGCCCGCCTGCGCCGCCAACACCACCAAGCCGTGGTGCCTCGAGGATGCCGAGTACCCGCTCTACGAAATCAGACACGCTGCTGAGTACCACTACGAGAAGCTGTTGTCGCTGTACGCCGACGTGGCTGACCTCAACACCGAGCTGTCCGTGGAGCGGCCCAAGACCCTCGAGGAGGAGACCTACCTCTGCCCTTCCGGCACCGCCTACGTCAGGCCGCTGCGCGCCATCAACACGGAGGGCAAGTGGCGCGTCGTCGTGAACAACGTGGACGTCCACTACGAGACCCTGACGCAGACGACCCGCGTGGAGGAGTGCCTCACCGCCGGCGACGCCTGCCCGCTGGTGCCAGAATGTTATGAGTCTTCCTGCCTGCAGAAGTCCATCTACCACCGCTTCCTCGTCTACGACGCCTACGACCAGTACTTCCCCTTCGCCGTGGAGACCTTCAAGCTGCCCGCCAGCTGTGCCTGCCTCCTCGGCGCCTCAACCCTCGACCACTAATAACACGACATGACAACTTAGCCACCTCTCCAATTAGTTTATGTAGTTAGGAAGCTGATCTGCGCTATCTCTCTCTCTCTTCTCTCCTTTAGAATACAAGAACCAACAGCATAGTATGAAGGGCTCCCTGTGTGCCCTCAGCCCTCCCTCCACACCCACGCTCAGGCTGGTGGTCGCGGCACGTGAAGAAAGCAGTTCTCATCTCGGGACAAGATAAACCCGCCACCCTCAGGACAAAGTGAGGAAGATGTCTCAGGGCTCTTGGGACTCAGATATCTCAGCAACACAGTGAATTATATATTCTCTAAATTATTGTAACTTTGATTCTTTGTTATTGTTTTCCAGCTTCAGTTACTCCTCCCATTTTCATCTCGCTCTATTACTTTCATTCACTCTCTCTTTCTAGCTTTCTCTCTCTCTCTCTCTCTCTCTCTCTCTCTCTCTCTCTCTCTCTCTCTCCTCTCTCTCCTCTCTCTCTCTCTCTCTCTCTCTCATCTCTCTCCTCTCTCTCTCTCTCTCTCTCTCCTCTCTCTCTCTCTCGCTCTCTCTCTCTCTCTCTCTCTATATATATATATATATATATATATGTATAATTATTTTTCTCATAACCTCTCTCTTAATCTCTCTCAATCTCTCTATTAATCTCTCTCTCTCTCTCTCCTTAACTTCTCTCTTTAATCTCTCTATTAATCTCTCTTAACCTCTCTCTTAATCTCTTTCTTAATCTCTCTCAATCTCTCTATTAATCTCTCTTAACTTCTCTCTTTAATCTCTCGCTATTAATCTCTCTTAATCTCTTTCTTAATATCTCTCTTAATCTCTCTCAATCTATCTCTCTTAATCTCTTTCTACCTGTATGTCTATCTATCTGTCTATCTATCTATCCATCTGTCTATTATATATTTTTCTATCTATCAAATATCTTTCTATCTATCATATATTTATCTATTGTCTTTATACTTATTTTCTATCTATCTATCTATCATATATACTCTTATCTATCTATCTATCTATAATACATTCTCTTATTATCTATCTATCTATACATTTTCTACCTGTCTATCAAATATTTATATAAATTATCTATCTATTAATTATCAATATATCTATCTATTTATTTACATCGTTTGATCTATAGCTTTCAATATACATCTCCTTGTGTTGTAATAATAACAATATATATAAATCAATACACCTGCCCATGCATATCTCTCTTCTTAATAACCTATTCTTCTCGTTTATATTTCCTAGGGAACTGGCTAAGGGTAGAACAAATAATAAGACAATAATGCTAGTAAATAATAGAAAATAACTCTATGATAATATAGATAATAATAGTATAATAATAGAAAATAATAATGAGACAGTAAAGCCCCTTATTACCAGGTCCTGTATAGAACACGATACGAAAATTTCAAAGTGTGGTTAGCCAATTTTGTCTGTGAGGTCTTTTGACATTCATAAGAACATAAGAACATAAGGAAATAAGGAAGCTACAAGAGGCCGTGAGACCGACACGTGGTAGTTCCCGTTACTTAACACTACCAACATCCACCTTTCATCCCCATCCATGAAATTGTCTAGCCTCCTTTTAAAACTCCCTATTGACTCCGCACTAACTACCTGACGACTGAGTCCATTCCAATCATTTACCACCCTAAACCATTCCTCTCAGTCTTCGTTATGTTCTTACTTCTGGACATGTTCAGGACGCGTCTCAGCCAGAAATCACCTCAGTATGGCATGAAAAGGTTATGTGACAGGTAGAAAAATCGAAATGAAAGAAAGATAAAGCTGAAGAAAATTATTACAGGTTATTTCAGATGATCTCTCTCTCTCTCTCTCTCTCTCTCTCTCTCTCTCTCTCTCTCTCTCTCTCTCTCTCTCTCTCTCTCTCTCTCTCTCTCTCTCTCTCTCTCTCTCTCTGACACACACATACACACACACACACACACACATAATTCTTTCATTACCTCTAACATCCTCAACATTACTCTTCCCTCCCTATCTATTTTCCCCCTCTCACTATCCCTGACATATCATTGCATACATACGCCAATTCCCTTACTCCTCTCCCTTTCTCTCTATTCTCCCTCTTCCAACCTTACGTCCTTCACCTATATCAACCCCTTCCCCCCCTTTTATATCAACCCCTCCTCCCCTTCCCCTTACCCCACAACACAAGTAAGCATCCCCTCCCCCCCTCCTACCCCCATACTTCCCCTCCCTCACTAATTCCCTCCATTGCATCATCATTACGAAAGCACCAGATCACTTTAGATGTAATGTTTAGGTAGGACAAAAGCGCAGGGAAGTATGGTGCATTTTGTGGCGGTTTGCATTTTGATGGATAATGATGCGCGATTATGGGACTCGTGCTCAATAAGGCTTCGTATGTCCCTGCCTCCTGCCTCCTCCTCCTCCTCCTCCTCCTCCTCCTCCTCCTCCTCCTCCTCCTGTATGCCTCCTGCGGTATATAAGGACCGCAGGACGAGGATAGAGGCATATTCTCTTCTTCTGCTGCTGCGTCGACGTCCGAAGTGAAACATAAAAATGAGTCTTCCGTTTGTGGTGAGTGCGTGGACGGGTGTGTGGTGATGGTGATGATGATGATGATAGTAATAATAGTAATAATAATGATGGTGGTGAAAATGATAACATTAATGAAAATATATATAAAATTAATAGCAATAATATAATAGTAATAATAGTAGTAATAATAAGTTACTGTAAATAAAAAAAATAAAAAAATATAATAATAAAATATATAAAAAATAATAATAATCCCTCCCTCATGGTCGGTCTCCTGCAGGTGGTGGTGATGGTGGCGGTGGTAGGCGCGTGCGTGGGCGTGGCGGTGGGCGGCGGCAGTGACGGGGGCGCCCACGAGGCCTCCCTGGTGAAGCGCGGGGTGCTGGGGCATGGCCAGGGGCACTACAGTGGCTACCAGACGGGGCACGGACACGGCACCGCCCATGGGTACGCAGGACATACCCAAGGGCACGGGCACGGAGGGCACGGATATGCGGGACATGGGCAAGGGCACGGGGGTCATGGGTACGCAGGACATAGCAAGGGGCACGGGGGTCATGGGTACGCCTCGGTAGCACATGGACAAGGGCACGGGTACGCAGGACATGGACACGGGCACGTACAGCACAAAGCCCCGAAGGGAGAGGCTGTAATCCCCGCCTGCGCCGCTAACTCTA
>JACEEZ010018609.1:257481-259981 GCA_016584305.1 Chionoecetes opilio
CAACCTCTTTGAACCACCAAAATGCCTGGCCACCACCAAAATCACCAAGGAAATGGCTGCCCTCCTCAACTGCTACAACCTCGACACCCTCTATCACCGTTTGCCCTCAAACTGCTCTTTCTGTTGCCAAAGCTTTTCTTTCAAAAGACACACAAGAAAGCAAGACAAGTGATAACGTAAAGGCAGTCTCAAGAAGAGTGGAACTGTGGCTTGAAAACAAACGAGACGAGCTCCTGGAGGAGGCCCAGGGCCTACAGAAAGACTGCTGAGACCCTCCATCAACCGTCACAGAGAAGAGGATAAAGCCCGTAGCTTTGCCGACAGGATGCGACAAGGCAACGTGTCATCGGCACTGCGGGCCCTCAACGAGAATGAGTCCGGCGGTGTGTTGCCCCTCACAATTGAAACCATCAGACAGCTGGAGGAAAAACATCCTCCTCCCAGCGACTTAACTGGACTCAGACTGCAGGGCATGCACATACCCCCGAACAGTGTCATTTACGAGATGATCACGGGGGAAATGGTGTGGAAGAAATCCCTCCAGACACATGGCAGTGCTGGTCCCTCAGGCCTGGATGCGAGAGGTGGCGTCGCCTGCTGAGCAGCAACCATTTGTGGCAGTGGCGCTAGTGACCTCTGCAGTGCTCTCGCAGCACTAGCAAGGAAACTTGCCACCACCACTTGTCAACATCTCGACGCCTCACAGCCTGCCGCCTCATTCCCCTGGACAAGAAGCCGGATGCAGACCCATTGCATTGGGAAGTCATACGACGCGTCGTGGGTAAATGCATCATGGCTGTCGTCAAGGAGGATGTGAGGAGGGCGGCGGGGAACCTCCAGGTATGCGCAGGGCAACAGGCAGGAGGGGAAGCAGCCATCCACGCCATGAGGGAGATCTTCGCCCAAGAAGACTGTGAAGCGGTTCTGTTAGTGGACGCAAGAAACGCGTTTAACTCCATCAACAGAAAACAATGCTTCATAATATAAAAATCAAATGTCCTTCCTGGCTACATACGCCGATAACACTTATAGTGAACCCTCTATTTATATGTAAATAGGAGTGGTAGCAATAAGGCTAGGGTGTTAGAGTCAAGGGAAGGAACAACTCAAGGTGACCCAGTGGCCATGGCGATGTACGCCCTTGGCATGTCAGTCCTCCAAGACGTGATTGCGTTGAAAAAACCAAGGTGAAGCAGGTGGCATATGCTGACGACCTGTCAGGGGCCGGCAAATTACAGGACCTAAGCCACTGGTGGGGGTTAATACAGGCCAATGGCCCTACCATAGGATACACACCCAACGCCGCTAAATCTTTCCTCATCGTCAAGCCAGAGCACTATGACGGGGCTGTAAACATTTTCAGTGGCAGTGGAGTTGTGGTAACGAAGGAAGGACAGCGGCACTTGGGTGCTGTTATTGGAACAGAGGAGTATAAGAAGGAGTACGTCGGAGAGAAAGTGTCTGAGTGGTACACGAGGTCGATGTCCTGTCAGCCATGGCCAAGACCGAGCCTCACGCAGCCTACGCGGCATACACGCATGGCCTGCAACATCGTGGAACTTCGCCATGCGCACCATCCCGGACATCAGCCCTCTCCTCAGACCGCTGGAGAATCTATAAGAACACCTTCATACCAGCGTTACTGAGATCTCCCGTCCCGGGGAATGACGCGAGGGCGTTGCTTGAACTCCCTCCAAGACTAGGCGGGATGGAATCACCTCTCCTGAGAAGGTGGCTGAGGTTGGAGAACCTCAACTCCATCAACCTTACCAGGTCCCTCACGGATATGATCATCGCTCAGACGCACAGGTGAAATCGACCAAAGTGTGATCGCTGAGCAAAAGAACGATTCTCACGAGACAGGCAGCAAGGGCAGAAGACCAGCCTTGAACACCTTTCGACCATCCTGCCTCCAGACACCGTGAGAAAATCCACATCGCACAGGAACGGAGCGTCCAACTGGCTAACATCACTACCAATCAGAGCAAAGGGCTTCAACCTCAACAAACAAGAATTTGTCGATGCCGTTGCTCTGAGGTACGGCTGGCCAGTGGAAGGACTCCCCAACACCTGTGTGTGTGGATCCCCCAACAACGTAACCACACCATGACGTGCAAAAAGGGGGATTCGTGTGTATCAGGCACGACGAGGTGAGGGACCTGACAGCCAGCATGCTCAGGGAGGTGTGCCAAGACGTCTCCACCGAGCCAACCCTTCTGCCTCTAGATGGGGAACTACTGCGGTACAGGACAGCCAATACTGCCCCTGAGGCTCGCGTGGACATCCGTGCTCGGGATTCTGGACCAGAGGGCAGCGGACCTTTTTGGACATCCGGATCTTCGACCCGATGGCCGCCTCCCATCGTGAGCTCTCTCTCGAGGCTGTCCACCACAGGAACGAGCTGGAGAAGATAAGGGCCTATGGCGATAGGATCCTGCAAGTCGACCATGGTACCTTCACGCCCTGGTCTTCACCACATCTGGCGGCATGGCCCCCAAGG
>JACEEZ010018609.1:262481-329981 GCA_016584305.1 Chionoecetes opilio
TGGAGTGATGTGGAGATGTGGAGGTTGGATGTGGTAATGTGGAGGTTGGATGTGGAGATGTGGAGGTTGGATGTGGAGATGTGAAGGTTGGATGTGGAGATGTGGAGGTTGGATGTGGAGATGTGGGAGGTTGGCTGTGGAGATGGAGGTGGGGTGGAGATGTGGAGGTTGGATGTGGTAATTGGAGGTTGGATGTGGTAATGTGTGAGGTGGATGTGGAGATGTGGAGGGTTTGATGTGGAGATGTGGAGGTTGGATGTGGTAATGTGGAGTTGGTGTGGAGATGTGGAGGTTGGATGTGTCATGTGGAGGTTGGATGTGGAGATGTGAGGTTGGATGTAGTATGTGGAAGGTTGATGTGGAATGTGGAGTTTGGGGTGGAGATGTGGAGGTTGGGGTTGTGGAGGGATGTTTAGAAGAAAGCATGGGGGGGGTTGGGGTAGTTTAGTACTAATCCCCGACGTTTGTGATTAAGGGGGGGAAAGTGTGAACAGCTTAGGGTATAAGTTTAGAAATGTGGGATTAAATGAAGAGAGAAGAGAGAGAGAGAGAGAGAAGAGAGAAAGAGAGAAAGGAGAGAGAGAGAGAGAAGAGAAGAGAGAGAGAGAGAGAGAAGAGAGAGAGAGGAGAGAGAGAGAGAGAGAGATAGAGAGGGAGAGAAGAAGAAGAGAGAGAGAGAGAAGAGAGGAGAGAAGAAGAGAGAGAGAGCTATTACACCTATTAACCTGTGAGCTATTAAAGCCGCTGCGTACGTGGCCCACAACGCCAGTTCACAACCATGCATCAGTTGGTGGACACGCTGACTCAAAACAGATTTAACGGAGCGGTGTCCAGAATTTAAAGTGATGTGAACAACTGGTTGCTGGCAGGGTGAGTGATAGTGATAAAGTGACTATATAAGGCCAGAGTAAAGACTTAAAATAGGAGCAGAAAAATAACCTTTTAGTCTGTAAGTTACTATGCTACAATGTAATGTTGAATGTAACTTCTCTGTAAACTGTTAATTTGTATAAATAAAAAAAATAAAAAAAAAAGAGCGAGAAAGATACAGTAGAAAATATAAAAACAAATATAAATGTTTTTTTTGACTAAATACAATAATACAGTAGCTAAAATAATAACAATGATATTAATGATGACAATAATAATGATGAGAATGATATTAATGATAATGATAATGATAATGATGACAATAATATTAATGATAATGATGATAACAATGATAAAACAAAACAAAAACGTTATATATTAGCATTATAACAAACATGCAAATAAAATAAAAAATATGTATAAAAAAAAAAAAATGCGAGTATAATATCAGCAAAATAAATGTCTCTCTCTCTCTCTCTCTCTCTCTCTCTCTCTCTCTCCCCTCTCTCTCTCTCTCTCTCTCTCCTTCCTCTCTCTCTCTCTCTCTCTCTCTCTCTCTCTCTCTCTCTCTCTCTCTCTCTCTCTCTCTCTCTCTACAATGAATACAATGCATGTTTTTTTTTCTCGCGAATAACAAACATTAAAAAAAGATAAATCGAAAAACTGAAAATTCAAGTCAAGAAATATATACTTAAAATTCTTAAAAATAAACTATGAAAGCGAAAAAAAAAATCTCAATGTCAATTTCTCCTATTAAAAAAATGAATTAGAGAGAAAACTGCTACCTAGACATTGATCTCTCTCTCTCTCCTCTCTCTCCCTCTCTCTCTCTCTCTCTCTCTCTCTCTCTCTCTCTGATTAAGTCTAACAAGGGAAGGAAATAAGGCTGCATTTTAACCCCGAAATGTGAGAGTAAGTATTTGGGGCTCAAAGGCGCCTTAAAAGTAGGAATTTCCCGTACTTGACTGCAGGGGAGAAACACACACACACACACACACACACACACACACACACACACACACACACCACACACAACACACACACACACACACAACACACCAACAACCACACACACACACACACACACACACACACACACACACACACACACACACACACACACACACACACCACACAACACACACACACAGACACACACACACACACACACAGTCACACACACACACACACACACCACACACACACACACACACACACCAACACACACACACCACACACACACACACACACACACACACACACACACACACCAACACAACACACACACACACACACACACCACACACACACACACACACACACACACACACACACACACACACACACACACACACACACACACACACACACACACACACACACACACACACACACACACACACACACACACACACACACACACACACAACACACACACACACACACAACACACACACCGTCACCACACACACACACACACACACACACAACACACACACACACACAGTCACACACACACACACACACACACACACACACGGTCACGCACACACAAAAGCAAGCACATAATGACACAGTAAGGGAACGAAAGGAGACATAGAATGAGAGAGAGAGAGAGAGAGAGACAGAGAGAGAGAGAGAGAGAGAGAGAGAGAGAGAGAGAGAGAGAGAGAGAGAGAGAGAGAGAGAGAGAGAGAGAGAGAGAGAGAGAAGAGAGAGAGACACACACACACACACACACACACACACATACACACACACACACACAACACTAATAATACCCAGGAAACACAAAGGGTCAAAACATAATAGAAAAAACACATGACTTTCACCCTTACACCCCTCAATGCCCCGCCCCCTACAACCCCTACCCCGCGGCGGGTTGTGAGGGGTTTGGGGGTCACGGGGGGGTCACGGGGGGTCACGGGGGCCTCTGTACAGGTATATAAGGGCAGGTGCAGGAGGCAGGTGGGTACAGTCTCCCTACAGTCACCTTCAGGATGTCATTGAAATTCGCGGTGAGACTTCTTACCTTCCTGTATTGATTGTTTTTGTATTTGACCTGTGTTTATACTTTCGTTTTTTTGTCATTTTTTTTGTCTTTTCATTTTCAGATTAAAAACAAATATTCTACTCTCATTTATCTATTTGTATTTTTTGTTTTCTTATTTGAATGTTGGTGGTTGATATACTATATGAAGTTTTGAAAATTCGCCTTTTTTTCAGGTTTTCTTTATATTTTTTGGAAAATTAGCTTATTTCCAGCTTTTAATTTTTTATATTGGATCGTAAAAGAATGAAATACGTAACATCAGGTTATTCAAGTTCAATTCATTTGAATTCATTTTTCTTTTACTTTTTTTTAATTTCATTGCTTCTTTTAATTGGTGTCTTGCTGCCTTTTCTCACATATAAGTAACGTGATTGAAACAACTGCTTAATTAACTGAGGGGTTTTCTTCATCTCTTATCTAATGTCTCCAAGTAATGATCTTCACGTTTCTCTTAATTCACGTAGGCCTATAGCCTACATTTATTTCTTTACGCAGCACCGATAAACAGAAGCAGCGGCGATTACGATGTCTGTTTGTCTCTAATATTTTCCATCGCCTCACCCTCCCTGCCTTCCCTCCCCAGGCTCCCTTGGCCCTCCTGGCGGTGGTGCTCGCCGACCAAACCTCCCACGTGAGCTTCAGTCTGGGAGGCGCCCCGCCCATCACCCACGGCACCTCCGTCCGCCACGCCCCCGCCTACCACCCCTCGCCCTCGCCCTACCACCCCTCGCCCTCGCCCTACAATCCACGCCCCTCCTACCACCCACGACCCTCCTACAAGTCACACTACCCCCCCGAGCCCTCCTACGAGCCGGAGCCCATGTACCACCCCAAGCCCCGCTACCTGCCCAAGCCCTCCTACCGCCCCGAGCCCCGCTACCCACACGCACCCCCTCCCCCACCCCCGCACAACCGACCCACGCCCTCCTATGCACTCAAGGCGGAGGTCCCGGCCTGCGCCAAGGGTAACCCCAAGTCCTGGTGCCTCGACGACAAGGAGTACCCGACCTACGAGATCGAGCACGCCGCGGAAGAGCATTACGAGAAGCTGTTGTCCCTGTACGCCGACGTGGCTGACCTCAGCACCGACCTCTCCGTGGAGCGGCCCAAGACCCTTGAGGAGGAGACCTACCTCTGCCCCTCGGAGACCGCCTACGTCAGGCCGCTGCGCGCCATCAACACGGAGGGCAAGTGGCGCGTCGTCGTGAACAACGTGGACGTCCACTACGAGACCCTGACACAGACGACCCGCGTGGAGGAGTGCCTCACCACCGGCGACGCCTGCCCGCTGGTGCCAGAGTGTTATGAGTCTTCCTGCCTGCAGAAGTCCATCTACCACCGCTTCCTCGTCTACGACCCCTACGACCAGTACTTCCCCTTCGCCGTGGAGACCTTCAAGCTGCCCGCCAGCTGCGCCTGCCTCCTCGGCGCATCCACACTCGACCACTAAGTTACTAACAACAAGGCAACTCTCGCTGCCATCATAACACAACATTAGTCCTATGTCCCAAGTCCTTTGCCCGAACTCCAAGTCCCAAGCCTTAACCCCTAATTACTGTCCCGGCCAGTCTGGGAGACACGTGAAGAAAGCAGTTCTCTAGTCATCTCGTTACGCCAGTATCCCCTTACTATTTATGTATTTACTTAGAGTATATTTTCTGATAAGGAAATAAACCGTGATGTTGTACGGAAATAATACTAATGAAAGCAAAGATGATATTCTTCTAAAAAACCCTCATCATGATGTTTCGCTCCTTTAAAAGATACACGCATGAATAACAACACAAGAACACAAAGTTAGGAAAGAATGACGTAATATATACCAGTAAATAGGCGTTCATACCTAGGTGTGAAACGTGTTCGAGTTCGTATTCCGTTCAGTTCTAGAGTAAAATTATTAGATTGTAACACCAGCGCGTGAGGGAGGGAGGGAGGGAGGGAAGGAAGGGGGGAGGGAAGGAGTGGGGGAAGGAAGGGGGGAGGGAGGGAGTGAGGGAGGGAAGGAAGGAAGGAGGAGGGAGAGGGAAGAAAGGAAGGAAGATATATATTTTTTTCTCTCATTCTACTACTACTACTACTTTTCTACTACTACTTCTCTACTACTACCACTACTACTGCTACTACCGCTACTACTACTACTACCACTACTACTACTACTACTACTACTACTACTACTACTACTACTACAACCACTACTACTACTACT
Source organism: Chionoecetes opilio (assembly GCA_016584305.1). Classification (NCBI taxonomy): domain Eukaryota; kingdom Metazoa; phylum Arthropoda; class Malacostraca; order Decapoda; family Majidae; genus Chionoecetes; species Chionoecetes opilio. The sequence continues at coordinate 267,611 of JACEEZ010018609.1, forward strand.
ACTACCACCACCACCACTTCTACTACTTTTTCTACTACTACTACTCTACTACTACCACTACTACCACTACTACTACTACTACTACTACTACCACTACTACTACTACTACCACCACCACCACCACCACCACCACCACTACTACTACTACTACTACTACTACCACCACTACGACTACTACTACTACTACTACTACTACTACTACACTACTACTACCACCACTACTACTACTACTACTACTACTACTACTACTACCACTACTACTACTACCACCACCACCACCACTACTACTACTACTACTACTACTACTACTACTACTACTACTACTACTACTACTACTACTACTACTACTACTACTACTACTATTTCTTCCCCCAAAAAGCACACATACACACACACACCTGCTATCTAGATTAAAACATGACCAATACATGTCTTTTTTTCTTTTCTTTTTTTTACATGCCAATTCTTTTTTTCCTTTCTTTCTTTCTTTCTTTCTTTTTTTCTTTATTTTTATTTTTTTACTTCGTTATTTTTTGTTTTTTTAATATAATTTTTTTTTTTCGAAGATCAGATAAAAAAATTGTCAAAGAATTTCGGGTAAAAAATATGAGAGAGAGAGAGAGAGAGAGAGAGAGAGAGAGAGAGAGAGAGAGAGAGAGAGAGAGAGAGAGAGAGAGAGAGAGAGAGAGAGAGAGAGAGAGAGAGAGAGAGAGAGAGAGAGAGAGAAGAGAGAGAGAGAGAGAGAGAGAGAGAGAGGACAGAGAGGAGAGAGAGAGAGGAGAGAGGAGAGAGAGAGAGAGAGAACCCACACACACACACACACAAGCAAGGGGATGGGGGAGGAGGGAGGTCCCAGCATTAGGGGGAGACCAAAAGATCGGTAATAATGAGCTTCAAGCTCGCACCGGGAGGGTGAAACTGGCGATCGCGAGTCCGTCTCGCGTGGACAAGACCATGGGTGAATGACATACACACACATAAACATTCTTCCGCACCGACACCCCCGATCTGAGTAAAAAATTAATGGGTGTTTTGGAAGTTTTTCTGGCGTGGTTCCTGCTCATTTTACAGCCGTAGAACCCTCGCCTCTGCCTTCCTTCTGCCGCGTTGTGTTGCCGGGAGACTCAAGGCCGCGTTAAGCTCGTCGGTAAATATCCAGTTTGACACAAAATTCACTTTGGTGGACGAAACAATTTTTCTGGTGAGATTTGATGTGTTTTGAATTAATCTGCTAACCGTTTCTGTCGCAATTCATTTTTTTTTTTTTTGCGACAAAAATGATTGAAAAACAAATTGAACTTAACCGAGTCTATACCTAACCTAACCTTAACCTACCTAACCTTGGGGAAAAAAAGGAGATTCGCGACAGAAACGGTTAGCAAATTAATTTAAAATAACCTTAAAAAAAAAAAAAAAAAAAAATTTGCGACAGGCACGGTTGGCAGATTAATTGAAAACACATCAAAACTCACCAGAAAAAAATTGTTTCATCCACCAAAGTGAATTCGCTGTCAAACTGGAATAATACCGCAGCCCCCTCACCCCCCCCCCCCCCCCGTTATCAGACCTCAAGGCCGCGTTAAGCTCGTCCTCATCACTCCAGCGCCTCTACTACAAACTATAACTACTACTTATAAACACTGCAATCTGTCTGACACTTTCGCCTTCACTCATCTCTCTCTGCTTTCCCCGCATTCCCGCCCCTGGTTCCTTGGCGAGGCGGTGGTTAGATCACCTTGGACACTAAATTGGTTCGTTTTTTGAAGGGAACGAGGAGAGTGTAGATTGTATTATCATATATATTTACTTCTTGGTTTAAGTTTTGGTGGTTTTTTATCTTGGCCTTGGATTTTTTTTTTTTTTTTTTTTTTAACTTCACCTTGTTGAAAATATTCGCCACCGTGTTAAACATTTTTTTGGGAAAACAGGGAAGGGGGCAGATCGTAATATCATAATTATTTTTCTTGTTTTAAGTATTGGTGTTTTCTTCTCTTCACCCTGGTTTCATTTTTTTAATTCGCCTCGTTTGTTATATTGTAAACTTAAAATGTAGTTTTCGTTCATTATTTATTTTACTTTACTAAAACGTCCTTAACACTGCCTTCCCTTGCCTATCTATTCATCTAAGAAAAAAACGTTCTTAACACTGCCTTCCCTTGCCTATCTATTCATCTAAGAAAAAAACGTCCTTAACACTGCCTTCCCTGCCTCTATCATCTAAGAAAACGTCCTTAACATGCCTTCCTTGCCTATCATTCATCTAAGAAAAAACGTTTACACTGCTCCTTTCCTTGCCTATCTATTCATCTTAAAAACGTTCTTAACACTGCCTTCCTTGCCTAGGCTATTCAGTCAAAAAACGTCCTTAACACTGACCTTCCCTTCCTTCTATTCATCTAAGGAAAAACGTTCTTAACACTGCCTTCCTTGCTATCTATTCATCTAATAAACATACTTTTAAATGCTTCTTGCCTTTATTATCTAGAAAAACGTCCTTACACTGCTTTCCCTTGCTTATCTATTCACTTATGAAAAATATACGTCCTTAACACTGCCTTCTTGCATCTATTCATTAAGAAAAAAAGTCAACACTGCTTCCTTGCCTATTATTCATCTAGATAAAAAACGTTTCTTACACTGCCTTCCCTTGCCATCTATTCATCTAAGAAAAAAAACGTCCTTAACATGCTTCCCTTGCTATCTTTTATCTAAAAAAAAAGTCCTTACACTGCCTTCCCTTGCCTATCTATTCATTTAAGAAAAAACGTTCTTAACACTGCCTTCCTTGCCTATCTATTCATCTAAGAAAAAAAACGTCCTTAACACTGCCTTCCCTTGCCTATCTATTCATCTAGAAAAAAAACGTCTTAACACTGCCTTCCCTTGCCTATCTATTCATCTAAGAAAAAAAACGTCCTTAACACTGCCTTCCTTGCCTATCTATTCATCTCAGAAAAAAAACGTTCCTTAACACTGCCTTCCCTTGCCTATCTATTCATCTAAGAAAAAAAACGTCCTTAACACTGCGTTCCCTTGCCTATCTATTAATCTAAGAAAAAAAAGTTCTTAACACTGCCTTCCCTTGCCTATCTATTCATCTAAGAAAAAAAACGTTCTTAACACTGCCTTCCCTTGCCTATCTATTCATCTAGAAAAAAACGTCCTTAACACTGCCTTCCCTTGCCTATCTATTCATCTAAGAAAAAAAACGTTCTTAACACTGCCTTCCCTTGCCTATCTATTCATCTAAGAAAAAAAACGTCCTTAACACTGCCTTCCCTTGCCTATCTATTCATCTAAGAAAAAAAACGTCCTTAACACACTGCGTTCCCTTGCCTATCTATTCATCTAAGAAAAAAAACGTTCTTAACACTGCCTTCCCTTGCCTATCTATTCATCTAAGAAAAAAAACGTCCTTAACACTGCCTTCCCTTGCCTATCTATTCATCTAAGAAAAAAAATGTCCTTAACACTGCCTTCCCTTGCCTATCTATTCATCTAAGAAAAAAATGTCCTTAACACTGCCTTCCCTTGCCTATCTATTCATCTCAGAAAAAAACGTCCTTAACACTGCCTTCCCTTGCCTATCTATTAATCTAAGAAAAAAAACGTTCTTAACACTGCCTTCCCTTGCCTATCTATTCATCTAAGAAGAAAAACGTCCTTAACACTGCCTTCCCTTGCCTATCTATTCATCTAAGAAAAAAAACGTCCTTAACACGCTTCCCTGCCTATCTATCTCTAGAAAAAAGCCTTACTGCTTCCTGCCTATCTATTCATCTAAGAAGAAAAAACGTCCTTAACACTGCCTTCCCTTGCCTATCTATTCATCTAAGAAAAAAAACGTCCTTAACACTGCCTTCCCTTGCCTATCTATTCATCTCAAGAAAAAAAATGTCCATGCAAAATATGAGCTATATAACTAAGCACTAACTAGAAATCTACTTTTTTTTCACTATTACAGTCAACGCTTATGTATAGTTTTCTTTCTCTCGAACACTACAACACTTATATTGTTAGGAAAGAAGGAAGGAAGGAAGGAAGGAAGGAGGAAGGTTTTTTTTAGGAATGTCCTCTTCAACATATTTACATTCAACACAGCACACGTCCTTCAACAAACATATGTTCTTTACTGCACTAACTTTTTCTTTGTCAAAACTACGTATCATTCTTTAGTTTATTTACCACAAAAAATGTCCTTGATTTGTATGCATTCTTTACTGCTCAACAAATGTAACTCTTATAAAACGGAACATTCTAATTCCATAAAGAGGTTTTACTGAGAGACAAAAAGTATGACGTGACGTGTAATACTCGTTTAACATAACTCATACTCGTTTATCATAACTCATACTCGTTTATCATAACTCATACTCGTTTAACATAACTCATACTCGTTTATCATAACTCATACTCGTTTATCATAACTCATACTCGTTTATCATAACTCATACTCGTTTATCATAACTCATACTCGTTTATCATAACTCATACTCGTTTATCATAACTCATACTCGTTTATCATAACTCATACTCGTTTATCATAACTCATACTCGTTTATCATAACTCATACTCGTTTATCATAACTCATACTCGTTTAACATAACTCATACTCGTTTAACATAACTCATACTCGTTTATCATAACTCATACTCGTTTATCATAACTCATGCTCGTTTATCATAACTCATACTCGTTTATCATAACTCATACTCGTTTATCATAACTCATACTCGTTTATCATAACTCATACTCGTTTATCATAACTCATACTCGTTTATCATAACTCACCGTGTTTTTATTTTCTTAGTTTATTTTTTCGTGGATATGAGCGCCCCCCCCCCCCACACACACACAAACAGTCACACACACAGACACACACACACACACAGTCACACACACAGTCACACACACAGACACACACACACACACACACACACACACACACACACACACACACACACACACACACACACAGGAAAAGAAGAGGAAAAAAGGGAAAGAAAATAGCAGGTCTATGACTAAAGTTCCAGACTTCCTAAAATATTTTTGGAATAAAATTTAATGTGAAAATGTCAACAGCGGATGAAGCCTGCAACTATGTCAAGGATTTATACGTTTATAGTGTGATGATGTGCTGGCTCATAAACACATATTCTCTCTCTCTCTCTCTCTCTCTCTCTCTCTCTCTCTCTCTCTCTCTCTCTCTCTCTCTCTCTCTCTCTCTCTCTTCTCTCTCTCTCCTCTCTCTTTCTCTCTCTCTCTCTCTCTCTCTCTCTCTCTCTCTCTCTCTCTCTCTCTCTCTCTCTCTCTCTCTCTCTCTCTCTCTCTCCACTCCTCGTCCTTTGCAGCTGTGTTTCCAAATGAAAACAAAATCTCTTGTATATCTTTGGCAACACTTATCGTGGATGAGATAATCAAAAGAAGAACAACTGACAGGAGGAGGAGGAGGAGGAGGAGGAGGAGGAGGAGGAGGAGGAGGAGGAGGAGGAGGAGGAGGAGGATTACATAGGATTACATAGGAATAACAGACACCAAGAGACCTATTGGTCCATAGCGAGGGTATCTGCTGAACTACATACTAATAACTATCAACTACTTGTAAGAAAACAGTTGGAAAATGATACCATGTCCCTAAAGAGGATAGGAACATGGAAGTTTCATAGTGCAGAATGATAGGATATGAAAAATACTAACTACAACTACCACTACCACTACAACTAATCGATACGGGGGACTAGATACGAATTCGCACTATCAATACCCATTTACTTTACAGTGCGCGTCGTCTGTTTTTAAATGTAGTTATTGTGCTGGCTCCGACAACATTTGCTGGTAACTTGTTCCATCGATCAACGACTCTAACATTGAAATAATTTTTACGGAGTTCGGTGATGCAACGTTGACCGTTTAGTTTTAAACCATTATTTCTTGTTGTCACTTGAGTTGAAAGCTCGAATAGGTTCTCTTGATTAATGACATCAAAACCTTTTAGGATCTTAAAGGTTTCTATCAAGTCCCCACGGATTCTACGATCCTTTAAGGAAAACATATTAAGTTTCCGCAGTCTCTCTTCATAAGATGAATTTCGCAGAGATGGAATTTGTTTGGTTGCTCTTCTTTGCACTGATTCCAATTTGGTTTGATCTTTTACGAAACAGGGCGACCAGAATTGAACGGCATATTCCAAGTGCGGCCTAACCAAGGACGTGTATAATTGTGTCATTACTTTCGGAGTTTTATGTTCAAAGTTACGTTTAATAAAGCCCAACATCATATTTGCCTTTTTACTGGCAGCTAGGCAATGCGGACTGGTTTTCAGATCATTACTGATGATGACACCTAAATCCTTTTCCTGCTGTACTTCAGTTAACGACTTATTTTGCATTTGATAGTTATATTTAAGGTTATCGTTGCCTATATGCATTACTTTACATATATCGGAATTGAATTTTAATAGCCATTTATCACTCCAATCTGATAGTTTATCGAGATCACGTTGTAAGAGTTCGCAGTTTTCTCTAGTATATGCTTTACCGCCTAATTTGGTGTCATCTGCAAATTTCGATATCTTATCTTAGATACAAGTCCGCAGTCCAGATCGTTGATATATATCAGAAAAAGAGTAGGACCCAAGACCGAGCCCTGAGGCACCCCACTAGTGACATCTAACCAATCGAGGAGGAGGAGGAGGAGGAGGAGGAGGGTAGTGGGGCAAAATGTACAGTTACATACAAAAGTGAAGGTAGAGGCAGAGAGAGAGAGCGAGAGAGAGAGTCAGCTCCATATTTCTCCTTTGGTTTTCTTCAGATAATTATAATGATTCCGGCTATAAGAACGAGCAAGGAAATTAAGTAATAAAAATACCACTAATGATAACAATAATGATGATAACATAAGTAACTATTACTATTACATATCATTAATATTGTTATCTTTTCTATTACTGTTTTCCATCATACAAGCGGCCGTCTTCTACAACAGTGGAGCGGCATACATGAAAAAGCAGAACACTTCCCTTCACTTGAAATTGTACAATTCTAACATTTCTCTTATCCATAATGCCTCTCTCTAATGTGTGTGTGAGGGGGGAGGGGGGGGACACTAAACCCACATCACGTTATATCCACACACTGAGTCACTGAGTACAACTTGTCGGTCTACATGCTGCAAACTCTACCAAAAAATTGGAATCTCTTAAACTAAATACAGATTTCATAAAGAAATCCAAATTCCGCAACAAAGCAAATATTTCAAAAAGTATAAATTCTGGAAAAGAAAAAATATGGTTACAAAATCCTCAGCAACTCCCGTATTTTACACACACACACACACACACACACACACACACACACACACACACACACACACACACACACACAGAGACAGACAGACAGACAGACAGACAGACAGACAGACAGACAGACAGACACACACACACACACACACACCACACACACACACACACACACACACACACACACACACACACACACACACACAGAGACAGACAGACAGACAGACAGACAGACAGACACACACACGCACACACACACACACACACACACACACACACACACACACACACACACACACACACACACACATACAGAGACAAACCGACACACACACACATAGGGTACTCCGTGGTGTAGGGGAAGCACGCTCGGTTCACAACCGAGAAGTCCCGGGTTCGATCCCCGGGTGGAGCGGAAACATATGGGTTGTTTCCTTAAAACCCGAGCCCCTGTCCACCCAGCAGTGAATGGGTACGGGTGTTAGCCAGGGTTTGTCACCGTTTGTGACCTGCTCTCCGGGGTGCTGGCTTCGGCCAACACAAAGCACTAAGGATGAATGATAAGAATGTGGATATGGAGACGGGGCCATACGAGCATTGCTCTGGCCCTGTAAAAAAAAATACAACTAGATGAATACACACACACACACAAAACACACACACACACACACACACACACACACACATTTACCCTCTTACTGCATTTTATTATTTCTTGTTTTTTTTGTTAGCCTAAGCCCTAAGCCCTAAGTTATCAACACATGTTTTTACATAATTTATATAGTATACACAAACATACACATATCTCTTATTATTTTTCTTTTTTTGTCATATATTTATTTACTTTATTGCTGTATAAAGTCTGTCACTCCATTCCTCCCCCGCCAGGCCCTATTAGTGGCGTTTACCCCCGCTGCTTCACAAGGCCTAAGGTGTCACATCACTGCGCGGCGTCTGAATAGCTATTGCAATACCTTCAACTTTACAAAAATTCAAAACAGAGCGCAAAATTATACATATCTAGAAATAATATTCTAAACATTCACTTTTTTTAAAGAGAAAAAGTAAAGAGAAGAACAATATTAATGAAAATATAACAACGATGGAGAAATATCAGCCCTAACAACACATCAATATTACCGTCGCTTTGGACACTGCCGGAAACATACAAACGCAAAAAAGAAAACAGATGAAATGAAATAATATAATAAAATGACATAAAACATCAGACATGCATCGCAAACATCTGAGACCAAAGATTTGGTGTCATCACCACATCCAGAACACCAAAGCGCTGGACCCAAGCAAGTGTCATAGACCACTGTATACCTGGACTACACACGCGACAATGTTTTGAATTGCGGGGCTGCATAGGGGCCTGCGGGGCGCCCGACAAAGATATATAGTGGTCTATGGACTATCATATAGACTGGTTTATCAGTATATATGGTATACTGTAATCTTCGTAAATGTTTGTTCTATAATATTATCAAATAAAAAACAGTAAAACACGCTAAAGAAATGCCATTACGAGACTATGAAGAAATATGCATGAACTTAATATTCACTTAACTCTTCGCCATTTAAAACTTTGCGAGTCAACTTTTATCATGAAGGGTATCAATAGAAGCGCAATTTTATTAGCTTTCCATTGATGTATTTCGTTATCTGATAAATTAATTAGAACCATGCATAAATTAGCGTTAAATAAATAAATAAGATCATCAATCGGGTAATTTTCCCGATTGATAATGTTATTTATTTACTTATATATTTCGTTTTCTGATAAATGAATTAGTACCATGTATAAATTAGCGTTGACTAAATAAATAACCTCATCAATCGGGAAAATTACCCGATTGATGATTTTATTTATTTAGTTAACGCTAATTTATGCATGGTTCTAATTAATTTATCAGATAACGAAATATAGCAATGGAAAGCTAATAAAATTGCGCTTCTATTGATACCCTTCATGATTGAAGTTACTGATAAACCAGTCTATATGATCCGTATATATATATATATATATATATATATATATATATATATATGAATCCGAGCGGCCCTCCGACTTCAGCACCTTGAGCGACAAGGCGATATTCCGTGCGCAGTCCAGGTATACAGTGGTCTATAAAAGTGTATCTATACTGCCCACATGTATATATTATCTTATATTTGCATTAGTATTTAAGTTCATTTACTCCTGTTTGTATATTAATTTTTTTCGTTTTTTCGTTTTTTTCTGTATGCCTTGTGAAAAAAAGAAAAAGAAAAAAAATATTGTCATTATTATCATTATTATTATTATCATTTCATCCCCACAGGATTTTGTAACAGTTCCCCCGACACCCGACACCAGACACCCTCGTGCTCCTCGCTGCACCGCATGACAGTACAGCTTGGTGGTCGAATAAACATCGCCATAACGAGACAGGTGACTATAAAAGGAACAGTCTAATATAAGAGGATTGATGCGGCAGGTCATGTGCGGCCGTTGCTTCACCACGGCGCAGCGACAACGCCTCTCTGCTGTGCTTCCAGCCCCTCCACACACTTGATGACCCCAACACGGATGCAAAGTTGTGCCTTCACCGTCAAAAATACCCTTCACGCAACTCTCTCTAGTCTGTGTCCACTTTCTGATGTGTGTGTGTGTGTGTGTGTGTGTGTGTGTGTGTGTGTGTGTGTGTGTGTGTGTGTGTGTGTGTGTGTGTGTGTGTGTGTGTGTGTGTGTGTGTGTGTGTGTGTGTGTGTATTCATCTAGTTGTATTTTACAGGGCCAGAGCAACGCTCGTATGGCCCCGTCTCCATATCAACATTTTTATCATTCATCCTTAGTGCTTAGTTTTGGCCGAAGCCACCACCCCGGAGAGCAGGTCACAAACCCCAGCTAACACCCGGTACCCATTCACTGCTGGGTGGACAGGGGCTTGGGTTTTAAGGAAACAGCCCATCTGTTTCCGCTCCGCCCAGGGATCGAACCCGGGACTTCTTGGTTGTGAACCGAGCGTGCTTCCTCTACACTACGGAGTACCCTGTGTGTGTGTGTGTGTGTGTGTGTGTGTGTGTGTGTGTGTGTGTGTGTGTGTGTGTGTGTGTGTGTGTGTGTGTGTGTGTGTGTGTGTGTGTGTGTGTGTGTGTGTGTGTGTGTGTGTGTGTGTGTGTGTGTGTGTGTGTGTGTGTGTGTGTGTGTGTGTGTGTGTGTGTGTGTGTGTGTGTGTGTGTGTGTGTGTGTGTGTGTGTGTGTGTGTGTGTGGGTGTGTGTGTGTGTGTGTGTGTGGGTGTGTGTGTGTGTGTGTGTGTGTGTGTGTGTGTGTGTGTGTGTGTGTGTGTGTGTGTGTGTGTGTGTGTGTGGTGTGTGTGTGTGTGTGTTGTGTGTGTGTGTGTGTGTGTGTGTGTGTGTGTGTGTGTGTGTGTGTGTGTGTGTGTGTGTGTGTGTGTGTGTGTGTGTGTGTGTGTGTGTGTGTGTGTGTGTGTGTGTGTGTGTGTGTGTGTGTACTCGCACATAATTATACACACGAAGGATTAGGGGAAATAAAATTGAGATATTCAAAATACTTTTCAACATCGATCAAATTCATCCAGAATGACCATTGAATTAAACCCCTTGAAACCCAGAACTTAATTTTCATTGTAACTTGACCACCATTACACGATTTTTTGTGAATATAAGCAATATTTTATAGATATGACCTGTTTAGTACCCTTGTCGACTTAAAAAATTTAATATATTCAGTTATTTTTCGAACATTTTATGGCTAACAACTGGTACGATTTTTTTATAGCAAAGGAAAGATCTGGGTGTGAAGGGGTTAAATCCCATGACAAAAAAAACACCACCACGAAATCGAAGGAACAAGAAGATTATACCATTATATTTTTAAATAACTTCCGCACTTCTACTTTTAACACTTCTGGTAATGAATCCTAATACTCTATTAGCTCTATTTCTGGCCTCAATACATTGTTTCCTAGGTCGGAGGTCTGGGCTCACCCTCACTCCAAGATCTTTTTCACCTTCTGATCTTTTTAGCGATACATTGCTTATGGTGTATCTATTACCAGGGTTTTTTCTACCAACATTCATAACGGTACATTTATCAATATTAAATTCCATCTGCCATCTGACTGCCCACTCGTTAAGTTTATCTAAGTCTCCCTGCAATATGTTTACGTCAGACTGTGATCCAATAATCCTACCTAACTTAGTATCATCAGCAAACTTGCTGATATCACTGCTAATCCCACTATCCAAGTCGTTGATGTAAATCAAAAATAGTAATGGGCCCAAAACAGACCCTTGTGGAACTCCACTTGTCACCAGTCCCCATTCAGATTTGGAACCATTAATTGTAACCCTTTGTTGCCTATTACTTACCCAAGCTCTGATCCAATGAAGAACCTTCCCATCTATACCATGAGCCCTAACCTTATTTAAGAGTCGCTCGTGTGGTACTTTGTCAAATGCCTTACTAAAGTCCAGATATATTATATCATAATCCTTATCATTATCTGCCGTCTCATAAACTTTCCTATAAAAACTCAATAAATTGGTGAGACATGACCTACCCTTGGTGAATCCATGTTGTGAATCATTGATCAAACTATGTTTATCTAAGTGCTCTCTAATGTTTTTTGCAATAATAGATTCCAATAATTTACCCACCATCTGTAAGTAACAAGTATTCAAGCGAGTACTCGTATGAGTTCCCCCGTGTGGGCATATGGGCGGCCGCGTCACCCTTCCCTCAGTACCAGGACCAACAGTGGATCCATCAGCCTAGCCACGCCTGACGGCTACCACCGCGGCGGGGGTCTCATTTATCACCACGAGGAATGGCTCATTCACCACCACCCTCCCATAATTTGTCAGGTGATCCACAACCCACAACTTCCCTCCCATCCCTCCCTCCAGGCACTTCCTCGCCCCTGCATGCCAGGTGCAGCGCGTGCCTGTGCGCCGCGCCTCTCCCTTCTTGCAAGCAACCCTCCTTCCTGCGCCGCTCGGTTTCTATTTTGGGAACGAGGCTGACGCCGCGGTAGTACTATATAAGCGTGTGCAGCGCAGGGAAAGATACACTTCTGTAGATCCCACTTCTGCAGCACCTGAGCGATGGCAGCGAGGCTTGTGGTGAGCAGGGGGACAAAGGGACAGTAGACAGGGGGAATGGACAGATAGACAGCGCCCAGATGGCCAAGGGAACATTAGACAGGTGGTTGGGCAGGCAACTAGACAGAACCTTCACATAGACAGGTGAACAGAAGTAACCGGGACAGTTTGTTAGGCTGACAGGTGAGCAAGGGACAGGTAGCTGGCCGGGAGGTATACGGTGAACAGAAGGGCACAAGTAACATGTAAGGATTTAGGTGAAAAACAATACAGGAAACAGATAGAACTTGGTAGACGGAAAAAACCCAATTATATCATATTTAGGTGAAGACTCAGACAGGCAGATGAAGCCCTCACATCCTGCTGTCTCTCGCAGGCAGCGCTGGCGGCGGTGGCCGCCGTCCTGGGGGACCAGTCTTCTCACGTGAGCAGCAGCCAAGGCGGGAGCCAAGCCGTGATCCTGCAGCGGACACCAGTTGAATACTCGCAGGGCCCCGCCGTGCATCGCGCCGTTCTTGAACACTTCAGTAGGCAGGGCCCCACCAACGGGCAACAGTCCACCGGCCCCTCCTACAGGCAACAGTCCACCGGTCCCTCCTACAGGCAACAGCCCACCGGCCCCTCCTACAGGCAACAGTCCACCGGCTCCTCCGGGCAACAGTCTACCGGCCCCATCTACAGGCCACAGACCACTCGCCCCACCTACAGGCAACAGCCCACCTACAGTTCAAGGCCCACCTACCAGCCCACCACCCCGGCCTACGGCGTGAAGCCCCATGCACCGGACTCTTCCTACGGCTCTGACGAGCCCGCCTGCGCCGCCACCAGCGGCAAGCCGTGGTGCCTCGAGGACAAGGATTACCCGACCTACGAGATCCAGGCCGCCGCCGAGCAGAACCAAGACAAGTTGCTGTCCCTGTACGCCGACGTGGCTGACCTCAACACCGAGCTGTCCGTCGACCTTTCCAGCTACCAGAAGCACGAGACCTACCTCTGCCCCTCGGAGACCGCCTACGTCAGGCCGCTGCGCGCCATCAACACGGAGGGCAAGTGGCGCGTCATCGTGAACGGCGTCAAGGTCCACTACGAGACCCTGACGCAGACGACCCGCATCGAGGAGTGCCTCAACGAAGGCTACGCCTGCCCGCTGGTACCAGAGTGCTACGAGTCCAAGTGCCTGCAGAAGTCCATCTACCACCGCTTCCTCGTCTACGACCCCTACGACCAGTACTTCCCCTTCGCCGTGGAGACCTTCAAGCTGCCCGCCAGCTGCGCCTGCCTCCTCGGCGCTTCAACACTGGACCACTAAGCCACTAACAACAAGACAACTCTCGCTGCAATCATAACACAACATTAGTCCTATGTCCTAAATCCTTTGCCCGAACTCCAAGTCCCAAGCTTTAAGCCCTAACTACTCAGTCTTAAGTCCAGTCCCGGCCAGTCTGGGAGACACGTGAAGAAAGCAGTTCTCTAGTCATCTCGGTGCTAAACAAAACCTTGACTTGTTCACCGCAAACTTATATTATTCATACTCAGGCTGCCGTGCTGAGCTCAGCACCTCATCCTGACCCAATAAATAAATGCCCTCGCATTACCCTCTGGTTTCCTTCCTTGGGACTCACGTTCCCCTTGCATGTTCACCTCCATCACTTGTGTCATTGTCACGCCTCGCCACGTGGAAAAGGACATTGGGATGAAAGCCTTCCACCGTCCCTCACATGTTATATTATGGTACTGTGTACAGGATCCAATGTACACACTCTATTATACACACCGAGAGGGATGTCAAGCCAACGTATCGGCGTCCTGCCCCAAACCTAATGACTAATACGGGACAAAGCGAGTCTCTTGCAGTTTAAAGAACAATGAAAAAGAGTCTACGTCAGAAACAGATCGACCATCGTGCTGCTTTGCTTATTGGAGATGACCTGCCACAGTGCCAGGCAATCGACTCCATATCGCTTGGCAGCTTTTTTTTTCTTTTTTTTATTACGTTGGCGCCTATAGCGCCTGTAGGCTATTTTTTCTTTTAAAGTAATCGTCCAGACCATTTCATCATTCCTGATTTAATGCAGTCAAAATATAGCCATGATCGAGTATATCAACAATATGTTGTCACTTTTTGCATCCAGTCACCCGTTTTTAAATGATCCGCATTCAAAATCTGTAAATTCCCCGAGCTCTCAAAACAAAACTGACGACCAGCAGACGACGCACCACGGCTCGGCGACGTCACATTCGGAAGCTTCCCAGCCCTGCCCTGATACAAATACACAGAGAATCAGAAATAAATATAGTACTTGAAGAATTTTGGGTGTTTCTGATATTTTTTTTTTGCGATATGGCATATACTTGCATCCTTCATGGATACAGTAAGAAAGCTGTGCCTTTGCAGAGAGCTTAGCACCCATTTCCGACCTATTTGACCATGATATGTGTGTGCAGCGCCTGGCAGTGGCGGGTGAGAGGAGCGCGGTGTGAAACACACTGTCTTGTAGTGCTCCTCTCACCCGCCACTGCCAGGCGCTGCACACACATATCATGGCCAAATAGGTCAGAAATGGGTGCTAAGCTCTCTGCAAAGGCACAGCTTTCTTACTGTATCCATGAAGGATGCAAGTATATGCCATATCGCAAAAAAAAAATATCAGAAACACCCAAAATTCTTCAAGTACTATATTTATTTCTGATTCTCTGTGTATTTGTATCAGGCAGGGCTGGGAAGCTTCCGAATGTGACGTCACCAGCAAGTTTCTTGCCACGGCGGGAATGAAGCTGTTGTTTTTCCCGCGCTTTTTACAAAAGTCATGTTTTTAGGGAAACAAGGCGTGGAAATGAATTATATTTTGTGGATTAGGTATTTTGAATGGACATTCAACATAATTATGCAAAGAAAAAATGGGTCTGGACGATTACTTTAAAGTAATCGTCCAGACCATTTCATCATTCCTGATTTAATGCAGTCAAAATATAGCCATGATCGAGTATATCAACAATATGTTGTCACTTTTTGCATCCAGTCACCCGTTTTTAAATGATCCGCATTCAAAATCTGAAAATTCCCCGAGCTCTCAAAACACAACTGATGACCAGCAGACGACGGACCACGGCTCGGTGACGTCACAGGAGTAAGCCTTCCAGCCCTGCCTGATACAAATACACGGAGACTCAGAAAAAAATATAGTACATGAATAATTTTGGGTGTTTCTGATAGATTTTTTTTGCGATATGGCATATACTTGCATCCTTCATGGGTACAGCAAGAAAGCTGTGCCTTTCCAGAGAGCTTAGCACCTATTTCCGACCTATTTGGCCAGGTTATGTGTGTGCAGCGCCGGTGAGAGGCGGGTGAGAGTCCCGCGGTGTGAAGCACATTGTCTAGCCGCGCGCCTCTCACCCGCCACTCACGGGCACTGCACACACATAACCTGGCCAAATAGGTCGAAAATGGGTGCTAAGCTCTCTGGAAAGGCACAGCTTTCTTGCTGTATCCATGAAGGATGCAAGTATATGCCATATCGCAATAAAAAAAATATCAGAAACACCCAAAATTCTTCAAATACTATATTTTTTTCTGAGTCTCCGTGTATTTGTATCAGGCAGGGCTGGGAGGCTTACTCCTGTGACGTCACCAGCGTGTTTCCCGCCACGGCTGGAATGGGGCTGTTGTTTTTCCCGCGCTTTTTATATAAGTTATGTTTTTAGGGAAATAAGGCGTGGAAATGAATAATTTTTTGTGGATTAGGTATTTTGAATGAACATTCAACATAATTATGCAAAGAAAAAATGGATCTCGATGATTACTTTAAGGGCTCAGGTGGTTGGCCCTGCACATTCTGGAGAGTCGTGGTGTCGGTCGCTCTCGCCCGTTCGTAGCGCAGGCTAGATTTTTATAGTGACACCTGTGGTCTTAGGTGAAGATCCCATTTTTTGTGATGTTCGGATCCTCAGTCAGGCTCATGCTGCCACCTGGTGTTTCCTCCGCATTCGCTTTCGAAAGAACGGGTATAGCTACATGTGGGTTTCTTCAGCCTCCATGCCTTCAACTCCATGATGGATTTGATTGTTGCTCCTTGGTGGGACTTGAACTCGGGACCTTCTGCTCCCTTACCAGGCTCATGTCGACCGCATTAAAGAAGGTCGAAAGAGTTGCCTCCGGCAGGATTCGAACACGGGACATTAAGCTCACCACTCCAAGACGCTAACCACTCGGCTACCGCCTCCCCATAGCTTAAGATAGACCCATAGAAATGTCAAACTCGTAGCTTAAATTAGCATAGAAATGTCAAGTCAATACATGCTCCCTGATTCCTATGCAATCAAATTCCTTTCCTTGACCAAGACCAAACTAAACACCTCGTCACCGCGGGGCTATGACAAGAGCATTACCTAAATCACCTTCCCTAAAAAAGAGAGAGAGAGAGAGAGAGAGAGAGAGAGAGAGAGAGAGAGAGAGAGAGAGAGAGAGAGAGAGAGAGAGAGAGAGAGAGAGAGAGAGAGAGAGAGAGAGAGAGAGAGAGAGAGAGAGAGAGAGAGAGAGAGAGAGGAGAGAGAGAGAGAGAGAGAGGAGAGAGAGAGAGAGAGAGAGAGAGAGAGAGAGAGAGAGAGAGAGAGAGAGAGAGAGAGAGAGAGAGAGAGAGAGAGAGAGAGGAGAGAGAGAGAGAGAGAGAGAGAGAGAGAGAGAGAGAGAGAGGAGAGAGAGAGAGGAGAGAGAGAGAGAGAGAGAGAGAGAGAGAGAGAGAGAGAGAGAGAGAGAGAGAGAGAGATGACATTAAAGGCATACAAAACTCACTTTTTGACCTTCTAACAATTCAATGTCTTCCTCGATACCTGACGCGAAGATGTTGTGTCGTTGTTTTTTTTTTTTTTTTTGACCTGTTAGGCGTTTTTGTATATTTTATATAACGTTTAAGCCTATAGCGCCTGTGCACTATTTATCTTCCTTCCTTAATTTTCTTACTTTCTTTTTCCTTGAGGGGTCAGGTGGTTGGCCCTGCATATTCTGGAGGGCTGTGATGGTTTGCCCTCGTCCGTGGTGGCGCAGGCTGGATTTATTTAGTGTGTTGGTTTTCTATGATGGCTCATGCTGCCCCCTGGTGCCCTTCGCCGCACTTGCAGTCGAAGGTGAAGGTGATGGGCTGCATGTGGGTGTCTTCGGCCACTCGACGATGGCAGAAGAAGTTGCTCCTGACGGGACTTGAACTCGGGACCTTGTGCTCACAACCAGGAGCGCCGACAGAATTGAAATGTGCCGGGGCAGGACTAGTTTGTGGCCCCCATTCCTGCAGTAGGTAAAGGTTGAGGTGGGGGCCATACGTATAGGTGACCAGAGTTCCATAGAGTTCCATAGTGCGTCGTCTGCTAGTCGTCAGGAGTGTTTTGGAAGCTAAAATACGAGTTGCAGAGGATTTTGCAACTATAATTTTTCGATTGAAAATCGAATCATTAATCGGTGATGAGTTAAGATGAGGTGATTAAATGAAGGTAGAAAAAAGGATGTCAAATTTGTAGGCTAAATGGGGTAAACTTTTGTACTTAGTTTAGTTACCTTCATGGATAGAGTGAGAACATTGTGTGTGTGTGGGGGGGGGGGGGGGGGGTGAGTGTGCGTGCCCACACACAATTTTATCACTATCCATGAAGGTAACTAAACTAAGTACAAAAGTTTACCCCATTTAGCCTACAAATTTGACATCCTTTTTTCTACCTTCATTTAATCACCTCATCTTAACTCATCACCGATTAATGAATCGATTTTCAATCGAAAAATTATAGTTGCAAAATCCTCTGCAACTCGTATTGTACACACACACACAAACACACACACACAACACACCACACAACACACACACACACACACACACACACACACACACACACACAGTCCACACACACACCACACACACCACACACACACACACACACACACACACACACATCACACACACACACACACACACACACACACACACACACACACACACACACACACACACACACACACACACACACACACACACACACACACACACACACACACACACACACACACACACACACACACACACACACACACACACACACACATTCATCCTCTTCCTGCATTTTATTATTTCTTAAAAAAATATATTACCTTAAGTTAACACATTCTTTATATTTCATTTTCATAGCATACGAAAACATACACATATCTCTTATTATTTTTCTTCTTTTGTTACAATTATATTGATTTACTTTATTGCTGTTTAAAATCTGTCACTCCAAGATTCTTGCACAGCCAGGCCCTAATAGTGAACGTTTACCCCGCCGCTTCACACGACCTAAGGTGTCACATCACTGCGCGGCGTCTAAATAGCTATTGCAATACCCACAGTCTATAGCAATACCCACAGTCTATAGCAATACCCACAGTCTATAGCAATACCTACAGCTTGACGAAACGTAAAAGCAGAGCGCAAAACTATACATATCTAGAAATAATATTCTGTACATTCACTTTTTTAGAGAGAAAAGATATTACGAGAGGAACAATATTAATGAAAATATAACAATGATGGAGAAATATCAAGCTATCAACCATAACAAAAACATAAATATCACCATTGCATTTTGGACAGTACCGGAAATATACAAACGCAATAAAGAAAAAAGATGAAATTAAATAATATAATAGAATTGCATAAAATATCATAAATGAATCGCAAAAATCTGAGACAAAAGCATTTCATCCCCACATGATTTTGTAACAGTTCCCCCGACACCCGACACCCAACACCCGACACCCAACACCCAACACCCGACACCGGACACCCGACACCCAACACCCGACACCCAACACCCAACACCCGACACCCGACACCCGACACCGGACACCCGACAACCGAGACCCGCCACTCGACACCCGCCACACGACACCCAACACCCGACACCCAACACCCAACACCCAACATCCGACACCCGACACCCGACACCGAACACCCGATACCGGACACCCGACAACCGAGACCCGCCACTCGACACCCGCCACACGACACCCAACACCCGACACCCAACACCCGATACCATCGCTCTTCTTGCATGCTCTAGCGAATGACAGTACAACTCGTTGGTCTAATAAACATCGCCATAACGAGACAAGTGACTATCAGAGGAGTGATGCGGCAGGTCATGCGCGGCCGTTGCTTCACCACAGCGCCGAGACAACCCCTCCCCCCTCCACCCTTGATGACCCCAACACACACACACTTGATGACCCCAACACGGAGGCAAAGTTGTGCCTTCACCGTCAAAAATACCCTTCACGCAACTCTCTCTATCAGTCTGTGTCCAATTTCGTGTGTGTGTGAATGCGTGCGTGCGTGCGTGCGTGCGTGCGTGCGTGCGTGCGTGCGTGCGTGCGTGCGTGCGTGCGTGCTGGTGCGTGCGTGCGTGCGTGCGTGCGTGCTGCGTGCGTGCGTGCGTGCGTGCGGCGTGCGTGCGTGCGTGCGTTGTGCGTGCGTGCGTGCGTGCGTGCGTGCGTGCGTGCGTGCGTGCGTGCGTGCGTGCGTGCGTGTGTGTGTGTGTGTTGTGTGTGTGTGTGTGTGTGTGTGTGTGTGTACTCGCACATAATTATACACACGAAGGATTAGGCGAAATAAAATTGAGATGTTCAAAATACCTTTCAACATCGATCAAATTAATCCATAATGACCATTTAATTTAAATCCCATGACAGCAAAAGAACCACCGCCACGAAATCGAAGGAACAAGAAGATTATACCAGCCACGGTCCCACACGTCAAGCTTCCGCATATCTGTGTTGGCGCTGTAACACTGCAACAGACTTCCGGCTTGTTAGGTAGCTAGAAAACTATCGATTGTTTCAAGTCTTGATTGGATGTGTATTGCGAAGATAAATGTTTCTATTTACCTTGTTTTTCGTATTTGCCTCATGAAAAATAGCCCGGCAGCACCTGTGTTAGGATCACCTGCCTTGCCCTCCCCTGCAGGACGCCCCGGCTCCCATGGTTGGCTTGTGCAATACTTTACTCTGATTTTATTCTTATCATAAAATGTACATGTCCCTGCTTTCTACAAGGAATATGGTGTTCCCTTTTGACTGTCTACTGACGGCACCTTGCTATAGAGGGAGGCCCCTGGGAAGAAGCCTTGCTCTATGTTATCTTCTTCTGCAACTGGTAGTTTATCAATAGAATTAGTTCAACAGATATTCTCGCGATAGGCCAATAAATCATCTGGTATCTGTTATTCAAGCGAGTATTCGTATGAGTTCCCCCGTGTGGGCATATGGGCGGCCGCGTCACCCTTCCCTCAGTACCAGGACCAGCAGTGGATCCATCAGCCTTGCCACGCCTGGCGGCCACCACAGCAGAGGATGTCTCGTCTATCACCACAAGGAATGGCTCATTCACCAACACCCACCCATGATTTGTCAGGTGATCCACAACCCACAACTCCCCTCCCATCCCTCCCTCCAGGCACTTCCTCGCCCCTGCATGCCAGGTGCAGCGCGTGCTTGTGCGCCGCGCCTCTCCCTCCTTGCAAGCATCCCTCCTTCCTGCGCCTCTCGGTTTCTATTTTGGGAACGAGGCCGACGCCGCGGTAGTATATAAGCGTGTGCGGCGCAGGGAAAGACACACTTCTGTGGATCCCACTCCTGCAGCACATGAGCGATGGCAGCGAGGCTTGTGGTGAGCAGGGGGACCGAGGGACAGTAGACAGGGGGAATGGACAGATAGACAGCGCCCACGTGGCCAAGGGAACATTAGACAGGTGGTTGGACAGGCAATTAGACAGAACCTTCACATAGACAGGTGAACAGAAGTAACCGGGACAGTTTGTTAGGCTGACAGGTGAGCAAGGGACAGGTAGCTGGCCGGGAGGTATACGGTGAACAGAAGGGCACAAGTAAAATGTAAGGATTTAGGTGAAAAACAATACAGGAAACAGATAGAACCTGGTAGACGGAAAGACCCAATTATCTCATATTCAGGTGAAGACTCAGACAGGCAGACGGAGCCCTCACATCCTGCTGTCTCTCGCAGGCAGCGCTGGCGGCGGTGGCCGTCGTCCTGGGGGACCATTCTTCTCACGTGAGCAGCAGCCAAGGCGGGAGCCAAGCCGTGTTCCTGCAGCGGACACCCGTTGAATACTCGCAGGGCCCCGCCAAGCATCGCGCCGTTCCTGATCACTTCAGTAGGCAGGGGCCCACCAACGGGCAACAGTCCACCGGCCCCTCCTACAGGCAACAGTCCTCCGGCTCCTCCAGGCAACAGTCCTCTGGCCCCACCTACGGGCCACAGACCGGTCGCCCCTCCTACAGGCAACAGCCCACCGGCCCCTCCTACAGGCAACAGTCCACCGGCTCCTCCGGGCAACAGTCTACCGGCCCCACCTACAGGCCACAGACCACTCGCCCCACCTACAGGCAACAGCCCACCTACAGTTCAAGGCCCACCTACCAGCCCACCACCCCGGCCTACGGCGTCCAGCCCCATGCACAAAGCTCTTCCTACGGCTCTGACGAACCCGCCTGCGCCGCCACCAGCGGCAAGCCGTGGTGCCTCGAGGACAAGGATTACCCGACCTACGAGATCCAGGCCGCCGCCGAGCAGAACCAAGACAAGTTGCTGTCCCTGTACGCCGACGTGGCTGACCTCAACACCGAGCTGTCCGTCGACCTGTCCAGCTACCAGAAGCACGAGACCTACCTCTGCCCCTCGGAGACCGCCTACATCAGGCCGCTGCGCGCCATCAACACGGAGGGCAAATGGCGCGTCATCGTGAACGGCGTCAAGGTCCACTATGAGACCCTGACGCAGACGACCCGCATCGAGGAGTGCCTCAACGAAGGCTACGCCTGCCCGCTGGTGCCAGAGTGCTACGAGTCCAAGTGCCTGCAGAAGTCCATCTACCACCGCTTCCTCGTCTACGACCCCTACGACCAGTACTTCCCCTTCGCCGTGGAGACCTTCAAGCTGCCCGCCAGCTGCGCCTGCCTCCTCGGCGCTTCAACACTGGACCACTAAGCCACTAACAACAAGACAACTCTCGCTGCCATCATAACACAGCATTAGTCCTATGTCCTAAATCCTTTGCCCGAACTCCAAGTCCCAAGCTTTAAGCCCTAACTATTCAGTCTTAAGTCCAGTCCCGGCCAGTCTGGGAGACACGTGAAGAAAGCAGTTCTCTAGTCATCTCGGTGCTAAACAAAACCTTGACTTGTTCACCGCAAACTTATATTATTTATACTCAGGCTGCCGTGCTGAGCTCAGCACCTCATCCTGACCCAATAAATAAATACCCTCGCATTACCCTCTGGTTTCCTTCCTTGGGACTCACGTTCCCCTTGCATGTTCACCTCCATCACTTGTGTCATTGCCACGCCTCGCCACGTGGAAAAGGACATTGGGATGAAAGCCTTCCACCGTCCCTCACATGTTATATTATGGTACTGTGTACAGGATCCAATGTACACACCCTATTATACACACCGAGAGGGATGTCAAGCCAACGTATCGGCGTCCTGCCCCAAACCTAATGACTAATACGGGACAAAGGGAGTCTCTTGCAGTTTAAAGAACAATGAAAAAGAGTCTACGTCAGAAACAGATCGACCATCGTGCTGCTTTGCTTATTGGAGATGACCTGCCACAGTGCCAGGCAATCGCCCATATCCTGGCAGCTTTTTTTTTCTTTTTTTTATTACTTTGGCGCCTATACGCCGTAGGCTTTTTTTTCTTTAAATAATCTCCAGACCTTTTCTCATTCCGATTTAATGCAGTAAAAATATAGCCAGATCGAGTATATAAACAAAATATTTGTCATTTTTTGCACCCAGTCCCCCTTTTTTAAATGATCCGATTTCAAATCTGAAAATTCCCCGGGGCTTCAAAAAAAAACTGACGCCCACAGCGACGCACCACGGCTCGGCACGTCCATTCGGAAGTTTCCAGCCCTGCCTGATACAAATCACAGAGAATCAGAAATAAATATAGTATTTGAAAAAATTTTTGGGGGTTTTTTGATTTTTTTTTTTGCGATATGGCATTACTTGCACCTTCAGGGGACAGTAAGAAAAACTGTGCCTTTGCAGAGAGCTTAGCACCATTTTCCCACCTATTTGACCATGATAGGTGTGCAGCGCCTGGCGTGGGGGTGGAGGAGCGCGGTTGAAACACCGTCTTGTAGGCCCTCTCACCCGCCCCTCCAGGGGGCTGCACAACATACATGGCCAAAAGGTCAGAAATGGGGGCTAAACTCTCTGCAAAGGGCCCGCTTTCTTACTTATCCATGAAGGATGCAAGTATATGCCAAACGCAAAAAAAAAATCAGAAAAAACCCCAAAATTTTTCCCAAATAATATTTATTTCTGATTCTTTTGTATTTTATCAGGGGGGCTGGGAAAATTCCGAATGGACGTCCCCGAAGTTTTTTGCCACGGCGGGGAAAGAAAATGTTTTTTTTCCCCCCGCTTTTTTCAAAAGTATGTTTTTTGGGGAACAAAGGTGGAAATGAATTATATTTTGGGTTAGGATTTTGAATGGACATTCAACATAATTATGCAAAGAAAAAATGGGTCTGGACGATTACTTTAAAGTAATCGTCCAGACCATTTCATCATTCCTGATTTAATGCAGTCAAAATATAGCCATGATCGAGTATATCAACAATATGTTGTCACTTTTTGCATCCAGTCACCCGTTTTTAAATGATCCGCATTCAAAATCTGAAAATTCCCCGAGCTCTCAAAACACAACTGATGACCAGCAGACGACGGACCACGGCTCGGTGACGTCACAGGAGTAAGCCTCCCAGCCCTGCCTGATACAAATACACGGAGACTCAGAAAAAAATATAGTACATGAATAATTTTGGGTGTTTCTGATAGATTTTTTTTGCGATATGGCATATACTTGCATCCTTCATGGGTACAGCAAGAAAGCTGTGCCTTTCCAGAGAGCTTAGCACCCATTTCCGACCTATTTGGCCAGGTTATGTGTGTGCAGCGCCGGTGAGAGGCGGGTGAGAGTCCCGCGGTGTGAAGCACATTGTCTAGCCGCGCGCCTCTCACCCACTCACGGGCACTGCACACACATAACCTGGCCAAATAGGTCGAAAATGGGTGCTAAGCTCTCTGGAAAGGCACAGCTTTCTTGCTGTATCCATGAAGGATGCAAGTATATGCCATATCGCAATAAAAAAAAAATCAGAAACACCCAAAATTCTTCAAATACTATATTTTTTCTGAGTCTCCGTGTATTTGTATCAGGCAGGGCTGGGAGGCTTACTCCTGTGACGTCACCAGCGTGTTCCCGCCACGGCTGGAATGGGGCTGTTGTTTTTCCCGCGCTTTTTATATAAGTTATGTTTTTAGGGAAATAAGGCGTGGAAATGAATAATTTTTTGTGGATTAGGTATTTTGAATGAACATTCAACATAATTATGCAAAGAAAAAATGGATCTCGATGATTACTTTAAGGGCTCAGGTGGTTGGCCCTGCACATTCTGGAGAGTCGTGGTGTCGGTCGCTCTCGCCCGTTCGTAGCGCAGGCTAGATTTTTATAGTGACACCTGTGGTCTTAGGTGAAGATCCCATTTTTTGTGATGTTCGGATCCTCAGTCAGGCTCATGCTGCCACCTGGTGTTTCCTCCGCATTCGCTTTCGAAAGAACGGGTATAGCTACATGTGGGTTTCTTCAGCCTCCATGCCTTCAACTCCATGATGGATTTGATTGTTGCTCCTTGGTGGGACTTGAACTCGGGACCTTCTGCTCCCTTACCAGGCACATGTCGACCGCATTAAAGAAGGTCAAAAGAGTTGCCCCCGGCAGGATTCGAACACGGGACATTAAGCTCACCACTCCAAGACGCTAACCACTCGGCTACCGCCTCCCCATAGCTTAAGATAGACCCATAGAAATGTCAAACTCGTAGCTTAAATTAGCATAGAAATGTCAAGTCAATACATGCTCCCTGATTCCTATGCGCTCAAATTCCTTTCCTTGACCAAGACCAAACTAAACACCTCGTCACCGCGGGGCTATGACAAGAGCATTACCTAAATCACCTTCCCTAAAAAAGAGAGAGAGAGAGAGCGAGAGCGAGAGAGAGAGAGAGAGAGAGAGAGAGAGAGAGAGAGAGAGAGAGAGAGAGAGAGAGAGAGAGAGAGGAGAGAGAGAGAGAGAGAGAGAGATGACATTCAAGACATACAAAACTCTCCTTTTGACCTTCTAACAATTCAAAGTTTTTTTTTTTTTTTTTTTTTTTGACCTGTTAGGCGGTCTTTTTTTTATATTTTTTATAACGTTTGAGCCTATAGCGCCTGTGCACTATTTATCTTCCTTCCTTAAGTTTCTTAATTTCTTTTTCCTTGAGGGGTGAGGTGGTTGGTCCTGCATATTCTGGAGGGCTGTGATGGTTTGCCCTCGTCCGTGGTGGCGCAGGCTGGATTTATTTAGTGTGTTGGTTTTCTATGATGGCTCATGCTGCCCCCTGGTGCCCTTCGCCGCACTTGCAGTCGAAGGTGAAGGTGATGGGCCGCATGTGGGTGTCTTCAGCCACTCGACGATGGCAGAAGAAGTTGCTCCTGACGGGACTTGAACTCGGGACCTTGTGCTCACAAGTCACAACTACCAGGCTCTAATCCACCGCGTTAAAGATGGTCGAAAGAGTTGCCCCCGGCAGGATTCGAACTCGGGACATCGAGCTCACCACTCCAAGACGCTAACCACTCGGCCACCGCCTCAAGGCCGTTTCTTATTATATGCGAACTACGCGGTTGCATAGGGCCCACAAAGCCACCAAGGGGCCCCCGAGCTGCCAATATTTACTTTTCTTTTTAGAATATAGTCTCTTTTCCTCTTAAAGTGAACCAGATTGGTGCATTTAAATATTTAAGGCGTGCCCCCCGACCACCTTAAAGGGCTTGGAATTCCTCCCACCATAGTTTTACAAAATAGGGCCCCCAAACAGCATTTCGCATAGGGACCCCAAAAGACTAGAAACGGCACTGCACCGTCTCTCCAAAGTCACGGGGGTCTTCCTTAGATCTTGGTCACGTGTCTTCCTTCCAAAAAACAAGGACACGTCAGGTCCAAAGCACTATTGGAATCCTTGGAAGTACCCAGACAGGATTCACCCGAAACATCCTTCAGGCATTCCTTGATTCATCCTTCTCTTATGCCTCATACTAGAGGCGCCGCAGCTACGTGTGTCATGTGGCGCCAAGTGAAAGCCACACATGATCAGTTTTGGTTTTGAAACATGTTTTTGTTTTATTATTGTCTCTGCTGAGTGGTCTTAAAGTATTCAATTTTTTCTATTGTACATAGTTGAATTTGCTTATCTTTTTATGTGCATAAATAAGAGCAATTGATGTTTAGTATTGAAGGTGTTGGGCGAGGGGGAAGCTTTCACCTGCCGGCGTGTCGTGATGTCACATTGACAGAATGCATCTTATTCTTATCCAAGTCGAGCCAAACAAGTGAGAGGGATCCCTCGCTTCGAGGGCACGTCAAGGATTATTCTAGCAGGATGGATAGTACGAGGAAGGATCACCACCACCACAACCACCACCACCACCTCCATATATCGTCCATGCGACAGAGCGTGGCGAGGCGTGGCAATGACACAAGTGATGGAGGTGAGCATGCAAGGGGAACGTGAGTCCCAAGGAAGGAAACCAGAGGGTAATGCGAGGGCGTTTATTTATTGGGTCAGGATGAGGTGCTGAGCTCAGCACGGCAGCCTGAGTATAAATAGTATAAGTTTGCGGTGAACAAGTCAAGATTTTGTTTAGCACCGAGATGACTAGAGAACTGCTTTCTTCACGTGTCTCCCAGACTGGCCGGGACTGGACTTAAGACTGAGTAGTTAGGGCTTAAAGCTTGGGACTTGGAGTTTGGGCAAAGGACTTAGGACATAGGACTAATGTTGTGTTATGATGGCAGCGAGAGTTGTCTTGTTGTTAGTGGCTTAGTGGTCCAGTGTTGAAGCGCCGAGGAGGCAGGCGCAGCTGGCGGGCAGCTTGAAGGTCTCCACAGCGAAGGGGAAGTACTGGTCGTAGGCGTCGTAGACGAGGAAGCGGTGGTAGATGGACTTCTGCAGGCACTTGGACTCGTAGCACTCTGGCACCAGCGGGCAGGCGTAGCCTTCGTTGAGGCACTCCTCGATGCGGGTCGTCTGCGTCAGGGTCTCGTAGTGGACCTTGACGCCGTTCACGATGACGCGCCACTTGCCCTCCGTGTTGATGGCGCGCAGCGGCCTGACGTAGGCGGTCTCCGAGGGGCAGAGGTAGGTCTCGTGCTTCTGGTAGCTGGAAAGGTCGACGGACAGCTCGGTGTTGAGGTCAGCCACGTCGGCGTACAGGGACAGCAACTTGTCTTGGTTCTGCTCGGCGGCGGCCTGGATCTCGTAGGTCGGGTAATCCTTGTCCTCGAGGCACCACGGCTTGCCGCTGGTGGCAGCGCAGGCGGGCTCGTCAGAGCCGTAGGAAGAGTCTGGTGCATGGGGCTGGACGCCGTAGGCCGGTGTGGTGGGCTGGTAGGTGGGCCTTGAACTGTAGGTGGGCTGTTGCCTGTAGGTGGGGCGAGTGGTCTGTGGCCTGTAGGTGGGGCCGGTAGACTGTTGCCCAGATGAGCCGGAGGACTGTTGCCTGTAGGAGGGGCCGGTGGGCTGTTGCCTGTAGGAGGGGCGACCGGTCTGTGGCCCGTAGGTGGGGCCAGAGGACTGTTGCCTGGAGGAGCCGGAGGACTGTTGCCTGTAGGAGGGGCCGGTGGACTGTTGCCCGTTGGTGGGCCCCTGCCTACTGAAGTGATCAGGAACGGCGCGATGCTTGGCGGGGCTCCTGCTTGGCGGTGTCCGCTGCAGGAACACGGCTTGGCTCCCGCCTTGGCTGCTGCTCACGTGAGAAGAATGCTCCCCCAGGACGACGGCCACCGCCGCCAGCGCTGCCTGCGAGAGACAGCAGGATGTGAGGGCTCCGTCTGCCTGTCTGAGTCTTCACCTGAATATGAGATAATTGGGTCTTTCCGTCTACCAGGTTCTATCTGTTTCCTGTATTGTTTTTCACCTAAATCCTTACATGTTACTTGTGCCCTTCTGTTCACCGTATACCTCCCGGCCAGCTACCTGTCCCTTGCTCACCTGTCAGCCTAGCAAACTGTCCCGGTTACTTCTGTTCACCTGTCTATGTGAAGGTTCTGTCTAGTTGCCTGCCCAACCACCTGTCTAATGTTCCCTTGGCCATGTGGGCGCTGTCTGCCTGTCCATTCCACCTGTCTACCTGTCCCTTTGTCCCCCTGCTCACCACAAGCCTCGCTGCCATCGCTCAAGTGCTGCAGAAGTGGGATCCACAGAAGTGTGTCTTTCCCTGCGTCGCACACGCTTATATACTACCGCGGCGTCGGCCTCGTTCCCAAAATAGAAACTGAGCGGCGCAGGAAGGAGGGATGCTTGCAAGGAGGGAGAGGCGCGGCGCACAGGCGCATGTCGCGCTGCATGTCTTATGACAGAAGGGAAAGATGGGTTTGGGCAAGGAAGGGGAATTAGAAAGGGACGTCTGATGGACAGAGAATTAAATGATTTAGGAATCTATATGCGATCAATAAGGTTTGGCAATACATCATCGGGTTGTCAATTTTCCTTCAGCAATAAAATCTTGCCAACAACACCCGGCTTGGCGACACATCGCCGCCACCTCCGCCACCCCGGGAAAGTAAAGCTCAAGACTTTTGGAAACAAGGCCGCTCAACGTTCCTACAGAAAATTAAAATTAAATTTAAGTGTTCACTTAGTTATCATGTTCATTTACCTCCTGATATAGCTTGATATTCCATCCTTGAAAGAAGCGAAATTTGTTTTGATTAGAAATATAAGGAAAGTCAGATTGGTCTGGGCTCCGCAGCGAAGACAATGAAGGGCTGAAGGTGCGAGGGCTGTATGAAATGCTGTATTGTATGCATATCTTTATTTCATGCTTGCAAGTAAATATATTAACATCTATAAGTTAAATACTATCACACAGAGGTGACTAGAGAACTGCTTTCTTCACGTGCCGCCGGCCAGGATGGGGCGGGGCGGGGCGGGTCACAAACACCCGCGGCTTTTTCGTAATGAGGACGTATTAGTGGCAAGAGTTGTGGGTGCGGGAATCCAAGGGTTGATATTCGAGACCGAGAGTGATAGAGA
Organism: Chionoecetes opilio; assembly: GCA_016584305.1. Lineage (NCBI taxonomy): Eukaryota > Metazoa > Arthropoda > Malacostraca > Decapoda > Majidae > Chionoecetes > Chionoecetes opilio. Next base: position 297,212 of record JACEEZ010018609.1, read on the forward strand.
CACCAGATGAGACTGTTGGTGAACTAGAAGAGACGAGCAGATGAGAGACAGATGATGAGTCTTGAGAGTCATTTAGCCTGTAGAGGACTGGAAGTGGCTTGGAATGTGGTGTTAGTGGTCGAGTGTGGAGGCGCCGAGAAGGCAGGCGCAGCTGGCGGGCAGCTTGAAGCTCTCCACGGCGAAGGGGAAGTACTGGTCGTAGGGGTCGTAGACGAGGAAGCGGTGGTAGATGGACTTCTGCAAACATGAGGACTCGTAGCACTCTGGCACCAGCGGGCAGGCGTAGCCTTCGTTGAGGCACTCCTCCACGCGGGTCGTCTGTGTCAGGGTCTCGTAGTGGACGTCCACGTTGTTCACGACGACGCGCCACTTGCCCTCCGTGTTGATGGCGCGCAACGGCCTGACGTAGGCGGTGCCAGAGGGGCAGAGGTAGGTCTCCTCCTCAAGGGTCTTGGGCCGCTCCACAGACAGCTCGGTGTTGAGGTCAGCCACGTCGGCGTACAGAGACAACAGCTTCTCGTAGTGGTGCTCAGCGGCGTGTTTGATCTCGTAGAGTGGGTACTCGGCGTCCTCGAGGCACCACGGCTTGGTGGTGTTGGCGGCGCAGGCGGGCTCGGCGGGCTCGTGGTAGGGGGCGGGCTGCGGGTGGTGTGGAGGCTTGGGGTGGTGAGCGGGACGAGAGTGGTAGGTAGGGCGGGGATGGTAAGAAGGTCGATGGGGGTGGGCGGGAGCGTAATGGGCGGGAGCATGGTGGGCAGGGGCGTGGTGGGCGGGAGCATGGTGGGCGGGGGCGTGGTGGGCAGGGGCGTGGTGTTTGGTGCTGTGGTGAGTCACTGCATGGGCGCCGCCTAAGCTAAATGTGCTATGCGAGCTGTGGTCTGCCATGGCCACGCCCACCACTGCCAGCGTCACCTGGGGCGGAGAGCGGCCTCGTTAGGGTGTGTGGGTGGGAGGAGAAGGAGGGCGCCTCGTGATGGAAAGGTGCAATGACTTACATAATATTACAATGACTGAGTGAAGATGGGAATGATGGGCGATGAAAGGGAAGGCTGATGGACAGAACACGAGTTTGAGAGAGAAGGAAGGACGATGGAAGGAAAGAGACAGACGGATAAGTACTAAATAAGGGATTTAATAAGAATGGGGGATAAAAAGAATATGGGATAATACGAATGGGGGATACAGGACATAAAACGAGAAAATGGGTGATGACAGGAAAAAAAACCGAAAGAGTGACCAAGGAAATGAATGGTGAAGAATGCACTGCGAAAAGAATGAAGATTAAAAACAGATGAATAAGAGAATCAATCAGCAACGCATCTATAATCACAATATTCCAGGTGATACTATTGATATTATTGATATTATTACTATACTATTGAATAAGAGAACTAATCAGTAACGCATCTATAATCACAATATTATCAATAAATAACATCGATACAAGCGATAGAAGTAATTAGCGTCACAAACCAGGTATATTAAACCCATGTTGATGCCGTGCACCTTCAAGTCTTGCCTCGGGAGGAGTGCGTATGGAGTAAGCTAACTACCAAGCTTATATAGGGGAAGGGGTGGCCATAGGTAGCCCAAAGTGTGGTCAGGACCCGCGAAACCAAAGACCGAAGCAGGAGTCGCAACGCATAGCCACGGTGACCTTGGGCGCGTGAAGTGAAAACAAAACCGATGGGGTGTTCCTCAGGGCCGATGTCTGGGCCTGTTTGGCTTTGATTCACTACGAAGCTGATGATGTTATGATGATGATGATGATGAGAGAGAGAGAGAGAGAGAGAGAGAGAGAGAGAGAGAGAGAGAGAGAGAGAGAGAGAGAGAGAGAGAGAGAGAGAGAGAGAGAGAGAAGAGAGGGGAGAGAGAGAGAGAGAGAGAGAGAGAGAGAGAGAGAGAGAGAGAGAGAGAGAGAGAGAGAGAGAGATGACGTTAAAGGCATACAAAACTCTCCTTTTGACCTTCTAACAATTCAGTGTCTTCCTCGATACCTGACGCGAAGATGTTTTTTTTTTTTTTTTTTTTTTTTTTTTTACCTGTTAGGCAGTCTTGTTTTTATATAACGTTTGAGCCTATAGCGCCTGTATACTATTTATCTTCCTTCCTTAATTTTCTTAATTTCTTTTTCCTTGAGGGGTCAGGTGGTTGGCCCTGCATATTCTGGAGGGCTGTGATGGTTTGCCCTCGTCCGTGGTGGCGCAGGCTGGATTTATTTAGTGTGTTGGTTTTCTATGATGGCTCATGCTGCCCCCTGGTGCCCTTCGCCGCATTTGCAGTCGAAGGTGAAGGTGATGGGCTGTATGTGGGTGTCTTCGGCCACTCGTCGATGGCAGAAGAAGTTGCTCCTGACGGGACTTGAACTCGGGACCTTGTGCTCACAACCAGGGGCGCCGACAGAATTGAAATGTGCCGGGGCAGGACTAGTTTGTGGCCCCCATTCCTGCAGTAGGTAAAGGTTGAGGTGGGGGCCATACGTATAGGTGACCAGAGTTCCATAGAGTTCCATAGTGCGTCGTCTGCTAGTCGTCAGGAGTGTTTTGGAAGCTCGGGGAATTTGCAGATTTGGACTGTGGATTATTTAAAAACTGGTTGACTGGATGCAAAATGTGACAACATATTGTTGATATATTCGAGAATGGCTATATTTTGACTGCATTAAATCAGGAATAATTAAATGGTCTGGACGATTACTTTAAACTTTCTCTCACCCTTCATGCCTTCCCTCACACCTGATATACCCTCCCACACACCCTTCATACCTTCCCTCACCCCTCTTAAACTTAACCTTGCATCCCTCATTCCTTCACCCCTTTCATAATTTTGGCAAATATTACATTTAACACAAAATACAGATTCAATATATTATAATCTTGCGAAATCAATAGTAAAAATAAATCATAATACAATACATCAAGATTACATACAGAATACATATACGGTACATTCATTTGACAAACAATGGCGCTTTCCTTGCTTTCCTCTTGGCAAAATTATGAAGCACAACAATAAAATCAAGAGATCATGTAAGTTGAGACTCAATACTGAAAATAGCCAAGTCCACAAGTCGTGCTTGGCTCATTGTTGCTCGTGGACATTTTTTTTTATCAGCTTGAGTTTGGTGAATGAGCGCTCTGCAGAGGCGACAGTGGCAGTGATTGTTAGCAGAATGTGCAGGCTGACAGATAAATTTGGGAAGAGCCCTTCTAGTCTGCACTCTGTCAAGCAATTCAAAAGCTGCAATAGGCTTAGTTGGTTCTGCCTAAAATTTGAGCGATGAACTGTTTGTAGGTTCTTCATTTCCACCACGATACGATATTCATGACTGATATCTCCAGGATACTTATCTGCCGGTGATTTTGATTTAAGTGAGCTCCTTTGCTGATATTGTTAGGTACTTCCAGAGGAAACTGAAGTTTTCAGAAATATTTTTGGCAGCTTTGAATGTAACAGTCAGTCAGCCAATTAATTATTCAATAATATATATATAACGCAGACTTTCTGAAAAATTATTCTTCAGTTTACTCATCTGCTTCATTTTGTTCTGATAAATCTGAACTGCTGTGCCATCACCATCATCATGAAATCTTCTTTTGCGTTTAGGTCCAGCTACTTTACCACGACCAATATACAGTTTCACCTTGATGTCCAGGTTTGAAGCAACTAGCTTTGCTTCATTTCACATAGCTTTTCAGTTATTTCGGAGATCTGTCAGTTCTACAAGCAAACCCTCTATGTTTGATGGGTCCTATGGGCCCATCCAAGCCTCAATGGGCCCCCCCAAAACCCCATGCCCCCCCCCCAGAACCCCATGGGCCCCGGGGAAAATGCCCGGCAGACCCCCCCTCTCGGTGGGCCTGCAGTCACAACTACCAGGCTCTAATCCACCGCGTTAAAGATGGTCGAAAGAGTTGCCCCCGGCAGGATTCGAACTCGGGACATCGAGCTCACCACTCCAAGACGCTAACCACTCGGCCACCGCCTCAAGGCCGTTTCTTATTATATGCGAACTACGCGGTTGCATAGGGCCCACAAAGCCACCAAGGGGCCCCCGAGCTGCCAATATTTACTTTTCTTTTTAGAATATAGTCTCTTTTCCTCTTAAAGTGAACCAGATTGGTGCATTTAAATATTTAAGGCGTGCCCCCCGACCACCTTAAAGGGCTTGGAATTCCTCCCACCATAGTTTTACAAAATAGGGCCCCCAAACAGCATTTCGCATAGGGACCCCAAAAGACTAGAAACGGCACTGCACCGTCTCTCCAAAGTCACGGGGGTCTTCCTTAGATCTTGGTCACGTGTCTTCCTTCCAAAAAACAAGGACACGTCAGGTCCAAAGCACTATTGGAATCCTTGGAAGTACCCAGACAGGATTCACCCGAAACATCCTTCAGGCATTCCTTGATTCATCCTTCTCTTATGCCTCATACTAGCGGCGCCGCAGCTACGTGTGTCATGTGGCGCCAAGTGAAAGCCACACATGATCAGTTTTGGTTTTGAAACATGTTTTTGTTTTATTATTGTCTCTGCTGAGTGGTCTTAAAGTATTCAATTTTTTCTATTGTACATAGTTGAATTTGCTTATCTTTTTATGTGCATAAATAAGAGCAATTGATGTTTAGTATTGAAGGTGTTGGGCGAGGGGGAAGCTTTCACCTGCCGGCGTGTCGTGATGTCACATTGACAGAATGCATCTTATTCTTATCCAAGTCGAGCCAAACAAGTGAGAGGGATCCCTCGCTTCGAGGGCACGTCAAGGATTATTCTAGCAGGATGGATAGTACGAGGAAGGATCACCACCACCACAACCACCACCACCACCTCCATATATCGTCCATGCGACAGAGCGTGGCGAGGCGTGGCAATGACACAAGTGATGGAGGTGAGCATGCAAGGGGAACGTGAGTCCCAAGGAAGGAAACCAGAGGGTAATGCGAGGGCGTTTATTTATTGGGTCAGGATGAGGTGCTGAGCTCAGCACGGCAGCCTGAGTATAAATAGTATAAGTTTGCGGTGAACAAGTCAAGATTTTGTTTAGCACCGAGATGACTAGAGAACTGCTTTCTTCACGTGTCTCCCAGACTGGCCGGGACTGGACTTAAGACTGAGTAGTTAGGGCTTAAAGCTTGGGACTTGGAGTTTGGGCAAAGGACTTAGGACATAGGACTAATGTGTGTTATGATGGCAGCGAGAGTTGTCTTGTTGTTAGTGGCTTAGTGGTCCAGTGTTGAAGCGCCGAGGAGGCAGGCGCAGCTGGCGGGCAGCTTGAAGGTCTCCACAGCGAAGGGGAAGTACTGGTCGTAGGCGTCGTAGACGAGGAAGCGGTGGTAGATGGACTTCTGCAGGCACTTGGACTCGTAGCACTCTGGCACCAGCGGGCAGGCGTAGCCTTCGTTGAGGCACTCCTCGATGCGGGTCGTCTGCGTCAGGGTCTCGTAGTGGACCTTGACGCCGTTCACGATGACGCGCCACTTGCCCTCCGTGTTGATGGCGCGCAGCGGCCTGACGTAGGCGGTCTCCGAGGGGCAGAGGTAGGTCTCGTGCTTCTGGTAGCTGGAAAGGTCGACGGACAGCTCGGTGTTGAGGTCAGCCACGTCGGCGTACAGGGACAGCAACTTGTCTTGGTTCTGCTCGGCGGCGGCCTGGATCTCGTAGGTCGGGTAATCCTTGTCCTCGAGGCACCACGGCTTGCCGCTGGTGGCAGCGCAGGCGGGCTCGTCAGAGCCGTAGGAAGAGTCTGGTGCATGGGGCTGGACGCCGTAGGCCGGGGTGGTGGGCTGGTAGGTGGGCCTTGAACTGTAGGTGGGCTGTTGCCTGTAGGTGGGGCGAGTGGTCTGTGGCCTGTAGGTGGGGCCGGTAGACTGTTGCCCAGAGGAGCCGGAGGACTGTTGCCTGTAGGAGGGGCCGGTGGGCTGTTGCCTGTAGGAGGGGCGACCGGTCTGTGGCCCGTAGGTGGGGCCAGAGGACTGTTGCCTGGAGGAGCCGGAGGACTGTTGCCTGTAGGAGGGGCCGGTGGACTGTTGCCCGTTGGTGGGCCCCTGCCTACTGAAGTGATCAGGAACGGCGCGATGCTTGGCGGGGCTCCTGCTTGGCGGTGTCCGCTGCAGGAACACGGCTTGGCTCCCGCCTTGGCTGCTGCTCACGTGAGAAGAATGCTCCCCCAGGACGACGGCCACCGCCGCCAGCGCTGCCTGCGAGAGACAGCAGGATGTGAGGGCTCCGTCTGCCTGTCTGAGTCTTCACCTGAATATGAGATAATTGGGTCTTTCCGTCTACCAGGTTCTATCTGTTTCCTGTATTGTTTTTCACCTAAATCCTTACATTTTACTTGTGCCCTTCTGTTCACCGTATACCTCCCGGCCAGCTACCTGTCCCTTGCTCACCTGTCAGCCTAACAAACTGTCCCGGTTACTTCTTTTCATCTGTCTATGTGAAGGTTCTGTCTAGTTGCCTGCCCAACCACCTGTCTAATGTTCCCTTGGCCATGTGGGCGCTGTCTGCCTGTCCATTCCACCTGTCTACCTGTCCCTCGGTCCCCCTGCTCACCACAAGCCTCGCTGCCATCGCTCAGGTGCTGCAGAAGTGGGATCCACAGAAGTGTGTCTTTCCCTGCGCCGCACACGCTTATATACTACCGCAGCGTCGGCCTCGTTCCCAAAATAGAAACTGAGCGGCGCAGGAAGGAGGGATGCTTGCAAGGAGGGAGAGGCGCGGCGCACAGGCGCATGTCGCGCTGCATGTCTTATGACGGAAGGGAAAGATGGGTTTGGGCAAGGAAGGGGAATTAGAAAGGGACGTCTGATGGACAGAGAATTAAATGATTTAGGAATCTATATGCGATCAATAAGGTTTGGCAATACATCATCGGGTTGTCAATTTTCCTTCAGCAATAAAATCTTGCCAACAACACCCGGCTTGGCGACACATCGCCGCCACCTCCGCCACCCCGGGAAAGTAAAGCTCAAGACTTTTGGAAACAAGGCCGCTCAACGTTCCTACAGAAAATTAAAATAAAATTTAAGTGTTCACTTAGTTATCATGTTCATTTACCTCCTGATATAGCTTGATATTCCATCCTTGAAAGAAGCGAAATTTGTTTTGATTAGAAATATAAGGAAAGTCAGATTGGTCTGGGCTCCGCAGCGAAGACAATGAAGGGCTGAAGGTGCGAGGGCTGTATGAAATGCTGTATTGTATGCATATCTTTATTTCATGCTTGCAAGTAAATATATTAACATCTATAAGTTAAATACTATCACACAGAGGTGACTAGAGAACTGCTTTCTTCACGTGCCGCCGGCCAGGATGGGGCGGGGCGGGGCGGGTCACAAACACCCGCGGCTTTTTCGTAATGAGGACGTATTAGTGGCAAGAGTTGTGGGTGCGGGAATCCAAGGGTTGATATTCGAGACCGAGAGTGATAGAGACACCAGATGAGACTGTTGGTGAACTAGAAGAGACGAGCAGATGAGAGACAGATGATGAGTCTTGAGAGTCATTTAGCCTGTAGAGGACTGGAAGTGGCTTGGAATGTGGTGTTAGTGGTCGAGTGTGGAGGCGCCGAGAAGGCAGGCGCAGCTGGCGGGCAGCTTGAAGCTCTCCACGGCGAAGGGGAAGTACTGGTCGTAGGGGTCGTAGACGAGGAAGCGGTGGTAGATGGACTTCTGCAAACATGAGGACTCGTAGCACTCTGGCACCAGCGGGCAGGCGTAGCCTTCGTTGAGGCACTCCTCCACGCGGGTCGTCTGTGTCAGGGTCTCGTAGTGGACGTCCACTTTGTTCACGACTACGCGCCACTTGCCCTCCGTGTTGATGGCGCGTAGCGGCCTGACGTAGGCGGTGCCGGAGGGGCAGAGGTAGGTCTCCTCCTCAAGGGTCTTGGGCCGCTCCACAGACAGCTCGGTGTTGAGGTCAGCCACGTCGGCGTACAGAGACAACAGCTTCTCGTAGTGGTGCTCAGCGGCGTGTTTGATCTCGTAGAGTGGGTACTCGGCGTCCTCGAGGCACCACGGCTTGGTGGTGTTGGCGGCGCAGGCGGGCTCGGCGGGCTCGTGGTAGGGGGCGGGCTGCGGGTGGTGTGGGGGCTTGGGGTGGTGAGCGGGACGAGGGTGGTAGGTAGGGCGGGGATGGTAAGAAGGTCGATGGGCGTGGGCGGGAGCGTGATGGGCGGGAGCATGGTGGGCAGGGGCGTGGTGGGCGGGAGCATGGTGGGCGGGGGCGTGGTGGGCGGGGGCGTGGTGTTTGGTGCTGTGGTGAGTCACTGCATGGGCGCCGCCTAAGCTAAATGTGCTATGCGAGCTGTGTTCTGCCATGGCCACGCCCACCACTGCCAGCGTCATCTGGGGCGGAGAGCGGCCTCGTTAGGGTGTGTGGGTGGGAGGAGAAGGAGGGCGCCTCGTGATGGAAAGGTGCAATGACTTACATAATATTACAATGACTGAGTGAAGATGGGAATGATGGGCGATGAAAGGGAAGGCTGATGGACAGAACACGAGTTTGAGAGAGAAGGAAGGACGATGGAAGGAAAGAGACAGACGGATAAGTACTAAATAAGGGATTTAATAAGAATGGGGATAAAAAGAATATGGGATAATACGAATGGGGGATACAGGACATAAAACGAGAAAATGGGTGATGACAGGAAAAAAAACCGAAAGAGTGACCAAGGAAATGAATGGTGAAGAATGCACTGCGAAAAGAATGAAGATTAAAAACAGATGAATAAGAGAATCAATCAGCAACGCATCTATAATCACAATATTCCAGGTGATACTATTGATATTATTGATATTATTACTATACTATTGAATAAGAGAACTAATCAGTAACGCATCTATAATCACAATATTATCAATAAATAACATCGATACAAGCGATAGAAGTAATTAGCGTCACAAACCAGGTATATTAAACCCATGTTGATGCCGTGCTCCTTCAAGTCTTGCCTCGGGAGGAGTGCGTATGGAGTAAGCTAACTACCAAGCTTATATAGGGGAAGGGGTGGCCATAGGTAGCCCAAAGTGTGGTCAGGACCCGCGAAACCAAAGACCGAAGCAGGAGTCGCAACGCATAGCCACGGTGACCTTGGGCGCGTGAAGTGAAAACAAAACCGATGGGGTGTTCCTCAGGGCCGATGTCTGGGCCTGTTTGGCTTTGATTCACTACGAAGCTGATGATGTTATGATGATGATGATGATGAGAGAGAGAGAGAGAGAGAGAGAGAGAGAGAGAGAGAGAGAGAGAGAGAGAGAGAGAGAGAGAGAGAGAGAGAGAGAGAGAGAGAGAGAGAGAGAGAGAGAGAGAGAGAGAGAGAGAGAGAGAGAGAGAATGACGTTAAAGGCATACAAAACTCTCCTATTGACCTTTTACCAATTCACTGTCTTCCTCGATACCTGACGCGAAGATGTTGTCTTTCTTTTTTTTTTATTCTTTTTTTTACCTGTTAAGCGGTCTTGTTTTTATATAACGTTTGAGCCTATAGCGCCTGTATACTATTTATCTTCCTTCCTTAATTTTCTTACTTTCTTTTTCCTTGAGGGGTCAGGTGGTTGGCCCTGCATATTCTGGAGGGCTGTGATGGTTTGCCCTCGTCCGTGGTGGCGCAGGCTGGATTTATTTAGTGTGTTGGTTTTCTATGATGGCTCATGCTGCCCCCTGGTGCCCTTCGCCGCACTTGCAGTCGAAGGTGAAGGTGATGGGCTGCATGTGGGTGTCTTCGGCCACTCGACGATGGCAGAAGAAGTTGCTCCTGACGGGACTTGAACTCGGGACCTTGTGCTCACAACCAGGGGCGCCGACAGAATTGAAATGTGCCGGGGCAGGACTAGTTTAGGGCCCCCATTCCTGCAGTAGGTAAAGGTTGAGGTGGGGGCCATACGTATAGGTGACCAGAGTTCCATAGAGTTCCATAGTGCGTCGTCTGCTAGTCGTCAGGAGTGTTTTGGAAGCTCGGGGAATTTGCAGATTTTGATTGTGGATTATTTAAAAACTGGTGACTGGATGCAAAATGTGACAACATATTGTTGATATATTCGAGAATGGCTATATTTTGACTGCATTAAATCAGGAATAATTAAATGGTCTGGACGATTACTTTAAACTTTCTCTCACCCTTCATGCCTTCCCTCACACCTGATATACCCTCCCACACACCCTTCATACCTTCCCTCACCCCTCTTAAACTTAACCTTGCATCCCTCATTCCTTCACCCCTTTCATAATTTTGGCAAATATTACATTTAACACAACATACAGATTCAACATATTATAATCTTGCGAAATCAATAGTAAAAATAAATCATAATACAATACATCAAGATTACATACAGAATACATATACGGTACATTCATTTGACAAACAATGGCGCTTTCCTTGCTTTCCTCTTGGCAAAATTATGAAGCACAACATTAAAATCAAGAGATCATGTAAGTTGAGACTCAATACTGAAAATAGCCAAGTCCACAAGTCGTGCTTGGCTCATTGTTGCTCGTGGACATTTTTTGTTTCAGCTTGAGTTTAGTGAATGAGCGCTCTGCAGAGGCGACAGTGGCAGTGATTGTTAGCAGAAAGTGCAGGCTGACAGATAAATTTGGGAAGAGCCCTTCTAGTCTGCACTCTGTCAAGCAATTCAAAAGCTGCAATAGGCTTAGTTGGTTCTGCCTAAAATTTGAGCGATGAACTGTTTGTAGGTTCTTCATTTCCACCACGATACGATATTCATGACTGATATCTCCAGGATACTTATCTGCCGGTGATTTTGATTTAAGTGAGCTCCTTTGCTGATATTGTTAGGTACTTCCAGAGGAAACTGAAGTTTTCAGAAATATTTTTGGCAGCTTTGAATGTAACAGTCAGTCAGCCAATTAATTATTCAATAATATATATATAACGCAGACTTTCTGAAAAATTATTCTTCAGTTTACTCATCTGCTTCATTTTGTTCTGATAAATCTGAACTGCTGTGCCATCACCATCATCATGAAATCTTCTTTTGCGTTTAGGTCCAGCTACTTTACCACGACCAATATACAGTTTCACCTTGATGTCCAGGTTTGAAGCAACTAGCTTTGCTTCATTTCACATAGCTTTTCAGTTATTTCGGAGATCTGTCAGTTCTACAAGCAAACCCTCTATGTTTGATGGGTCCTATGGGCCCATCCAAGCCTCAATGGGCCCCCCCCAACACCCCATCCTCCCCCCCCCCCAGAACCCCATGGGCCCCGGGGAAAATGCCCGGCAGACCCCCCCTCTCGGTGGGCCTGCAGTCACAACTACCAGGCTCTAATCCACCGCGTTAAAGTTGGTCGAAAGAGTTGCCCCCGGCAAGATTCAAACTCGGGACATCGAGCTCACCACTCCAAGACGCTAACCACTCGGCCACCGCCTCAAGGCCGTTTCTTATTATATGCGAACTACGTGGTTGCATAGGGCCCACAAAGCCACCAAGGGGCCCCCGAGCTGCCAATATTTACTTTTCTTTTTAGAATATAGTCTCTTTTCCTCTTAAAGTGAACCAGATTGGTGCATTTAAATATTTAAGGCGTGCCCCCCGACCACCTTAAAGGGCTTGGAATTCCTCCCACCATAGTTTTACAAAATAGGGCCCCCAAACAGCATTTCGCATAGGGACCCCAAAAGACTAGAAACGGCACTGCACCGTCTCTCCAAAGTCACGGGGGTCTTCCTTAGATCTTGGTCACGTGTCTTCCTTCCAAAAAACAAGGACACGTCAGGTCCAAAGCACTATTGGAATCCTTGGAAGTACCCAGACAGGATTCACCCGAAACATCCTTCAGGCATTCCTTGATTCATCCTTCTCTTATGCCTCATACTAGCGGCGCCGCAGCTACGTGTGTCATGTGGCGCCAAGTGAAAGCCACACATGATCAGTTTTGGTTTTGAAACATGTTTTTGTTTTATTATTGTCTCTGCTGAGTGGTCTTAAAGTATTCAATTTTTTCTATTGTACATAGTTGAATTTGCTTATCTTTTTATGTGCATAAATAAGAGCAATTGATGTTTAGTATTGAAGGTGTTGGGCGAGGGGGAAGCTTTCACCTGCCGGCGTGTCGTGATGTCACATTGACAGAATGCATCTTATTCTTATCCAAGTCGAGCCAAACAAGTGAGAGGGATCCCTCGCTTCGAAGGCACGTCAAGGATTATTCTAGCAGGATGGATAGTGCGAGGAAGGATCACCACCACCACAACCACCACCACCACCTCCATATATCGTCCATGCGACAGAGCGTGGCGAGGCGTGGCAATGACACAAGTGATGGAGGTGAACATGCAAGGGGAACGTGAGTCCCAAGGAAGGAAACCAGAGGGTAATGCGAGGGCGTTTATTTATTGGGTCAGGATGAGGTGCTGAGCTCAGCACGGCAGCCTGAGTATAAATAGTATAAGTTTGCGGTGAACAAGTCAAGATTTTGTTTAGCACCGAGATGACTAGAGAACTGCTTTCTTCACGTGTCTCCCAGACTGGCCGGGACTGGACTTAAGACTGAGTAGTTAGGGCTTAAAGCTTGGGACTTGGAGTTCGGGCAAAGGACTTAGGACATAGGACTAATGCTGTGTTATGATGGCAGCGAGAGTTGTCTTGTTGTTAGTGGCTTAGTGGTCCAGTGTTGAAGCGCCGAGGAGGCAGGCGCAGCTGGCGGGCAGCTTGAAGGTCTCCACGGCGAAGGGGAAGTACTGGTCGTAGGGGTCGTAGACGAGGAAGCGGTGGTAGATGGACTTCTGCAGGCACTTGGACTCGTAGCACTCTGGCACCAGCGGGCAGGCGTAGCCTTCGTTGAGGCACTCCTCGATGCGGGTCGTCTGCGTCAGGGTCTCATAGTGGACCTTGACGCCGTTCACGATGACGCGCCACTTGCCCTCCGTGTTGATGGCGCGCAGCGGCCTGACGTAGGCGGTCTCCGAGGGGCAGAGGTAGGTCTCGTGCTTCTGGTAGCTGGAAAGGTCGACGGACAGCTCGGTGTTGAGGTCAGCCACGTCGGCGTACAGGGACAGCAACTTGTCTTGGTTCTGCTCGGCGGCGGCCTGGATCTCGTAGGTCGGGTAATCCTTGTCCTCGAGGCACCACGGCTTGCCGCTGGTGGCGGCGCAGGCGGGCTCGTCAGAGCCGTAGGAAGAGTCTGGTGCATGGGGCTGGACGCCGTAGGCCGGGGTGGTGGGCTGGTAGGTGGGCCTTGAACTGTAGGTGGGCTGTTGCCTGTAGGTGGGGCGAGTGGTCTGTGGCCTGTAGATGGGGCCGGTAGACTGTTGCCTGGAGGAGCCGGTGGACTGTTGCCTGTAGGAGGGGCCGGTGGGCTGTTGCCTGTAGGAGGGGCGACCGGTCTGTGGCCCGTAGGTGGGGCCAGAGGACTGTTGCCTGGAGGAGCCGGAGGACTGTTGCCTGTAGGAGGGGCCGGTGGACTGTTGCCCGTTGGTGGGCCCCTGCCTACTGAAGTGATCAGGAACGGCGCGATGCTCGGCGGGGCCCTGCGAGTATTCAACGGGTGTCCGCTGCAGGAACACGGCTTGGCTCCCGCCTTGGCTGCTGCTCACGTGAGAAGAATGCTCCCCCAGGACGACGGCCACCGCCGCCAGCGCTGCCTGCGAGAGACAGCAGGATGTGAGGGCTCCGTCTGCCTGTCTGAGTCTTCACCTGAATATGAGATAATTGGGTCTTTCCGTCTACCAGGTTCTATCTGTTTCCTGTATTGTTTTTCAACTAAATCCTTACATGTTACTTGTGCCCTTCTGTTCACCGTATACCTCCCGGCCAGCTACCTGTCCCTTGCTCACCTGTCAGCCTAACAAACTGTCCCGGTTACTTCTGTTCACCTGTCTATGTGAAAGTTCTGTCTAGTTGCCTGCCCAACCACCTGTCTAATGTTCCCTTGGCCATGTGGGCGCTGTCTGCCTGTCCATTCCACCTGTCTACCTGTCCCTCGGTCCCCCTGCTCACCACAAGCCTCGCTGCCATCGCTCAGGTGCTGCAGAAGTGGGATCCACAGAAGTGTGTCTTTCCCTGCGCCGCACACGCTTATATACTACCGCGGCGTCGGCCTCGTTCCCAAAATAGAAACTGAGCGGCGCAGGAAGGAGGGATGCTTGCAAGGAGGGAGAGGCGCGGCGCACAGGCGCATGTCGCGCTGCATGTCTTATGACGGAAGGGAAAGATGGGTTTGGGCAAGGAAGGGGAATTAGAAAGGGACGTCTGATGGACAGAGAATTAAATGATTTAGGAATCTATATGCGATCAATAAGGTTTGGCAATACATCATCAGGTTGTCAATTTTCCTTCAGCAATAAAATCTTGCCAACAACACCCGGCTTGGCGACACATCGCCGCCACCTCCGCCACCCCGGGAAAGTAAAGCTCAAGACTTTTGGAAACAAGGCCGCTCAACGTTCCTACAGAAAATTAAAATTAAATATAAGTGTTCACTTAGTTATCATGATCATTTACCTCCTGATATAGCTTGATATTCCATCCTTGAAAGAAGCGAAATTTGTTTTGATTAGAAATATAAGGAAAGTCAGATTGGTCTGGGCTCCGCGGCGAAGACAATGAAGGGCTGAAGGTGCGAGGGCTGTATGAAATGCTGTATTGTATGCATATCTTTATTTCATGCTTGCAAGTAAATATATTAACATCTATAAGTTAAATACTATCACACAGAGGTGACTAGAGAACTGCTTTCTTCACGTGCCGCCGGCCAGGATGGGGCGGGGCGGGGCGGGTCACAAACACCCGCGGCTTTTTCGTAATAAGGACGTATTAGTGGCAAGATTTGTGGGTGCGGGAATCCAAGGGTTGATATTCGAGACCGAGAGTGATAGAGACACCAGATGAGACTGTTGGTGAACTAGAAGAGACGAGCAGATGAGAGACAGATGATGAGTCTTGAGAGTCATTTAGCCTGTAGAGGACTGGAAGTGGCTTGGAATGTGGTGTTAGTGGTCGAGTGTGGAGGCGCCGAGGAGGCAGGCACAGCTGGCGGGCAGCTTGAAGCTCTCCACGGCGAAGGGGAAGTACTGGTCGTAGGGGTCGTAGACGAGGAAGCGGTGGTAGATGGACTTCTGCAGACAGGAAGACTCGTAACACTCTGGCACCAGCGGGCAGGCGTAGCCGGCGGTTAGGCACTCCTCCACGCGGGTCGTCTGTGTCAGGGTCTCGTAGTGGACGTCCACGTTGTTCACGACGACGCGCCACTTGCCCTCCGTGTTGATGGCGCGCAGCGGCCTGACGTAGGCGGTGCCAGAGGGGCAGAGGTAGGTCTCCTCCTCAAGGGTCTTGGGCCGCTCCACAGACAGCTCGGTGTTGAGGTCAGCCACGTCGGCGTACAGAGACAACAGCTTCTCGTAGTGGTGCTCAGCGGCGTGTTTGATCTCGTAGAGTGGGTACTCGGCGTCCTCGAGGCACCACGGCTTGGTGGTGTTGGCGGCGCAGGCGGGCTCGGCGGGCTCGTGGTAGGGGGCGGGCTGCGGGTGGTGTGGAAGCTTGGGGTGGTGAACGGGTCGAGGGTGGTAGGTAGGGCGGGGATGGTAAGAAGGTCGATGGGGGTGGGCGGGAGCGTGATGGGCGGGAGCATGGTGGGCAGGGGCGTGGTGGGCGGGAGCATGGTGGGCGGGGGCGTGGTGGGCGGGGGCGTGGTGTTTGGTGCTGTGGTGAGTCACTGCATGGGCGCCGCCTAAGCTAAATGTGCTATGCGAGCTGTGGTCTGCCATGGCCACGCCCACCACTGCCAGCGTCACCTGGGGCGGAGAGCGGCCTCGTTAGGGTGTGTGGGTGGGAGGAGAAGGAGGGCGCCTCGTGATGGAAAGGTGCAATGACTTACATAATATTACAATGACTGAGTGAAGATGGGAATGATGGGCGATGAAAGGGAAGGCTGATGGACAGAACACGAGTTTGAGAGAGAAGGAAGGACGATGGAAGGAAAGAGACAGACGGATAAGTACTAAATAAGGGATTTAATAAGAATGGGGGATAAAAAGAATAGGGGATAATACGAATGGGGGATACAGGACATAAAACGAGAAAATGGGTGATGACAGGAAAAAAAACCGAAAGAGTGACCAAGGAAATGAATGGTGAAGAATGCACTGCGAAAAGAATGAAGATTAAAAACAGATGAATAAGAGAATCAATCAGCAACGCATCTATAATCACAATATTCCAGGTGATACTATTGATATTATTGATATTATTACTATACTATTGAATAATAGTACTAATCAGCAACGCATCTATAATCACAATATTATCAATAAATAACATCGATACAAGCGATAGAAGTAATTAGCGTCACAAACCAGGTATATTAAACCCATGTTGATGCCGTGCTCCTTCAAGTCTTGCCTCGGGAGGAGTGCGTATGGAGTAAGCTAACTACCAAGCTTATATAGGGGAAGGGGTGGCCATAGGTAGCCCAAAGTGTGGTCAGGACCCGCGAAACCAAAGACCGAAGCAGGAGTCGCAACGCATAGCCACGGTGACCTTGGGCGCGTGAAGTGAAAACAAAACCGATAGGGTGTTCCTCAGGGCCGATGTCTGGGCCTGTTTGGCTTTGATTCACTACGAAGCTGATGATGTTATGATGATGATGATGATGAGAGAGAGAGAGAGAGAGAGAGAGAGAGAGAGAGAGAGAGAGAGAGAGAGAGAGAGAGAGAGAGAGAGAGAGAGAGAGAGAGAGAGAGAGAGAGAGAGAGAGAGACTGGTAACCCTCCCATCCTTGGTCCTCCTCCTCTTCCTCCTCCTCCTCCTCCTCCTCTCCCCCGAGGTTACGTGATGTCACAGTCTCTTCCAGAAATTGCCTCAGGGCGCCTCATTGGGAAAGATTGGGAGGAGGAGGAGGAGGAGGAGGAGGAGGAGGTAAAGACATCACTGCTCTCCCTCATTCATCCTAACCAACCCCTCCTTAAGGAAACACACACACACACACACACACACACACACACACACACACACACACACACACACACACATAACACACACACACATACACACAACACACACACACACACACACACACACACACACACACACACACACACACACACACACACACACACACACACACACACACATATACACACACACACAAATACACACACACACACACACACACACACACACACACACACACACACACACACACACACACACACACACACACACACACACACACACACACACACACACACACACACACACACACACACACACACACACCACACACACACACAGATACACACACACACACACACACACACACACACACACACACACACAAACAACACACACACACACACACACACACACACACACACACACACACACACACACACACACACACACACACACATACACAGAGGCCATCAATCAAGGTAGGAAACAAACTAACGAACAAGGTAACAGCCACTCTGAACACACGAGTGACGGCCAAAACTTTCCCAGCGGCCGGACATTCTCGGGAAATTACTTCTTAGAAAACGGTGACGCTGACTTATGTGAACAAAAAATGTAAAATAAGACTTATGTGAACAAAAAAAGTTAAATAATACTTATATGCACAAAAAAAGTTACATATACAAAGTTCAGGAGGAGGAGGAGGAGGAGGAAGAAGAGGAAGAGGAGGAGAAGAAGAGTGATGGAAATGGGAATTGGTGTCTTTACCAAAGTCACGGTGTGTGTGTGTGTGTGTGTGTGTTACGTGTGCGTGTGCGTGTGTGTGTGTTGTTAGTAAACTCATATATACACACGGTTACGCATTCTAGCCAACCAGTGTCGTGTGTGTGTGGGGAGGGTGTGTGGGTGGGTGGGTGGGTGGGTGGGTGGGTAGGTAGGTGGTGGGTGGTGGGTGGGTGGGTGGGTGGGTGGGTGGGTGGGTGGGTGGGTGGGTGGGTTGGGTGGGTGGGTGGGTAGGTGGGTGGGTGGGTAGGTGGGTGGGTGGGTAGGTGGTGGGTGGGTGGTGGGTGGGTGGGTGGTGGGTGGGTGGGTGGGTGGGTGGGGGGGTGGGTGGGTGGGGTGGGTGGGTGGGTGGGTGGGTGGGTGGTGGGTGGGTGGGTGGGTGGGTGGGGTGGGTGGGTGGGTGGGGTGGGTGGGTGGGTGGGGTGGGTGGGTGAAAGTAGTCCAATAATCAATCAGTATTTACAACAACGACAACAACAATAACAGGCGCAATAATAACAATAATAAGATAATGATAATAATAACACTATCAATATCAATATTAACAAAAATACTTATAATAAGAATAAAAGCAGGAACCAGAACAATGACGAAGATAATAACAGGCTACTGATAACGATGATGATGACAATGATGCGGTGAAAGGAAGCAGGGTCGCGAGGAGTGCATTCCCGACTTTTTTTCTTTTTTTTATACACCGCGTTGCCTTTCACTACCTCCTCAATCCTCTTACAATGCATACAAAAGTCATAACGATAATAATAATGATAATAAAAATAATAATGATGATGATGATGATAACAATAATGATCAAAATTAATCCCCTTTAGCGAGCGCGGAGCAAACCCACAACCACAGAATGGCCTGATTGGCACTCTAATCCACTTGACCACGCAGACAGTGTGTGTGTGTGTGTGTGTGTGTGTGTGTGTGTGTGTGTGTGACTGAAAGTTCTTTATAATGACAAATCCAAAAGATAGTGCATAAACTGAGAGAGAGAGAGAGAGAGAGAGAGAGAGAGAGAGAGAGAGAGAGAGAGAGAGAGAGAGAGAGAGAGAGAAGATAAGATACTTTGATCCTATCTAGACACTTTGCAAGTACCAACTACAAGGTTATTGACTAAACAAAGCGCCACCACGCCAGGACGAACCAGGCGGGCTCGAGCCGCTGACCGAATGCGCAGGGACGCTGCACACACGAGTCCGCAACTCTACCAACCATGCCACCCTGACGGGTAGAGAGAGAGAGAAAGAGAGGGAGAGAGAGAGAGAATTACTATTATATTTTCATTATTATAGTTTGTTATTATCATCATTATCATATTATTACAATCATTATCATCATGATATAATTGTTCCCATTATCATTATTAATATTATTATTTTAACTATTATTATCATCATTATTGTTATAATTATTATCATCATTATCATCATAACTATTATCATTATCATTATCATCAATATTATTATTATTATTAGTAGTAGTAGTACTAGTAGAGGAGATAGTAGTAGTAATAGTAGTAGTAGTAGTAGTAGTAGTAGTAATAGTAGTAGTAGTAGTAGTAGAAGTAGTTGTTATTGTTGTTGTTGTTGTTGTTGTTGTTGTAATAGCAGTAGTAATGGCATCAGTAATCGCCATATTCTTAACTAACGATGGCAGCAGTAGTAGTGACAACAACAACAACAACAACAACAACAACAACAACAACAACAACAATAAGAATAAACAACAGATACATAAAAACAAAAATAGTTGCACCACTTTTAGCCTTCCCACAGTATGTCATCTCCTCCTCCTCTTCCTCCTCCTCCTCCTCCTCCTCCTCCTCCTCCTCCTCCTCCTCCTCTCCTCCTCCTCCTCCTCCTCCTCCTCCTCCTCGCATGACAGGTGAAGGCAAGAAATATCAGTGTTGATTTCCTTGTCTCACCTTCATCTTCTTTCATTGTAGTGGTTAGGAAGGTGTGGCGGATGTGGTGCTCCTGTCACGCTCTACTAACCTCACCCCCCCCCCCCATCTCTTTCTCTCTCTCTCTCTCTCTCTCTCTCTCTCTCTCTCTCTCTCTCTCTCTCTCTCTCTCTCTCTCTCTCTCTCTCTCTCGTCTACACAAATCCAAGAATATTTCCTTTTTTCAACCAGTTACACATCTTTTCGTCTCTCTCTCTCTCTCTCTCTCTTCTCTCTCTCCTCTCTCTCTCTCTCTCTCTCTCTCTCTCTCTCTCTCTCTCCTCTCTCTCTCTCTCTCCTCTTTACCCTTCAGACGTTCCATTCTTTTCGCTTTTGTTCCCGTTCTTCCATTTCTTTTATCTACTCTTTCCCTTCTTTCCCTTCTTCCCATTTCTCTTCTCATTCCCTTTTTTAGCCTTGCAGATTTTCAGTTCTTTACTTTTCCTTTATTTTCCCTCCCTGTCTCTCTGTCTATCAGTCTCTCTATCTTGCTGTCTGTCTTGCTGTCCATCATTATACTGATAACGATGATGATGGCAATGATGCGGTGAAAGGAAACAGGGTCGTGAGGAGTGCATTCCCGACCTTTTTTTTTTTTTTATACACCGCGTTGCCTTTCAATGCATACAAAAGTCATAACGACAGTAATAATAATAATAATAATAATAATAATAATAATAATAATAATAATAATAATAATAATAATAATGATGATGATGATGATAACAATAATGATAAAAATGAATCCACTTTAGCTAACCCTCAACCTCCATTTTTTCTTTGTTTTTGTTTTGACACTCATTCAATAATCTGTTTTCTTTTTCATTTTCTATCCTCTCACCACCTTCATTATTTTCCATTTTCTCTCCTATCATATTTCTCACTCTTATGTTTCTATAATTCATGCTACGTATAAAAAAGAAGAAAGAGATGTTTTTTTTACTGCTATGCGTGTGTCAAAGATACTGTTGCCAATCAAAGTTATGGACAACCTTTGACATGTACAATTTAACTTAGAAATATGTAATTGGTAACAACTCAAGTATAGCAGCAGGCAGCATGATATAAACAACAACACGCATACACACACAATCAGCACTATATCTGATCATATGAATAGCAGGTATGGACGAATGTAGGGAAGACAGCAACAAAGAATTGAAGTATGGGAAGTAAGATAGTAGAATAATTTAACACAGTGTTTCTGAACCTTTTTACCACCACGCCCCCTTTAGTGGTTGGTCCTTGCCTCCATCCCATTGCCCCCCCCTTTACTTCTTCAACCAAGATATTCAAAATAATCCTTAATCTGAAAGAAAACAGAAAAATGTTTTTAACACTTGTGCACATAATTATTTATTCATTAACACCTTGCATATGCCCATCGGACTTACTTAGATCCCGTTTGAAGGCCGCCGCACACCAGAAGCTACGCGAAGCTATAGTAACGCAAATAATAATGGCAATAATAATAAAAAAATATTGCATAAAAGTCTACAGAGATAGTGAAACGTGGCAAGACGTTACCGCAGAATTATTCACCTACACCTGCTTCTCTGCAGCGACTTTCTTCGCTCAACGCTCGCTTGCGAGCATCATAGTTAAAGCGAGGACCAGCTGCAAATTAAATACTTGACAGTTTTTCCTGTTCCTCTCTTGCCTCACGCCCCCCAGGTAAGGAACCGTTGATCTAACATAAACAACCTCACCTATCTGTCTTCAACCCTATAAAAGAGAACGTAGTCTACCAACGAAAACGATGTCTTTGGAGGTAGACTGAATTGTTATTCTTGTACACTATTTGATACTCTCTTATGACCATTTCGCATTGCGGACGTGTTGGGAACAAATACGATAGAGTGCCAAATTATTATACTTTGGCTTTATAATTACGTCATAAGGAGTTGGCTCAGGGTCTAAATAGAACACGATAAGATATGTGTTATTGCCATACCTCGGTAAAGCAGATAATAACAGATTTAGTAATTGTGGGATAATAGGAAAATCTCACCCTGTTAGTGAGTGAAAGATGTATTGTCTTCGCCACACTTATAATAACACTTATAATAACACTGCTGTCACGCGAGAAAATGGACAAACACAGGATTACATTTGCCTAAAACAGAATCCAAATTGCCAAACTCAGGATCAAATTTGCCAAACTCAGGATCAAATTTGCCAAACTTAAGATCAAATTTGCCAAATTCAGGATCAAATTTGCCAAACTCAGGATCAACTTTGCCAAACTTAGGATCAAATTTGCCAAACTTAGGATCAAATTTGCCAAACTTAGGATCAACTTTGCCAAACTTAAGATCAAATTTGACATAAACAGGATCAAATTTGACAAACTTAGGATCAAATTTGACAAACCTAGGATCAAATTTGACAAAAACAAGATCAAATTTGACAAACTTGGGATCAAATTTGACAAAAACAGGATCCAAATTGCCAGACTTAGGATCAAATTTGACAAAAACAGGACCAAATTTGCCCAAAACAGGACCAAATTTATCAGACACAGGACCAAATTTGCCAGACACAGGATCAAATTTGCCAGACACGGGACCAAATTTGTCAGACACAGGACCAAATTTGCCATACACAGGATTAAATTTGCCAGACACAGGACCAAATTTGCCAGACACAGGACCAAATTTGCCAGACACAGGACCAAATTTGCCAGACACAGGACCAAATTTGCCAGACACAGGACCAAATTTGCCAGACACAGGACCAAATTTGTCAGACACAGGATCAAATTTGCCAGACACAGAATCAAATTTGCTAGACACAGGACCAAATTTGCCAGACACAGGACCAAATTTGCCAGACACAGGATCAAATTTGCCAGACACAGGACCAAATTTGTCAGACACGGGACCAAATTTGCCAGACACAGGACCAAATTTGCCAGACACTGGACCAAATTTGTCAGACACGAGACCAAATTTGCCAGACACAGGACCAAATTTGCCAAAAACAGGACCAAATTTGCCAGACACAGAATCAAATTTGCTAGACACAGGACCAAATTTGCCAGACACAGGACCAAATTTGCCAGACACAGGATCAAATTTGCCAGACACAGGATCAAATTTGCCAGACACAGGATCAAATTTGCCAAAAACAATCAAATTTGTCAAAAACAGGATCAAATTTGCCAAAAACAGGATCAAATTTGCCAAAAACAGGATCAAATTTGCCAAAAACAAGATCAAATTTGCCAAAAACAGGATCAAATTTGCCAAAAACAGGATCAAATTTGCCAAAAACAATCAAATTTGTCAAAAACAATCAAATTTGTCAAAAACAGGATCAAATTTGCCAAAAACAGGATCAAATTTGCCAAAAACAGGATCAAATTTGCCAAAAACAGGATCAAATTTGCCAAAAACAGGATCAAATTTGCCAAAAACAATTAAATTTGTCAAAAACAGGATCAAATTTGCCAAAAACAGGATCAAATTTGCCAAAAACAGGATCAAATTTGCCAAAAAACAGGATCAAATTTGCCAAAAACAGGATCAAATTTGCCAAAAACAGGATCAAATTTGCCAAAAACAGATCAAATTTGCCAAAAACAATCAAATTTGCCAAAAACAGGATCAAATTTGCCAAAAACAATCAAATTTGTCAAAAACAGGATCAAATTTGCCAAAAATAGGATCAAATTTGCCAAAAACAATCAAATTTGCCAAAAACTGGATCAAATTTGCCAAAAACAATCAAATTTGCCAAAAACATAATCAAATTTGCCAATATCAGGATCAAATTTGCCAAAAACAGGATCAAATTTGCCAAAAACAGGATCAAATTTGCCAAAAACAGGATCAAATTTGCCAAAAACAGGATCAAATTTGTCAAAAACAGGATCAAATTTGCCAAAAACAGGATCAAATTTGTTTATCTCCTGAAAAACGTCCCGTCAATAAAAACATCTTCGCATTGACATCAATCAATCATTGGGGGCATACGCCGGGGGGCGCGTCGCCTCGCCCACCCTACGACGCCACTCCCGGGGGTCACCACGCGCGAGTTCCCATGCAGGCTCCTTTCCCATACCAAGCAGCTCTCGACAAGAAACATCAACTTGCCCCAGCCACGAGCCTTGTGGGCGCCCCCTTGGCCTCCTCCACGCCGGATTGTCTCTTACAGATACAACCCGATGGGAAGGATCGGTTTCAGGGTAGCGTGCCACATGCCCATATAGCCGAAGTTGGCGCTGACGGACTATGCAGGTAATAGGCCTCGATTCAGTCTCACGGTGCAATCGCTGATTTGACACGTAATCATCCCAGCGATACCCCATGATTCTGCGAAGACACTTATTACCAAAGGCATTGATTCGTCTCTTCAAGTCACTATTTAGTGTCCATGTCTCACAACCATAGAGTAAGACAGGGATCACAAGCGACTTGAAGATCCGGATCTTTGTCCTCCTGCACAGGTACCGACAACGCCAAATACTCCCGCTGAGCGAGTCCATAACACCGTGGGCTATGCCAATCCGCCGTAAGGCTTCTTGACGTGACCCGCCGTCATTTTGGACTGCGCTACCAAGGTATGTAAAACTTTCCAAGATCTCAATGTCCTCGCCACACGCATGAACAGACTGTACTGCTTCATCTAGTAAGTCTCCAAACACCTGGACCTTGGTCTTGAGCCAGGAGACCGCAAGTCCCAAAGGCTTTGCCTCCTCGTGCAGCGCCTCGAGAGCCATCACCAGGACCTCCAGCGACTCAGCAAAGATTACTGCATCATCGGCAAAAACAAGATCAGTGATCTTGGTGTTGCCGACGGATGCTCCACAATCACTTTGATCTACAACCTTGTCCAATACCCAGTCCATACAAGCGTTGAAAAGTGATGGGGCAAGGACGCACCCTTGCCTCACTCCTGTATTCACAGGAAAGAAGCTGGATACACCTCCCCCACACTTCACAGCACTCTTAGTCCCAGAATACAGACCAGTTATCAAACCAATAGTCCTTGCAGGAATCCCTCGAAGTCGCAGAAGATCCCAGAGTGACTCACGATGCACTGAGTCAAACGCCTTCTTGAGATCAACATAGGCTGCAAGCATCCCCTGTCGAAACTCACGTCGGCGTTCCACCAGGACACGAAGCGCTAGGATACGGTCCGTTGTTGACTTACCAGGCGTGAACCCAGACTGCTGAGGTCTCTGATGCTTCACCAGATGACTGCGAATTCGTGTCAGCAATAGATGGGCAAGGACCTTGCCTGGTACGCTGAGCAGTGTAATACCGCGGTAATTGTCGCAGTCCTGACGGTCCCCTTTCCCTTTCCAGATAGGGACGACCAGCCCCCTTTTCCAGTCAGGAGGAATGGTACCTGACTGCCACACGGCAGTCAGGACAGCATGCAACCCGCGGATCATGGCCTCACCCCCAGCTTTGAGGAGCTCCGCACTGATATTACAAACACCAGCTGCCTTTCCACCCTTCAACTTTGCTACAGCCTCTCTGACTTCGTCAAGAGAGGGTGCGGTTTCGTCAATGGGAGGATCGGCATCCACTGCCTGTAACCCAGTGGTGTGAAGCTGCTCAGTTGGAGGGTCCACCGTGAACATTGACATGATCACCTCGATATTCAGCTTTACTTAAATGATTCAATAGTACGAAAGATAACCATAAAATTACTTCAAATACATATGGAAAATACAAACATTACAAAACACTCAGAGGTAATATATAATCAGCTTTCCCTCTTATTGACACCTTTCCTTCATCGTTACCACTCCTCCCTCTATCTCTTCTTTATCCCTTTATCATCATCATCATCTCATTACTTCTTGGGCTCGATGAAGAGAAGAGAAGAAGAAAAAGAGAAGAAAGAGAAAGAGACATACAGATTGATTCAATGCCAAAAAAGGGGGAAATGTGCCAGACATCAGAGGTCATATGGCACAAGAGACAAAAAGAAAAACAAGAGTATGAAGCAAAATTAAAGTATATCATCATCCCTTTAGTTCTCATCTCGCTTCACATCAGTACTCTCATAACCCACAGAGAGTCAAGCGGAGAGTTCATGGAGAGGCGTACATAACATTGCCTATACACATTCCTGGCTTTCCGTGAGGGTTCCACGTGAGGGTTTTCCATGAGGGTGCCACGCGTCATGAGCACACGGTACGCCTCATGCACATGGCTCCAGGTACGTAATTATAAAGACAACAACAACAACAACAATGTGTCACTTACCTTACCTCTCGTGGCGGTGGTGGTGGTGGTGCTCAGTCCATCGTGCTGTGACAGAGAGAGAGAGAGAGAGAGAGAGAGAGAGAGAGAGAGAGGAGGGGGAGAGAGAGAGAGAGAGAGAGAGAGAGGAGAGAGAGGAGAGGGGAGAGAGAGAGAGAGAGAGAGAGAGAGAGAGAGAGGAGAGAGAGACGAGAGAGAGAGAGGGAGAGAGAGAGAGAGAGGAGAAAAAGAGATAGAGAATGAGAGAAAAAGAGAGTGAGAGAGAAAAGAGAGAAGAAAAAGAGAATAAGAGAAAAAAAAAAAGAGAGAGAGAGAGAGAGGGGAGAGAAGAGAGAGAGAGAGGGGAGGAGAGAGAGAAGAGAGAGAGAGAGAGAGAGAGAGAGAGAGAGAGAGAGAGAGGAGAGAGAGAGAGAGAGAGAGAGAGGAGAGAGAGAGGAGAGAGGGGAGAGAGAGAGAGAGAGAGGGAGAAAAAGAAGAGAGGAGGAAAAAAGAGAGTGAGAGAGAAGAGAGAAAAAAAGAGAATAAGAGAAGAAAAAAAAAGAGGGGAGAGAGAGAGAGAGAGAGAGAGAGAGAGAGAGAGAGAGAGGAGAGAGAGAGAGAGAGAGAAGAGAGGAGAGAGAGAGAGAGAGAGAGAGAGAGAGAGAGAGAGAGAGAGAGAGAGAGAGCGAGCGAGCGAGAGAGAGAGAGAGAGAGGAGAAAGAGATAGAGAGTGAGAGAAAAAAAGAGAGAGAAAATAGAAGGAGAAAAAAAATGGGGGAAAAAGAGAATGAAATAAAAATAAAAAGAGAGAGAGAGAGAGAGAGAGAGAGAGAGAGAGAGAGAGAGAGAAGAGAGAGGAGAGGAGGAGAGAGAGAGGAAAAGAGGAGAGAGAGAGAGAGAGAGAGAGAGAGAGGGGAGAGAGAGAGAGAGGAGAGAGAGAGAGAGAGAGAGAGAGAGAATTAATTATTAAAAGTTGAACATAAACTTAGCTAGATAAGAAAAATCTGACTTTTTGATGAGAGTTGCAATAATGATATATAACTCACATGTACAGTAGCGGACGTAAATATTGGCGGCGTCAGCCCGCAGCCCAACGCGGTAAAACAAATATGATGGTACAATAAACAGTGATTACTTACCTTAATATTAATACTTTGTTGGCATCCCCTTACGTCTAATGCACTCTTTCAAACGTGATGGTGTGATGCCAGGGTTTTTATAAGTTGTTGCTGATGTAATGCCCGTTATTCAGGAGAGATAGGATGAGAATTATTATCATATAATTCCCGGGTTATGTCTCGTAAGCAGTTCACTCTTTTAGATTCTCGGGTGACTCATCGTCTTTCCTTCCTACGCGCCATTTTGTTTATCTTCTTTCCTTCCTCCCCGCCATTTCTTTCTTCCTTCCTTCCATTCCCCCCCCCCGACATGCCGGTTGCGAGTCAAAATTCGTGGAATAATTATTCCGCGATCAGTGATAACTAATGGATTCAAATCTTTTCATCCTCCCCCAAACATCCTATCAGATCAAGGAACACTCCTAGATTCTTAATGTCTTTCAAAATAGTCCCCATCGTTACAGATCACGTTCATAAATGGATGTCTTAGTAAAGTTATACGCTAAATTGAAAGTCTACCAAGTTTCTATGCTCACTTCCATACCCTCTCACTTCTGAATACGCGTTCGGACCTTTGACATGAAAAGTAATCACACCCTTCTCGGATATTAGATTAAACATATTAAATTCTTCTATATCAAAGTAACAGGTCTGTATTATAGGCAGCCTTTTCTTAGGTACACGAGTTTCATTATTTAATTAGTTATTTCGGGATTATAAGCTATTCATTTGAGGTCACGTCTAGACCATTCAAACAACTCCCCTTTTATGCCGAGGGCCCTGAGAAATCCGTGAGACGGCAGTCTCAACCCATCCTTCCCGCAGGTAAGACGTAACAAATTCCGCTCCTGTTCCCCCCCCCCCCTTTCCTTGTTATCATATTGTTATCTATATTTCCAAATATGGGTATCGATGTTTAGTTTTCGCTAACGTAAAGGAGGCCTGCCCATCCTTATAAGTATTATTAAAGAGTCTCAACCCATCCTTCCCGCAGAGAGAGAGGCTTCGACGGGGGTGTCTCACGCCTTCCTCTCCAGGCCACATGGTCTTGTGAATCTCCACACCAACTCATTACTCTCACATTTTCTCTCCTATATATATATTCAATGTATACCTATAGTGCTCAGTTGATACGGACATAGGTGGTAATTCTAAGAATGATTCATTGAGGAAGGTTTATGCTTATTAGAGCTTAGCTTCATTTCACAGGGAGAGTTTCCCGTATCAGGTTGTAAGGTTTTTCTTACACCCGATTAGAGTTTTTCCGGTGTTGGATTAACCCTTATATGTTGTCTGTGATCTCAAGCAAGAGACACACTGTTTCAGCATGAATAAATAGGATGATGTTTTCAAATATAGTTCTTGTGTTTATTATAAAAACCCCAGGTGATTATTCTGTGTTAGGATAGTAATTCCCCACACTTCCAAAAGAGTCAGCCTTACTCGGTAACGTACCAATCACGACTACCAAGATAAATCTAATCTTAATATTATTCAAACGCGCCCAGGGAGTAACCCAGAGAACTACTCGCCTGAGCTGGTGGCAGCCCCCCTTAACTCATACCCTGTTTCCTTTAACCTAAACCCCTACCCCTTCCCCTTTAAATACATCCCCCATTTCAGTACTCTCCGCAGTGAGAAGGGTTCATACTATAATCACATAGTGGAGTCATAAGACTAAGTTAAATCCTCCATTCAAGTTGTAAAGCAAATGAAAAATCATAATCAATTACTATCATTCAAGTAACATTGACCAGTTATAAACTCCTGCCACAGAGTTCTGGCAACACACTGGTAGTTTTGCGGTGGGATTTTTTTTGTATCGGTCATAAGATACAATCAGTTTAAAAGTCTTTTCAAAACCCACAAAACTCTGGCAACACACTGACACCTTTATATGAATGATATTAATGTGTTAGAATACTTCATTGATTAATAAAATCTCCTCGTCACAACTGAAGTGAGAGTTGAAATTTGTCATATGCTTTCACTATTGAATTATAGTACGAATACTTCTCGATGGAGGAATTTCTGAAATGGGGATGAACTTAAGGTTAATAAGGGGAAATGCTGCCACCAGCTCAAGCGAGTAGTTCTCTGGTTTACTCTCTGAGCACGTTGAATATACATGAGAATTATTGGTAGTCGGGGGGGATATTTAGTATTACACCGAGTGAGCCTGAAAACTCTTTTTGGAAGTGTGGGGAAGTATTGTCATAACACGGAATAATCACCTGGGGTTTTACAAAATAACACAAGAAACTATATTTTAAACATCATCCTATTTATTCATCATGAAATATTATTTCTCTTGTTTGAGATCTTAAGACACATATATAAACTCTAATCTTTCACGGGCAAGCTCTCCAGAGCATAACCTCCCTCACTGAATCATATTCTTAGAACTACCATCTGCGTCCGTATCAACTGAGCACTATAGGTATACATAGAATATCTATATAGGAAAGAAAAACTTGAGAGTAATGGGTTGGTGTAGTGTTCACTGTGATAGGTGGCTTGGCTTCTTTTTCGGCAGACACTCGCCGGAGCCTGGAGTGAAGTGAGTGAGAAACTGCGTTAATAACACTTATAAGGACGGGGCAGGTCTCCTATGCGTTAATGAAACTAAACAACTGTACCTATATATGAGCATATAGATAGATATATTATAACAAGGAGGGGGGGGGGGAAATAGGAGCGAGTTACTGAGGTCTTACCTGGAGTGAAGTGAGTGAGAAACTGGCTCCCTCGTGGCAAGAACAACACCGAGGTTGGAAGAAGCGGGAAAAATAGGAATGTTCGGATCCTTAGGACCGGCCTCTCCTGAAGGGATTATCAGACCTCGAATGACTCTAATTAGCTAACGAAACAAGTATGCATATAAATTGGCTGCCTATGATGCAGTTCTTTTACTTTGATATAGAAGAATTTAATATGTTTACTCTAATATCCAGGGAAAAGTGTTCTCCCTTTTTATACAGCCTACGAACGAGTTTTCAGAGCGACGAGGTATGGGAGTCGGAATAGAAATTTGGTAGACTTTCAATTTAGCGAATAACTCGACTAACCCACCCATTTATGAACGTGATCTGTCACTATTGTGTCTATTTTGAAGGACATTAAGAATCTAAGAGTGTTCCTTGAACTGACAGGAGGGTGAGGAGAGGATGAAAGTTGTTGAATCTACTAGTTACCGATGATCGCGAAATAAATGTCCCACGCATTTTGACTCGTATCCGGAGTGTATGGGGGAGGGAGTGGGGGGAGGGGGGGAAGATAGAAGTGGGAGATAGAAAGAAAGAAGATAAATTTCACGAGAAACGAAAAGATTGAATTGACCTTAATATGATAGGAATACCCTATTCCTCCATATGCTGGGTCTAGGTGACAACTTGCCCCAGAACAATATATGATTATTGAAACCTTTTATCCTTCTTACAGACATAACCCGGGAATTGTATGATAGGAATTTCCATCCTATCTCTTCCGAATACCGGGCATTACAATGGGACACTCTCTATCAAGTTTTGTAACGTGGACAAAGGGATTTCTGTCCACAATTTGAGGAGTGCCGCTTCTAGTCAGGGAAGCGTGGAGGTATCATGGTCACATAACTTGCGTTTGATAATGGACCACAAGTTTTCGATGGGATTAAGGTCAGGAGAATAGGCTGGCCAATCCTCAATGAAGTCCACAGAGCAGTCATGAAGCCAGGTTGTCACCGATTTTGCTTTGTGGCAGGGTGCATTATCCTGCACGAATGTGTGGGCTTGGCACACCTCGAAGCAGTCAGGCAGATTGTCACACAGCAGTTCCAAATAATGATATTGGTTCATTGACTCATTTTTGGGGAGCACCACAAGCTTCCCAACACCATGGAAAGAGAAGCATCCCCACACCATTCAGGAATCTGGGAATCTTGGTGTTGTGTGTGAACTTTGGCGCGTACGGATCACTGCCCGGGAGGTGATACACTCGCTTTTTCCTGCTGCTGGTAACTGTAAATGTTGCCTCATCACTCCAAAGTACTCCTTTCCAGTTCTCAGTATCCCAAGGGAGGTACTTGCGGCAGAACAGAAGTCTGTTGTCCTTATGAGCCTCTTTTAGGAGAGGTTTAGGTCGCGCAACAAAGTGTTTAAATCCTAGGTCGTCATGGACTCGACGTCGCACTGTCCTGACAGACACTTCACCAAGCAGTACATGGTTAATTTCCTTTAATTGTCTACCGGAAATACTGGGACACTTATCAACATCACGCTTGATGATGTTTAATGTTCTTGGGTGGGTTTTACAGGGCCTGCCAGGGGGTAATTTTTTCCGCGGCAAATCGTCGTCACCAGAGTTTGAAATTTGTTGCACCCAACGGCTGACACTTCTCACACTAACGCCTGTCTGTGTTTTCAGCAATATCTTTCACTGAGTGTCCTGCCTTGTGGAGTGACGAAATAGCACTAATGTCATCACTTGTCACTGGTCTATACCTCCCCATAGTCCACAGAAGAGGCAAGATAGAGGCAAAACGCTATTGTCTTAAAATGCCGCGGGCTGGCAACTCCTCCGCGGCACCTCCCTGCACAGGCTGTAATGGATCACTGGGTGTCGTGACCTTGAGCTCAGTGACAACTGACAATACAGAGCACTGCTCCAGTTACCCTTGCAGAGTTGCCAAATGTCCAATAAATTAAAATATGAGAGTATGTTTAGTTTTTCTGTAGTTTGCTCTGGGAACCTGTTTGCCTTTGTTTATAACGTGACAATGCAGCGCTACTCATGATGTTGGCAGAAATCCCTCTATCCACACTACTGCAAAAGGTGATATAAATTGTTTGATTATGCTTAATAGACGTTAGACGTAGTGGGATGCCGTCAAAGTATAACATTCAAAGTAAGCAGCCATCCTTCATAATTATTATCGAATGTGTTCTGCGCGTTAGGCATAGGACCGACGCCGCCAATATTTACGTCCGCTACTGTACTAGAGGGCTATTTATTTTTTTAGAACACATTACATCTTTATTTGAGTTTTGACCCATAAGTGAAAATTCCTTATGAAATACGATATCATCAGTTTATTCGTGGCTCCATCCTAGCTTTGCCTTTTTATATCTTTCAAGCATCTTCCTCAAATCCTATCCTTTTTTGTTTCTTACCTATAGTCTATTTTTTTTATTATGGTCAAAATGCACTAAGGAAGCCACCCCCCTGCCTCCCCTTCTATTCTACGGGGCAGCTGGCTTGTGCATTCCTTATATCATCACTACCAATCACAATATCTTCACTACTTAACAACGGCGTGACCCCTGGACAGAACAATCTTCACTACAGAGGGATTTTTGATTTTGTCACCCTCTGTAGTGAAGATTGCTCTGTCCAGTGGTCACGCGCTGTTAAGTAGTGAAGATATTGTGATTGGTAGTGATGATATAAGGAATGCACCAATCAGCTGCCCCGTAGAATAGAAGGGGAGGCAGGGGGCGTGGCTTCCTTAGTGCATTTTGACCATAATAAAAAAAATAGACTATAACTCTACAATGTTCTTTTCAGTTTCCTTTCCATAGTATCCTGTCTCGTTTCTCCCCCTAACAGTGTCTAACTCTACATTCATCTCATTTTCCGTCCTTTCCTATCCTTTCACTCATTTTCATTCCGTCATTTTCCTATCATTCCGTTTCTTGTATCTCTAAACGTCTAAAGGAATCTCCATTTTTTTGTAATTTGCTCATCATCATTCCTTTTCTAGTTTCCCTAAGTTTACATTCTTCTTAATTTCCTTTCCATCCTACCAGACACCTCACCTTTCCATGCCTTTTT
>JACEEZ010018609.1:334981-384981 GCA_016584305.1 Chionoecetes opilio
CCAGTACTTCCCCTTCGCCGTGGAGACCTTCAAGCTGCCCGCCAGCTGTGCCTGCCTCCTCGGCGCCTCAACCCTCCACTAACAGCCTACCCATCGTGATCTATTCGTGGAAAACAAGAACAATGACATGAATGGCCGTGTAGTGCCCGCATGGCTGGTGGGTGATTGGTATCGTTGTCTGTGGAGTGGCGGGCGCCAGGAGGGGCACGGTGTGGTCCAGGATGGGCAGTGTGTCGTAGCACCCTACCAAATCCTCACTATCGAGGAGGGAACGCCAACAGGTGGTGGTGGTGGTGACGCACAGCCTACTCATTACAAACTAATTTATTCGTCTGGCGGTGACATCTTCCCCTCCGGGCCCTCCCCCTTTTCCCCTTTCTTCCTTCTTCTCCCTATCCTCTTCCTCCTTTCCCGGTGGCCTTTCTGAGGCGTAACAACAACACTACCCTGACGCAACACTCGCGGCCAGCCAATGTGCGACAAGCGGGCGACGCAGACCACAGCGGCGGTTAGCGTGAACAGCAACGGCCCTCCACTACCCGCAGCAAACTATATAAGCCCCCCAAGGCCGACCGTCCGAGCTCACTCCCTCAGAAGAGTTTGACGAGGTGACACCATGGCGACGAAGCTCATGGTGAGTGTGGAAGACAAGTTCAGCCTTTCCTTACCCACTCCACAGTATATCTGTCGTTGCATATCCCTCATATCTTAAGTGTTCAGTTGAATATATCTTTAGTTTTCCTTTGCTCCGCTGCCTGAGTGGTGATGTGTCAAGTTATGTTTACATTCAGTGACTTTCCTTTTTTGTTCAAGACTTCATTTAAGTTGTTGCTTTGGCTAAGGGAGGAGCGTGTTAGACTGCTCAGCAAGTGTCCCATCCCTCCTGCTGGTTCATCTTATGTTAATTCAGTCAGTCCCTCACAGTACTCGCTATGTTCATTCACTGTAAAGACATTCAGGCAGTGTTGTGATGTCATGCCCTTCCTCCCTCTCTCCCTTGTCTCCCTTCTTCAGGTCGCGCTCCTGGTGACAGCCGCCGCAGCCTCCGAGCACAGCAGTTCCCATGTGGTAGTAAGTGTAGGCGCCGAGGCCTATGATGTCGCACCCTACGGCTACTATCCCAATCCTGTCTACTATCCTCAACATCCTTACCCACACCAGCCAGCCTACCCACACCACCCGCAGCCTTCCTACCCCCACCAACCCGCCGTGCCCGCCTGCGCCGCCAACACCACCAAGCCGTGGTGCCTCGAGGACGCTGAGTACCCGCTCTACGACATCCAACACGCCCTTCAGTACAACGCACAACACGTCCTCAGTCTTACGCCGACGTGGCTGACCTCAACACCGCGCTGTCTGTGGAGCGGCCCAAGACCCTCGAGGAGGAGACCTACCTCTGCCCCTCCGGCACCGCCTACGTCAGGCCTCTGCGCGCCATCAACACGGAGGGCAAGTGGCGCGTCATAGTAAATAACATAGAAGTCCACTATCAAACCCTGACGCAGACAGCCCGCGTGGAGGAGTGCCTCACCGCCGGCGACGCCTGCCCGCTGGTGCCGGCGTGTTACGGCTCAACGTGCCTGCAGAAGTCCATCTATCACCGCTTCCTCGTCTACGACCCCTACGACCACTACCTCCCCTTCACCCTCGAGACCTTCGCCCTGCCCGCCAGCTGCGCCTGCCTCCTCGGCGCCTACACTCTCGAACACTAGCCTGAAGATGTTACTTGTTTTGCACTTGAGTAGAAATATATTTTTACCTGTAGTTCTAGTGCACTTACTACCACCACCACCATATCTCTCTCTCTCTCTCTCTCTCTCTCTCTCTCTCTCTCTCTCTCTCTCTCTCTCTCTCTCTCTCTCTCTCTCTCTCTCTCTCTCTCTCTAAGTCGGTATGAGAAGAAACAGTTCTCAATCGCGATGGAAACTATACTCGAATCACAAAACTTATTACTTCATCATTTATCTTATCATCGGTACTACCTATCTTTTATGAACAAACGAATATAATTAAACATCGGCTTTTACCTCCCTATGGAAAATCAAAACAACAAATGAAGCACAGCAAAAATACATTACATACTTAAATTCGTAAAAAAGACTATAGGATTACGAATTAATTATAAAATACAGCAAAAATACATTACATACTTAAATTCGTAAAAAAGACTATAGGATTACGAATTAATTATAAATACACGCAAAATACTTACATACTTAATCGTAAAAGACTATAGGATTAAATGTAATTATAAAATACAGCAAAAATACATTACATACTTAAATTCGTAAAATAGACTATAGGATTACGATTAATTATAAATACAGCAAAATACATTACGTCACTTAATTCGTAAAAAAGACTTAGGATACAATTCAATTATAAATATACAGCAAAAACATTACATACTAATTCGTAAAAAGACTATAGGATACGATTAATTATAAAATGACGCAAAAATACATTACATACTTATCGAAAGACTATAGATTACGATCTATTATAAATACAGCAAACAATACATTTACATACTTTAATTCGTAAAAAAGACTTGTTACATATTATAAAATACAGCAAAATACATTACATACTTAAATTCGTAAAGATATAGATTACGAATATTATAAATACAGCAAAATACTTACATACTTAAATTCGTAAAAAAGACTATAGGATTACGAATTAATTATAAAATACAGCAAAAATACATTACATACAGTACTTTAATTCATAAAAAGACTAAATGATTTTTGAATTAAATGATGAATAGACGCAGAATACCAAGCAGAACTAGGGTGAAATGCTAACATATTTACCTTTCGCCTAACTTACAGTATTTACCTACCGTAACTTGTTTACTTAGCATATTTACCTTTTTTTTTGCTTCACCACCTCTTCCGTCACTCTTCAGGGGCTTTACGGGATCACCACTTCCTTAGGGACACGTCAGGGTATTCGCAACACTCGGTATAATCTCACAAACACACAAAAACAGTAAAACATAAGGCGCGGTGAAGCTCCGTGCTCCCGTGTTGATGTTTATCTCAAGACGAGTCCGATGAGTCAAATGAGCATCCGCAAGCGCAGTCATTTTTATCTACCTTTTCCACTCTCCTATTTATCTCTTTTTTCATTACAGTTTGATAACCAGAAACTTCATATTTTATTTATTTTCATATTATAATAACCTGAGACAACAGATCTGTATAGTCTTTTTTTTTATCCTCTTTTTATCTCTTTCATTACATTTTGATAGGTATAAACTTGCTATTTTGTGTCATTATATATACTATCAGCCTCCTTAGGCCTCCTCACGTACTCTACCGTCAATAATACTATAGTCGTCACTGCACTAATGTCGCCAGGTGCCATATATTACGAATTTTAGCATCACTACAGATTTGTATACTCAAGACAGGTACATAATATAAACTACTGTGCATGCCTCTACAGTGGCATATACAAGTCTGCAGTGATGCTAAAATTCGTAATATATGGCGCCTGGCGACATTAGTGCAGTGGCGACTATAGTGTTATTGACCGTAGCAGGGCCGGATTTAGGAGTGGGCAAAGTGGGCAGCTACCCAGGGGCCTCCACAATCAGGGGGCCTCCACAAAATGGGGAAAACTGCCAAACTGGGGCCTGGGGCCTCCACATATTACAATTTTTGTTCTTATTTATTTATTTACTTAATACTTCTGGTATTATTCTAGTGTTTGCCCATACTCTCCCCTCTCCCCCAAAACAAGTTTGGGGACTTGGGGGAATGCGGGATATTTGGCAAGGGAACAAAATATGCGTCGCAACCACATAGTTTTTTAGTTAGGGGTGTAGTATAAATGGTCAAAATACCCTAGATCTAGGGAAAATAGATTGCATTTCTTTGTAAGTCCAGAGACGTGTGAACCTGACGATCCTCACAAACAGAATGATAACCGGAGTGTCGAGCCCCCTCCCGCCACCCCTCCCACTTAGGGTAAGGTAAAAAAAATTTAAGTTACCGGGGAGTCTAGAGAGGCGGAGCCCTCCCGTTAGAAGGTTAGGTAAAATATGGTTAGGTTAGATTATCGGGTGATTATTGCTAAGAGGTTAGGTGAGATTAACGGGGGTTGAGGGGGGCAGAGCCCCGCGCTAGGTTAGGTTAGATTAGATTACTGGGAGGGCGAGGGGAACGCAGCCCCTCGCAAGCAAGTTGGGTAAAATTTTCCTAGATCTAGGAAAATTACTCTAAATCTAGGGTATTTTGGCTCTTTAAAATAACTCCAAAAATACGTGTTTCCGACGCATTATTTGCTCCCCACCCGAAAACCCCGCATTCCCACAGGTTTCCACACTTGTTTGGGGAAGGGGAAGAGTATGGGCAAGCACTAGAAATTTACCATACTTCTTTGTATATTTATATAATAAAATTCTTTTAATCAAGAGGCCTTAATTTTAATCAAATGAATCATTTATCTTATATCCAACTGCCTAGCTAGTGTTGCTTGATTGCCTTGATGCGCCAGGGCCTCCACACAGAGGCTGCCCAGGGGCCTCCACAGGTCTAAATCCGGCCCTGGACCGTAGCTATTATTTTCCATTGCCTATCTCATTATTACCTCATTTCATAACATTTTGATAGCTGGAAACCCATTGTTTTGAGTAATTATATATCATAGCAGCCTATTTATTATGCTCATTAGTTACATAAGAGCTCTACCGTAGATAACACTAAAGTCGCCAGGACAACGTTTCTTTTTTATTTACAGACGTGTGGTGGCGTTAATACTTACATCTCTACATCCATGATTTCAGGAAAGTTAGAAGGGGCTATCTGGAGAGTGTGTCTTTTTGTTTCTTCATCTGTGTCATAGTATGGCTATAAATGAACAAATTACCAAAATAAAGCCGAGTGGCGACGTTGATAACGGGCTACACTAAGGTCGCCATCTAGTGTTTATGTTATGAGTGTCCTCCGGCCGTCGTCGTCGCCCGAAAAAAAAAAAAGAGTTGTGAAATTTGAAACCGTATACAAATTATAAATGTTTTATGCTTTGCATAAGACATTAAGCATAAAACAACGCTGAAACAGGGTAGATTATACAGTCATGATATACACTACTGTGTCTCATCTTCAGTGCCACATACACATCAGTAGTGATGCTATAATTCGTAATATATGGCGGCTGGCCACATTATTGCAGCTGGCGACTATACTGTTATCTACGGTACGGTAGTCCAGTCAATACTTTCCCTTCTCTTTTCCCTTTTACCTCTAATTTTTATTACAATTTGATAGCCTATTATACTAGTGTGTGTAATTAAATATTCTAACAGCATTATTATGGTCATTGGTTAATTAGTGAAAGAATTTTACGAAAGACAAGACCCCTTTCTACTTCCCATTCTCTTGCTTGCTACATCTATCTACCTTCGCTGTTATCCTTCTCTTCTACTTAACTCTCTCATCTTGATAATGCTCTCTTAAACGCACGCAGGGGAGATTCACAGACTGAGATAAAAGTAGTTCTTGATGTTAAGGATAGGGTTTCTAAAAGTATGTTTAAAATAGAAGAAATTATGTTTAAAGTATGTTTGAAATAATAGTTAGACATTTTTATAAAAAATGGAAATGATAGATGTATCATGTAGATTCTCAATTATACGTGATAGGTGATGTGTGATAGGAGTGTGATATAGTTGCCAGGGTCTAATATGATAATCAAAAGTAAAGAAAGAATAAAGATATCATGAAAATTAAATGAATAAGCAATGTTTTATGTTAGCTACCTACGTTTTGCTGCCCTACACACACACACAGGCACACACACACACACACACACACACACACACACACACACACACACACACACACACACACACACACACACAGAAGTATAGCTTTCCCCATGGAAGTATAGATACCTGCAACGAACTAGAGAAAGAGGTGATAGCGGCAAAAAATCTGCATTAGTTTATGAAAAATCTATAGAAATGCAGATAAGGAGACATGATACCACACAAGTATATAGGCCTTGTATGACAAAACTAGGAAAATACAGCTACATAAACACACACCACACACACACACACACACACACACACACACACACACACACACACACACACAGCCCCTTCACTTCACCAGTATCACCACAAAATGACACACACACACGCACATAAACATTCCCTTTAGTCAGCTGTGAGCCTGTTACTCTCAATTTTAAGCCTCAGCGGCCGTCTGTCTGAGCCTCCCAGTCTGCCACCCCTCCCACACACACACACACACACACACCCGCCGGGGACCCATAACTCCTGCAGAAGGCCTTGGCGGGTCCTGGCGTACCTCAGGGGCTTCATGCAACACTTAAAACAAAGCAAAACAAGGATAAACCAACAAAGGAAAACGGGGGTGTGGTGGGCAGAATGTTAATGTTCTTTGTTTTATTCCATCAACCTTGGATTTCTATTTCTTTATTATCGTTTTTTTATGATCAGTTTACATTTGTGCCTGTACTTAGCTCTTGTTATCTTATTTTCTTGCATTTTGTGTTTTTTATATATTTAATTTGGTTTCTGTTTATGTAGGTAGTTTGATTGAGGTGCATATTTTTTTCCTTATTTGTCTTCGTTTCTTTTTTTTATGATGGTTTTTTTATGATGGTTTTTTTATGATGGGCTTTTTATGATGGTTTTTTTATGATGGGTTTTTTATGATGGTTTTTTATGATGTTTAGCTCGTTAGTTCTCTTGTTATCATATTTTCTCGTATTTTCTGTGTTATTTATTATGGTTTATATGGTTTCTTTTGATGTATCTAGTTTGATTGTGATAGCTACATATCTCTTTCTCCTGATTCGACTTTCTTTTATTGCATGTGTCTCGTATAATAATATATGCTAAGATGGCAGGGAAATAAATCTTTGACGAGAATAATAAATAAAAATCTACATTATTTTAGTATTATGACGAGTATTTTATGTATGGGTTCAAGAGCATATTAAATTTTATGTAAAGTAAAAGTATGAGTAAAAGTAGATGTAGTAATAGTGGTAGTTGTAGTAGTAGAAGTGATAATAGTAGCAGTAGTAGTAGTAGTAGTAGTAGTAGTAGTAGTAGTAGTAGTAGTAGTAGTAGTAGTAGTAGTAGTAGTAGTAGTAGTAGTAGTAGTAGTAGTAGTAGTAGTAGCAGTAGTAGTAGTAGTAGTAGTAGTACTAGTAGTATATCATCATCATCATCATTAGAGTGCAGGTGAGGCAAAAAATGACAGGGAATCGTTAATGACTCATAACATCAGGTTTTGAGGAGGAAGCAGAGGAGGGAGAGGAGGAGGAGGAAGAGGAGGAATACATAGGAATACATAGAAATAACAGACACCAGGATACCTATTGGTCCATAACTAGGGTATCTGTTGAACTACATACTACTGACTATCAACTACATGTAAGAGGACAGTTGGAAAATGATACCATGTCCCTAAAGAAGATAGGAACATGGAAGTTTCGTAGTGAAGAATGATAGGATATGAAATATGCTAACTACAACTACCACTAACACTAATCGATCCGAGGGACTATAATATGAATTCGCAGGGCAATATCAATACCCATTTACTTTACAATGCGCGTCAAGTCTGTTTTTAAATGAAGTTATTGTGCTGGCTTCGACAACATTTGCTAGGAGGAGGAGGAGGAGGAGGAGGAGGAGGAGGAGGAGGAGGAGGAGGAGGAGGAGGAGGAGGAGGAGGAGGAGGAGGAGGAGGAATAGGAAAATATTATATTAGCTCATCCCTTAATCTATCCCTCTCCTCTTCCTCCTTTCCTTACTTTATGGTCAATGTATCCCTTCACCTTCCCTCCATCTCTTCCTACTAGCCCCTCCCTTTCTCCTTCTCTCCACCTCGGTTCCTTCCTGCTTACATCATCTCTGACTCCTCGCTCTCCTCTCTTTAATTTTTATTGATAATTATTCTCTCTCTCTCTCTCTCTCTCTCTCTCTCTCTCTCTCTCTCTCTCTCTCTCTCTCCTCTCTCTCTCTTCCTCTCTCTCTCTCTCTCTCTCTCTCTCTCTCTCTCTCTCTCTCTCTCTCTCTCTCTCTCTGACAATAACTCAATACACTAACAACCAGTAGATTTAAAAAAAATGTCAGACAAGGATGATAAGAATATAAGAACATAACAAAATAAGGAAGCTACAAGAGGCCGTGATACCTACACGTGGTAGTTCCTGTAATTTGTAAATAATGATGTAAATAAATAAATATTGATGTAGAAAATGTTTTGATATTACAAGAAAACGTTTTGAGATTTACTTTAGTATTTTGATAAATTATATTATTGGTCTCGGCAACAGAAATACCGAATGATAGGCCTACTAATTATAAAAATATTGATGATGATAATAATTAAAATTATTATTAGCTTTCTAACACTTATTCGTTATCATTCACAGACACAAAGCTGTCCATGATTCATATACTCTTAAGACTTTCTCGCTAAGATGGATTCCAAACCACTACCTAAACAAACTCATCAAGACTTGGATTCCAAAGTCATGCAGAATGAATAGAGAAAATAAGTTTTACCTCATTCATAAAGTAAACTGCACATTATTATCTAACCTCAGGAAAATCTTCTTTTACTTTTTTATCTTTTATATATGTGGATTTTTTTTTTTTAATATCCTCCATTCATGCACAATTTCTTTCTTCCATTGATGCTCTTCTTTCTCAACTTTCATTTGTTTAGTTCTCTTATTCCATCTTTATTATATTCTTCATCTTCATCTCATTACACATAAGATCCTCTACATCTTCATCTCATTACACATAAGATCCTCTACGTCTTCATCTCGCTATGTTGTCAAAAAGGAAAAAAAGGCAAATCGGCAACAAAAAGGGCGGGAAGCTGGAGGCATAAAAGGGCGGGAAAGTACAGGTACTGGCCATTCCGCTCATTACCTCCTGTCCTGCACAACCTACTGCCATGGCGGGGAAAGTAGTGGTGAGTAGAGCACGTCTCACGCCTCCTGATTAGCTTACAGTATGTTAGTAAGTCATATAGTTAGTGGTTTTGTTTTGTTTTAATGTTTTGTTTAGTCTTATCATCCTCCATCTCGTTTTGTCTTGGCATCATCCTATAAATATAATACTTTATAATAGAAGGAAGACTATGACTTTTTTTTTCATAGTCTTTCTTCTTCTTGACATCCCTCGTCTTGTTGTTTGTATTTGTCTTCATAATGTTCCTGTCACCTGCTTGATTTAATTACCTCAGTGCCACCTGTCAGTCTATATGCCACATCCTTACTACACTCCTCTCACTCTTGTCTCTGTTGGGACCCAATATCTCTCTCTCTCTCTCTCTCTCTCCTCTCTCTCTCTCTCTCTCTCTCTCTCTCTCTGGCACTCACAGTCTCGTCTCGCTCAGGTATTGGTGGCGCTGGTGGCGGCGGCGGCGGCCACCTCCACCTCTCACGTGTCCATCAACTTCGGCGAGGCCCACGTGAATTACGACAACAACCACCTGCCCGAACACCCGCCTGCACCACTCTACCACCCAGAACCGTCCTACGCACACCCTCCCCAACCCAACCACCAGCCAGAACCACCCTACCACCCTCCACAGGCCTACGAGGAGCCCGCGGTGCCCGCCTGCGCCGAGGCGACCAACGGCACCTTCTGCACCGAGGACGAGGCG
Source organism: Chionoecetes opilio (assembly GCA_016584305.1). Lineage (NCBI taxonomy): Eukaryota > Metazoa > Arthropoda > Malacostraca > Decapoda > Majidae > Chionoecetes > Chionoecetes opilio. The sequence continues at coordinate 344,659 of JACEEZ010018609.1, forward strand.
TACCCGGAGTACGAGATCAAGCACGCCATCCAGTACCACCTGGATAAGTTCAACCACCTGTACGCCGACGTGGCGGACCTCAACACCCAGCTGTCCGTGCACATACCCAAGACCCTTGACGAGGAGACCTACCTCTGCCCCTCCGAGACTTCTTACGTCAGGCCGCTGCGCGCCATCAACACGGACGGAAAATGGCGCGTCGTCGTGAACGAAATTCAGCTTCACTACAAAACGTTCACGCAGACGACCCGCGTGGAGGAGTGCCTCACCGCCGGCGACACCTGCCCCAAGGTGCCCATCTGCTACGAGTCCTCCTGTCTGCAGAAGTCCATCTACCACCGCTTCCTCGTCTACGACCCCTACGACCAGTACTTCCCCTTCGCCGTGGAGACCTTCAAGCTGCCCGCCAGCTGCGCCTGCCTCCTCGGCGCCTCCGCACTCGACCACTAACAGTCTCCCGATGCCGACATTGACCCAAGGACGGAATCAAACATGAGCGAGGCTTTACAGCCGCGTCCTCGGGGTTATGACCGACCAAGATTAAATCAATCTTTCAACACAGGTAAACTGAGTCGTATAGAGTAAAACGAAGACTGGTTTATAACATGACAGTAGAATTACTTTAAGTATACAATAAGTGAAAGAATAGTATCTTTGAATATAGAAAAAAAATAATGAATAAATTAACAAAATTAATGTTCCAAACATTGAAAAAAAAAATGTAGATAGAACTAAAGGGCTCTATATAGGAAGCCTCCACTAGTGACCAATTTACTTGTACACATATTTTCCACAGCATCTCATATTCCCAGACGGTTCTCATTGCTATAAAACAGAAAGAAAAAAACAAACGGTAATATAAATGCCGTTCCCTTCGCAGCCTTGAGACTCAGAAATGAGACAATAAGTGAAGAAAATAAAAGACGTACAGAAAGGCGGTACGTCAAGAAGCAGTTCTCTAGTCATCTCTGTGATTCGTTAATGTTTTGTATAATTGTTTCTTTTTCTAATATGAAAGTTATTTGTTTGGAATACGTGTTTTGGTCATGTCACAAAAATGGAAAAAAATTAATAAAGATTTGTTGAAATGCAACTTTGGTTTTGACGTGAATTATGTATGGGAAAGTGTTCGAGAGAGAGAGAGAGAGAGAGAGAGAGAGAGAGAGAGAGAGAGAGAGAGAGAGAGAGAGAGAGAGAGAGAGAGAGAGAGAGAGAGAGAGAGAGAGAGAGAGAGAGAGAGAGAGAGAGAGAGAGAGAGAGAGAGAGAGAGAGAGAGAGAGAGAGAGAGAGAGAGAGAGAGAGAGAGAGAGAGAAGAGGAGAGAGAAGAGAGAGAGAGAGAGAGAGAGAGAGAGAGAGAGAGAGAGAGAGAGAGAGAGAGAGAGAGAGAGAGAGAGAGAAATTATAATATTTCACTATAGCCATGAAGAGAGAGAGAGAGAATGAGAGTAGAATTAAAATATTTTACTATAGCCATGAAAAGAGATAGAGAGAGGAGAGAGAGAGAGAGTGAGAGAGACATTAACATTTTATTATAGCCATGAAAACCCTGCAGTCCATTAGTTACGCAAGCGCTCCCACCCTACCATACCTCGCAGACCGCACAGTAACTCACACAGCAAGAGGAGAAGAGAGATGACGAGTACGACCTCCCCCTTCCATGTTCCCAAGGTCACTGAGGATGGGGGGGGGGGGGGGGCGAGACAGTAACCTTGCAAGTACTTTCCCTACAGACGAATGAATAATGAAATGCGTGTGTGTGTGAGTGACCGAGTCATGGTGCGTGAAATTTGCAAGAGAGAGAGAGAGAGAGAGAGAGAATCTTTTTAAACGTGTCTTAAAGTAATCGTCCAGACCATTTCATCATTCCTGATTTAATGCAGTCAAAATATAGCCATGATCGAGTATATCAACAATATGTTGTCACATTTTGCATCCAGTCACCCGTTTTTAAATGATCCGCATTCAAAATCTGTAAATTCCCCATGCTCTCAAAACACAACTGTTTATCAGCAGACGACGCACCATGGGTCGGCGACGTCACAACAGGGAGCCTCCCAGTACCGCCTGATACATATGCGTGGAGACTCTGAGAAAAATGTAGTACTTGGGGAATTTTGGGTGTTTCTGATATATTTTTTGTGCGATGTGGTATGTACTTGCATCCTGTGTGGGTGCAGCGTGGGGGCTGTGCCTTTACCGAGAGCTTAGCACCCATTTGCAAACTGTGGGGCGACGATATATGTGTGCAGATGTGTGCAGCGGCGGCAAGCGGCGGGGAGCGGCGGGTAGTAGCAAGGCCACCGAGATGAGAGGGCTGCATTACCCTGGCTACTACCAGCCGCTCCCCGTCGCTCCAAAGGTCTGCACACATATATCGTCGCCGTGTGGGTTGTGAATGGGTGCTAAGCTCTCAGGAATGGCACGGCTTTCTTGCCGTGCCCATGCAGGATGCAAGTATGTGCCGTGTCGCACAAAAAATATACCAGAAGCACCCAAAATTCCCCTAGTACTACATTTTTCTCAGAGTCTCCGTGTGTCTGTGTCGGGCGGGGCTGGGAGGCTCACTCGTGTGACGTCGCCAGCAAGTTTCGCGCCACGGCTGGAATGTGGCTGTTGTTTTTCCCGCGCTTTTTACAAAAGTCATGTTTTTAGGGAAATAAGGCGTGAAAATTAATAATTTTTCGTGAATTAGGTATTTTGAATGAACATTCAACATAATTATGCAAAGAAAAAATGGGTCTGGACGATTACTTTAATAGTTTCTTTCGAAACTAACTACAATTTCAAACTATGGCCAGCAAAAACATTCATTAACATAGGCTATCTTCAGTTGCTATTATTCAACAAGATGTGGAATAAAAAATACTTCATAATGCACCTCTTCGTGAACATTTTCCCAGAACTCTTTCCCAGATTACAATACTCATGAAAGCGTGATGTATGTCAAATGTAACAATTACATCTGATTTTCCCAAAAGTACTGACCTCGATTACATTAATGACCTCAATTTTTTTTTTTTTCTCTCTCTCTCTCTCTCTCTCTCTCTCTCTCTCTCTCTCTCTCTCTCTCTCTCTCTCTCTCTCTCTCTCTCTCTCTCTCTCTCTCTCTCTCTCTCTCTCTCTCTCTCTCTCTCTCTCGCGCCGCGCGCGCGCGCGCGCGCGCGTACGCCAAAAGGAAGAGTGTAAAATTTATTTATTTCACGATTCGAGAGATTTGTGCATAATTTATGCTTTCAAAATCGAGGCTAACATTCACAGGTCTTTAAAAAAAAACACTGGTTACACTGGCTCACTGATTTTGGCAAACAACAATTTCCATCCCAGTATAGACACATCCCTCCACAAACAACCCCACCCCCAACACCACCACCGCTACCACCCACACCCTCAACACCACCACCGCTACCACCCACCCCCCCAACACCACCACCGCTACCAACCACACCCCCAACACCACCACCACCACCATCCACACCCCCAACACCACCACCGCTACCACCACCTCCACTCCCACCACCTTCGCCACCCCCACCGTGTAACAATTCACCATTCACCAACGTGATCACGTGCTCGACACGCGATCTCCAGCTGTCACCCTCCCGGAAAGAGCTTGGAGCTCATAATAATATAGAGACATATATCTGAGTAAAGCTGGGACCTCACACCCCACACACACCATTCCCTTGCTCAAGGAGGACTGCTCGCGTTTCCAGGGAAAGATTTCGAGCCGTGAGCTGGGCTCGAACCTGAGCGCGTCAAGGGGCCACATGTGTTTGTGTGTGGTAGCGGCGCCTACCTCAAGGTCTTTCTCTTGACAAGACCCTGGGCTACACCTGTGGATGCGCTGGGGTTATTGCACCAGATTCTAATGTTAGAAATAATCAACATTGCCTGCCAGGAAAACTACGAAGTAACAACAACAACAACACTATAGGTATTCGTTTATATAAGGAGGATGTTATCAATAAGAGCAATATGTGGAATATATAAAAGTTAACACATGCTTTTATAAGGTATAAACCTTCATAAAACACGGGATTGCAGGCAGTCCCTAGTCACACACACGTCATCGGAAGGCATTGTGCGTCCTGCCTCCCTCCGCCCCTCACCCGCCCTCACGCTGACCAGTACAGAGCCTACCTAGGGCTATCTGCTCCCAAGTGCATCCTAAACTTAATCTAAAATCTACCTCACACAGCCGCCCTCCCCCTTCCCCCTTAACCCCTTGAGCCCCAGAACGTAAGTAATTTCCATTGTAATTTGACCACCAGTAGATGATTTCTAATGAATGTAAGCAGTGTTTTTATATATAGATATGACCTATATAGGTATATAGATAGTATCCTTGTCCACTAGCTAATTTGGTTTATTTAGTTACTTTTCGTAATTTTATGGCTCGACAACCTACGATTTTTGTATAGCCAAGGAATGATCTGGGCGTGAAGGGGTGAGAGGTGTTCCAGCATCTAGACGTAAAAATACAGAAAATGGAAAATACAAACAAATGATGTGAATGAATTAAAATAAATAATATAAAAAAATAACTAAAATACATTGCTGATAATCCTATAGTCCTATAGTTTCTTTTCACTAATAAGTGTCTCATAGGAGTGTTCTGTCAACCCTCTTATTTTTAGTCCAGTCAATCTAGCTGATTTTTTGGCAGAACCTCAAACAAATTGCTAACAAAGGTTTTTAACTTGGATATTGGGCATGAATAACCTCTCTTTCGGATAAAAAAAAGTTTACCAAAATTAACCTTGCCGAAAGGGGTCAACGGCCGCCATCTGTAAAATCCAACGGGGAAGATCTCCGACCCGCCGCCACAAACGGTTTTTTCCTCCTCTTATCCATAATAATTAAGCTAGGTCAATAATTTTTTTACACCAAATGCATGACTATGTACTGCCATTACCATACAATTTTCATCAAATTGGTACAGTAGTTTTTGTGCAAAAAAAATTAAAACCGGATAAAGGGGTCAACGGCCACCATCATTTGGCAAGCACTCTACCCAGCTTATTTCTTTAATCCCATCTCTGTATTTCCTTTAATATTTTCTCCACTTTCTGTCCACTCTCTTTTTCTTATATTTCTGCTGTGAAATAGTCTTTCAGACTAAACAGCGTCAACTTCATTACTCACTCATATTTTTGGCATGATTACTGAACATACACAGGGATGCAAGGCAAACTAATATGACACAACCAGCGATGACAGTGTTTGAATCCGCAGTTCATACATTTAATTTAAGGGCCAACGATAGGTGGGAATTCTTTTCTCTTTGTCAAATTGGGACCTTAAAATAAAAAATTAATAATTAAATATAGCTATGATGTAGCTATTTAATGTGACTTTGGCATTAGAAATATCTTGGGAATTCACTACAGTCCGGTATTTGTTACAATACCAGCGTAAATGTTGTAGTTAAAATGACAATAGTTAGTGTAGTATAATTAAATACATCTACTTATATAAATATTACCTGCGCTTTTATAATCTTATAGTATCCTTTTAATTTGTTATTAGATCTTAATATTCTGTTATATTCACATTTCAGTTGGCCAAACTGAAGTACCGATAATTATGGAGGCTGACACAGTGTGCTATTGCAACAATGAATGGCCAGAATGAAGAAACATCATCGTCAGCCAGAAGGGAACGATTCCATAACAAAGCTTTCTGGAACAACGTGGAGAGAAGATATAAATTCAGATGGTCAACGTCTCACAAGAAATGCAGACAGCGTGGGATTCAACCCCAAATACATAGAACTTGACCGATAAAAACACGTCCACCCATGATGAAATGCAATTCATTCCCGTGTAAGCCGCTCCTTTGTGTGTATTTTTAACTTTAAGGAACATTGTCTTTTTTTGTAGGTTATGGAGCAAAATCTGATAGAAAGAAAAGAGGTTTTGATGTGTTCCCATGTAGAAACTATGAGTTTAAGGACAGAGTTTAAAAAGTTTGTGAGAAAGTCCGAAAAAATGATGGCTGGGAATCATGGTAAAGGTAGAAGGGTTCTGTAGGTGACCTGTTTCAGAAGAAGCACTTTATCCAAAGAACAGTTTGCAAAACTTTGATTCCAAAAAAACATTCCCAAGGCATTCTCTTCTGCTGATTTTCTAAGAAACCAAAAACTTGGAGACCAGAGGATTCAGAGAGAAAGCAGGCATTTCTGGAAGTTGCTAAATATTTGCAGAAAAATGCGAGGAGCAACTTAACATTGTCGATCTATGTTAAAAAAATGGAGGAATTCTCGAGGACAACTGGTTTGAACCATACAGTGTTCTCATACATGGAAATTCGATGCTAGAACATTTCAAAGACGAAATGAAATCATTGTGACTGAAATTAATGGGAAAACATAACGTGGTTACCTTCTTAAGATAACAGCAAAATGGTATTCTCCATAAATTCTATCACAGAGCCGCCCGCAACAGACAATTCAGAATCAGAGGCCATTAGAATCATAGAGACGGCAGCCAAGCTTATCAAGAATGACAATAAAGCTAGACAGACAAGTTAGAATTTACCGTTAAGAATGATCTTGAACAGGATGCGATTCTGAATTTGTTACTAAAACATTGTGATCTTGCTCAGGAAGATATTTGCAGGCAAAGACAATGATTGAAAACTTGCATCCGTTGGTCAAAGCGCTATGCATCGCTGCTTAGACCCAGAGTTCTCCTTGCACCTTCTGCAGGGTTGTTTGCATGGAAATGCATGACCAATTTGGATCGAGGTTCTTAATGACACTCTGAATAAACATGGCTTCTCTTACAATCTATCGACGTCCGAAATTCGAAACCAGTGCTGCTCTTGTCATGGCGGCTGAAACTCTCTCCCTGTCGAAAACTGAATTTGGGCAGTTCGTAGCTGATAATGTGGAACCATAATGTAAGGAGTATTGATGGATCAACAACAGTCCACGGTATGGAATTCATAGCATCTTTTAGCCCGGGAAAGTTAAAGCAAACCAGTTCCAAGGATTGAGGTCCTTTCAGAAGCATATAATAAGGGTGGAAGGATCAACATCAAAACTACCTAGATTCCAGCACACCAAAAAACAACAGTGACACTTTTATTAAGAGCCCAGGCCAGAAAGTTGTCGATTCCACTGACAAAATGTTGACATCATGGGGAGGTTTCACTAATTTACATCCGTTCCAGACCCCGCAGGGGCAGGCCTTATGCAGTCAGTGCCACAAAGGAACATATCCTGTGAAATCAGCCATAGTTTTTTTGCCAAATGGATCGACATGGACCCTGTGTAACCCAACCTGCGTTGGTTTGTACTCAACGTTATGTACATTAGTGGATTTAGCCAGGAAAAAAACATTAACACCAATCTACATTCACGATCGCCACTTGGTACAAAGCAAGGATGATAGTCGAGTCACAGCCCCCTAGTTCCAGTCCCCTGAATAATTTGTCTGCGAATTGGTGGGCTCCATACACAGTGAGCTGCTGGGGTCAATTGGTCATTTGATGACAGGTTCTGGATTGCAAAGAACTTTTTGAATTGTGTATGCTGAAAACACAGTCAAGCACATGAAAGTGGCAAAAGCAATTGCAAGCGAGCCATTCGCGCTCACTTATTAGTTGATGCTGTCTGAATGCTATTTTGTTAGCGAAAAGCCTTTGATGCCATGTTTTCACATGTCAATGAGGATGATCAACCAAACACTGAGGCAGAAGAGTCATTTCCTCAAAATGAAGACCTGAAGGAGCTCAGGGGCTATTGAAGGTCTCATTGATGGGACTGAGACTGGATAATGTTCTGTCTTCAGAGTCGGTGACCAGGATTGACAAGAGAATCAACCATGTGGAAAAGGGGGATTTTTGGGGGGGCGGATGGTGACCACGCAACAGCAAATTGTGGATTCAATACCTTGATATGTGAAGATCCTGCAATGTTTATCCAGGGCAGAGCACCGGGTAACTGGGAATGCACCTTGACGCTGTAAGGAAAATGCGCCAATATCGACTGCAGCAGGACACAATCCTATATTCAAAAGTCGGCCTACTTGTACTTGCAGCAAATGGAGGGGCTGCCGACAAGCCATCCTGAAGTGTACCAGAAATTTTTCTGAAGAATTCCATGTGATTAGGACGGAGTGATCGCTACTGGGCCGGGCTTGTCGACGGATTGGTTATTGAGAAGGTGCAATGAGAAGCATGAAGACGTCTGGAGGTCTTACTCAGGCAGAGGAATGGACGAAATTCAACGATGAGTATTGGAACGCTATCACTGCCAGGCGGGTGCTGAAACAAGTTTACAACAATGCAAGGAACTAGCAGGCATTCGTTATGGCACTAGTGACCAGCACAGGAGGCTACTTCAGCAAGAAAAGAGCGAGATGTGAGGGATACATGGAAGCTCGTGCGTTTCTCCAGACATATGACCCTTTCACGGAAGATCCGTCCATTCACAGCATTTCAAGTGGAGTAATGGAGGAAAAAAGGTGAAATGTGGACAAGCAAACTCCATAGGAGAGACAATCATAGCTTCCAATGGTTGGAAAAAATGTCCCACGAGTACACTTAAAAGAAAGGATAGGCAATTACACTTGGGTCAAAAGTTTGCACTCAGCAAGATGAAGCAGTTGAGAACTGATCCACAATCCTATTCCAGAGACGTGTGTGCTATTACCAATGAACCTCAACTCAGCAGCAGCAAGAACATTTCCCAGTATGAGCTTTGGGTTACCCCACCTGCACTTTTTAATCTTTCGGACTGCCGCGAGAGGCAAAGAACCGGCTTCGGCAGACGCAATTATGGGAACTGATTCCCGTACAATCAGGTCCACAGTCTTTCAGCTCAAGTATCTATTAGATGGTGGAGCACTACTTCAACGCCTCCCATGGCAAAAGGCAACATTTGATGAGATTGTGCCCGATACCGCAGATCAGAATATTCACAAATAGATATGGAAAGCATGCATTGTCTTTTGATGGATATGAAAGTGGTCCATCCATTAAAGACGCGACTCACCGACGCCGAGCAGGGGGCTTGTGGTGTTAAGTGTTACTGACCCCTAAAATGGGGTTCAAATTAAAAAGGATGTTTTCCTAGCTAATCAAGAAAACAAACAATTGTCATCAACTTGCTGAAGGAGTTTGGAGGGAAAGCAGGTTGTTAAAGTAGCCATGCACTGGAGACGCTGACGTATGATTGTGAAGACGCTCTAGAACTGGCACAGACAGGAGAAACCATTTTGATAGCCAGATGACAACTGACCTATTGCCGTCCTTCTAGTGTTATCATGCAAAATATGAGATGGACGGTTACAATATCTACTTCACGCCACAACCAAAGGCTAGTGCAAAAAGTGTGAAAGTCTGGAACATTCAAAGAGCTGAGGAAATCTTTGGGAGATGTCGGTTGTTCAAACATTCTTTTCAGCCATTGCACTACTGGGTTGTGATTGTACATCCAGTGGTCATGGAATGGGAGGCAGCGTCCCTTCGAAAGGTTGATGAACATAGGAAAACTTCCTCAAATGGCAGAAGTGCTTGCAAGGATAGCAGTTCAGAAGAGGTTATGAAGTGGGGAGAAAGGCTTTAGGTGCCTGTACAATGGTTAATGATGGGGAAAACATCAAATCATCTCCTGGGTACTGAGGCGCTTTAAGGAAAAAAGGTTGTAAAAAGCTCAAAGTATGTTGAGGCCAAATCATTGCCACCAACAAGAGCAGACTACGAAATTCCACAGCCTTCGACGTTTACTTCCAAATTCAGGAATGGAAAGGTAGAAACCACTAACAACCTGGACGACGTTGGGGATGGAAACTTCAGATGGTCAATTACAACCAATCATGACTGACTTGCCAGCGGTCCTCTAAATTTGTTGGCTATAATTAGGTGTAAACTGTACCTCAGGTGTAGTACAGCAAATGCAGTCTGCAGGAAACATGGCCTTTCACTGTTCAAACTTGTGTGGTGATTGCAAAGGCCTCTCCACTGCACCAACTCACACAGCCAGATCTTGATGATGAGGAAAATACCTCGTCGACTAGTTTTGACAAGAAATGTTCTTTGGTCGTTCATGAATTGTTCTGTGGTGGTTATGCAAGAGCGTGGCCCCAGCATATCGAAACTGACCATTCCATTCTTGTAAGTTGTACTTATTTTGGACCTATTTTTTATGAAAATGTCAGGAATTAATGTGAAAAGTTGCCTTGAAAAAGGCTACTTAGTCTGTTTTTGTTTACCCTTTAATTCAGATTTGTATAAGAAATAAAAAAACATGAAAACAAAAACAATGGCAGGGAGGGGCTAGCATTTTCTTGGTGTTAGTTTATTGTTAGCATATAGCATACCTTATCATTACAATTAAAACACCAAGAAAATGTTCAAGTGGCTTGGGTGTGGCCCGGTGGGTTTATGCAAAAAATATTTTTTTATTCTAATTTATCGGTTTTAATTTTTTTTGCACAAAAACTACTGTACCAATTTTGATGAAAAATGTATGGTAAGGCCAGTACATAGTCATGCATTGTGTAAAAAACTTATTGACATAGCTTAATTATTATGGATAAGAGGAGGAAAAAAACGGTTGTGGCGGCGGGTTCGGAGATCTTCCCCGTTGGATTTTAAAGATGCGCGGCCGTTGCCCCTTCGCAAGGTTAATTCTGGTAAACTTTTTTTTATCCGAAAGAGAGGTTATTCATGCCCAATATCCAAGTTAAAAACCTTTGTTAGCAATTTGTTTGAGGTTCAGCCACATTTTGACTAGACTATTTCTCCATTTTTTTTCTTACCGTAGATAACACTATAGTCGCCAGTTACTTCCCACTGCACTAATGTCGCCAGGCATAATATATTACGAATTTTAGCATCACTACAGACTTGTATATGTCACTGAATACGCATGCACAGTAGTTTATATTATATACATCACGCTACATGTCTTCAGTGGCACATAGAAGTCTGTAGTGATGCTAAAATTCGTAATAAATTGTACCTGGCGACATTAGTGCAGTGGCAAGTGACTGGCGACTATAGTGTTATCTACGGTAGCATTTTTATCGCCATCCTCATCGTCGTCATCATCGATAATTACCGTTATTTACACATTACAAAACACTACCCTCGCACATGTGTGGCCTCATTATAGTCGTAGAAGCACGAAGGCACCGAGTTTCTTTTTCTTACTATTTTCAATGACGATTAACTAGCCGCAAAGCCGCCCTCCGGGCGGACTTTTTTGGCTAGCTCCTGCAGAGGGCTATTGGTGGGCCTTCGGCCCACCAAACACAGACTCTCCAGATAGCCCCTTCTAACTTTCCTGAAATCATGGATGTAGAAATGTATGTATTAACGCCAACCCATTCACATCACCCCCAACCCATTTACTCACCCATTACCCATCACCCCCTACCCATTCACTCACTTATTACCCATCACCCCCCACCCATTCACTCACCCATTACCCATCACCACACACCCATTCACTCACCCATTACCCATCACCCCCCACCTATTCCCTCACCCATCACCCATCACCCCCAACCCATCACCCCCCACCCATTCACTCACCCATCACCCCACCCATTCACTCACCCATTACCCATCACCCTACATCAAGGTTTCCTCAATTCTCGCAACCCACTTTTTTTTCCTCACAATTCTCGCTAATAGGCTACTAAAAATAAAAACAAATTTAAAGTGATCGGATCATCTCATAGGTGGGCTTAAAATGTGCCCCTGGTCGACCCGGTTCCAAAACTGTGCCATATGATGGGATTGGGGCACTGGGGGCGGCACCTATCGCGGACACACACACAGACACACAGACACACAGACACATACACACACACACTTTCGCTTATATTATTATAGATTATATTATTAATTTCTTATAGACCTGCAGTTGCCAAATGAAGCAAAAGTACATGGGAGGAAAATTTCGTGAGTACTCATCGATAACAAAGCAAGATACGAATATGTGATCTGAAACTATTTAAGATTTTCATCAGAACGGAAAGACAATATTTGACGGAGCAGTGGATGGAATGTGTGTGTTGTGTGTGTGTGTGTGTGTGTGTGTGTGTGTGTGAACTAGACCAGGCCTTAGATGGTATGAATGTAAATAAAAGTTACAGTGGAGTGTGTCAAGGTATTTTAAGAAAGTTACCAGTGTCATGGCTCATCTTTTTACTGACTATTTTTAACATAGTGTTTATATGTGGGAGTTACCCGCTAAATTGGTGTTATAGTAAGTTGGTGGTGGTGTTTAAATCGGGTAATCGTTTGTTATGTAACAATTATAGAGGAATTAGCATTATGGATGCGCTTGCCAAGATTTATGACTCGTTATTACTTAATAGGTTGAAATTGTGGTGTAATGTATATAAATGTCAAGCAGGTGCTCAAAAAAGCAGAGGCTGTATTGAACAGATTGTAAGCTTAAGATTAATAAGTGACTATGCAGTATGCAGTGTATAAGAAAGCAAAATTATATGTGTTATTTATAGATTTTAGCAAAGCTTATATAGCATCGAGCTGTTTGTTATTTGTAATATACGTAGATCATAGGGTACGCATGTTAAAGACAGTGGGAGTCGATGGTTTTCTAGGTAGTCTGCACGCTTTGTTGTTAATGGACGACACGGTCACACTAGCTACAAGTCGAGAAATGTGTGAAAAGAAGCTCGATATTGTGTGTCAGTTTTGCAGCGAAAGTGGCATGGTAATTAATACCAAGAAAACCAAATTTTTTGTAGTTAATGGCCAGGAATGTGACAGGCGATCTTTGTCAAGTGGTGGAGTGAGTGTGGATTATGTCTCTGAATATCTGTATATTGGTGCGAGCTTCACTGACTCGGGGAAAAGTGAGTCAGCTATGGGGCGGCACGAAACATGATTGTGAGAAAACATGATGTTTTGATAACAATTTTGATAACATCATGTTTCGGCACGAAACATGATGTTGTGAGACATGAGACTGCGTCTCATGTCTCACAACCTCAAAGTAGAGGTTGGGAGGGGGAGCCGTACACCGCCAGAGGAACGTGTGTGTCAGTGTGATGATAGTCAGGTGCAAACACAGAAACACGTATTGATAGAATGCCCATTGGCTTCCCGGGGCCGTGAGAGGTACCCAATGTTGAATTTTTCTGATATTGGCGAATTATTCAATGAAAGAACTCATTTGTGCGAGTTGTGCAATTTTGTATATGAAGTGCTTCATATTTATATGTAATTTCATATGCTCCTCTCAAGTTTATTTGTTTATTTAGTTTTATTATGAACAAAACAAAATAAGATCTTCTTTTGTATAGATTTTTGTGTGTATTGTGTTATGCTTTGTCAATAAACTACTACTACTACTACTACTACTCTGTGTGTGTGTGTGTGTGTGTGTGTGTGTGTGTGTGTGTGTGTGTGTGTGTGTGTGTGTGTGTGTGTGTGTGTGTGTGTGTGTGTGTGTGTGTGTGTGTGTGTGTGTGTGTGTGTGTGTGTGTGTGTGTGTGTGTGTGTGTGTGTGTGTGTGTGTGTGTGTGTGTGTGTGTGTGTGTGTGTGTGGCGTGCGTGCGTGCGTCGTGGTCGTGCGTCGTGTCGTGCGTGCGTGCGTGCGTGCGTGCGTGCGTGCGTGCGTGCGTGCGTGCGTGTGTGGTGTGTGTGGTGTGTGTGTGTGTGTGTGTGTGTGTGTGTGTGTGTGTGTGTGTGTGTGTGTGAGAGAGAGAGAGAGAGAGAGAGAGAGAGAGAGAGAGAGGAGAGAGAGAGGAGAGAGAGAGAGAGAGAGAGAGAGAGAGATTCAACAACCACACATACAGGTGTATCCTCCCAAGTGCCCCTTTCTACCCCGCACTCCAAGTCAGGATGGACAAGCCAGTCCTCGTGCCGCACACTAGCAGCACGAACACTCTCCTCTCTTTTTTCAAACGCATCTCTCTGACGGGCTCAAGCTAGCCCGTGGTCCTCCCCTGCTGGAGGCCCGATAAAAAAATAAAAAAATAATAATAATAAAAAAAAAAAAAAAATAAAAAATACAGACAGTCACAGATCAAAATAGAAACCGATTCATATAATTATCTACTCATCTAGACCCGACACACACACACACACACACACACACACACACTATTCACACACGGGTACTCCGTGGTGTAGGGCAAGCACGCTCGGTTCACAACCGAGAAGTCCCGGGTTCGATCCCCGGGCGGAGCGGAAACAGATGGGTTGTTTACTTAAAACCTGAGCCCCTGTCCACCCAGCAGTGAATGGGTACCGGGTATTAGCCGGGGTTTGTCACCGTTTGTGACCTGCTCTCCGGGGTGGTGACTTCGGCCAACACAAAGCACTAAGGATGAATGATAAAAATGTTGATATGGAGACGGGGCCACACGAGCATTGCTCTGGCCCTGTAAAATACAACTAGATGAATACAACTAGATGAATACACGCACACATACACACACACACACACACACACACAACACACACACTGATAGCGCATCTCTTTTCCCCTTCCCCCTCCTCCGAATTGAGCGCCTTGCGTGAAGTTTGGACATATGTTAGCAGCAAAGCAAGGCATGAAGGAATAAACTGATGGGGGGGAGGGAAGGAGGGGGCAGGATAGAAGGGGAAGGGGGTGGGGTGATGGCAGGGTATTTCTGGCTCACCGCGTGCATAAGACCCTTTTCCAAAAACAAAGAACATTTAACATCGATGTATGATGTATCTATCTATAGGTATAAGGAACATGAAGGTATTGTTTGTGATTAGCCCTGTCGTGGTGTGTTCTCAGCTCCGCCTCACTAATGCTACAAGGAGGGTCAAGGGAATAAAGAGCCTACACAAGTCTAGGTCTATACATAGCTTGGTGTTGTTCTTTAAGCTTCATATAATAAGTTCCACGTGTGCCCGTGTTCTCTGCTCCTCGGTGTGGCGGCGCCAGTTAGTCAGAGAGAGGCCCGCGTGGCAGTCAGCCGCGCCATATATCTGTGACACCACTCATAACAACTTAAGAACATAAGGAAGCTACAAGAGGCCGCGAGACCTACACGTGGTAGTTCCTGTTACTTAACACTACCTACAGTACATCCACCTTTCATCCCCATCCATGAAATTGTCTAGCCTCTTTTTAAAACTCCCTATTGACTCGGCACTAACTACCCCGTGACTGAGTCTTCATCCTAGGCTGTCATTCCACCTTTTCTACAACCACTCAGTCACCACCAAAAACCCAACAAGAGGAAAAACCAGATCACGTATGTATCATGTTTTCAGTGTTCATCTGTGACGAGTCTCGACTTGTGACTATTCCGTTAGTGAAATAATTTTTGGTAAATTTCCAGATGAACACCGAACTCACTTTGGTGGACGAAACTATTTTTTCTGGTGTGTTTTTATGTGTTTTGAATGAATCTGCTAACCGTTTCTGTCGCAAATATATATATTTTTTTTTGCAAAAATGAAAAAAAAATTTACCTAAACCTAACCTAACCTAACCTTTACCTAACTAAAAAAAAACTAAAAAAAAACCTAACCTTTATCTGCCTTAAAAAAAAAAAAAAAAAAAAATGCGGCAGAAACGGTTAACAGATTCATTCAAAACACAAAAACACACCAAAAAAAAAATAGTTTCGTCCACCAAAGTGAGTTCGGTGTTCATCTGGAATAATACCTAAATTTTTCATAGGCAAGGAATATTGATGGTGGTAATAATAATAGTATTATGATAATGATAATGATAATGATAATAATTATATAAATAATACCAATGATAATAGTCATAATGATAATCCACAACAAGGCAGGCTGCACACCACTGGTCGCAATAACACCGTTGTAACAATTGTTTGCGATTCGGTATGGCCTGTCTTCTATCCACTTGCAAAGGTTGTCCATTATGGGGCAATTTTTTTAACCAATGTTACTGGAGAACTTCATCACAAGCCTTATGAAGGATAATGTACACGCAGTGTTTCTTAACCTTTTTACCACCACGCCCCCTTTAGTGGTGGGTCCTTGCCTCCATGTCCCATGACACCGACCCTTCACTTCTTCAACCAAGATATTTAAAAATAATTCTGAATCAAAAAGAAAAACTGAAAAAATGCGTGTTTTTAACACTCTAATTGTGCACATGCTTCTACATGTGCCTAACTTCTGATCTTTCTATAATTTCTGATTGGGGCAAAGCAAACCTCGTTTTGTTCAATGCCTCAAAAACCCAATTTCTTCACCTATCTACTCGACAAAACCTACCAGATAACTTTCCCCTCTTCTTCAATGACACTCAACTGTCTCCTTCTTCTACAATGAACATTCTAGGACTATCCTTTACTAAAAATCTGAACTGGAAATCTCACATCTCATCTCTTGCTAAAACAGTTTCTAAGAAGTTAGGTGTGCTGTGGCGTCTGCGTCCTTTTTTTTCTCCCTCCCAATTGCTTGCTCTCTACAGGGGCCTTATCCGCCCATGTATGGAGTATGTCTCACATGTTTGGGGAGGATCCACTCATACAGCTCTCCTAAACAGGGTTGAGTCAAAAGCTTTTCGTCTCATCAACTCCTCTCCTCTGACTGACTGTCTTCAATCTTTAAATCACCGCCGCAATGTTGCTTCTCTTGCTCTCTTCTACCGTTATTTTCATGCTCACTGCTCTTCTGAACTTGCTAACTGCATGCCTCCCCCACTCCCGCGGCCTCGCTGCACAAGACTTTCTATTCATTCCCATCCCTATTCTGTCCATCTTCCTAATGCAAGAGTTAATCAGTATCTTTACTCTTTCATCCCTTTCACTGGTAAACTCTGGAACTCTCTTCCTGTTTCTATTTTTCCACTTTCCTATGACTTAAATCTTTTCAAAAGAAGAGTAACAAGATACCTCCCGAACTAAATTGGCCTACCCCTTTGTTTTTATTTTATTCTCTTACTGTCTTCTTTATAGGGACTGGCAACTAAGCGGGCTTTGTGTTACCCATTTTTGTTGTGCCCTTGGCCAGTTCCCTGTGATGTAAAAAAAAAAAAAAAAAAAAAAAAAAAAAAAAAAAAAAAAAAAAAAAAAAAAAAAAAAAAAAAATTATTCCTTAACACCTTGCATATACCCAGCATATTTAGTTAGATTACGTTTATAAAGGCCGCCGTAACAATATTAATGTTGATAACGATAATGATAGATGAAAATAATAACAATAATAATAGTAATAACGATAAATAAAATACTGGATGAAAGTCTATAGATAGTTAAGCGTGGCACGACGTCACCGCAGAGTTTTCCATCCGTACATGTTTCTCTGTACCGACTTTCTTCGCTCACCCTCGCGCAGTGACGCTATATTTAGCAGACGCCTATAATAAATGGTTGTGCTAGATTCCAAACTTATGATATACTAGCCGCAAAGCCGCCCTCCGGGCGGACTTTTTGGCTAGCTCCTGCGGAGGGCTATTGGTGGGCCTTCGGCCCACCAAACACAGACTCTCCAGATAGCCCCTTCTAGCTTTCCTGAAATCATGGATGTAGAAATGTATGTATTAACGCCAACCCATTCACATCACCCCCAACCCATTCACTCACCCATTACCCATCACCCCCCACCCATTCACTCACCCATTACCCATCACCCCCCACCCATTCACTCATTCATTACCCATCACCACACACCCATTCACTCACCCATTACCCATCACCCCCATCTATTCCCTCACCCATCACTCATCACCCCCCACCCATTCACTCACCCATCACCCCACACCCATTACCCATCACCCCACCCATTCACTCACCTATTACCCATCACCCTACATCAAGGTTTCCTCAATTCTCGCAACCCACTTTTTTCCACAATTCTCGCTAATAGGCGGCTAAAAAAAAAAAAAAAAAAAAAAAAAAAAAAAAAGTGATCAGATCATCTCATAAGTGGGCTTAAAACCTTCCCCTGGTCGAACTGGTTCCAAAACTGTGCCATATGATGGGATTCCGCCACGGGGGGCGGAACCTATACCACACACACACACACACACAGAGACAGACACACTTTCGCTTATATTATTATAATAGATAGCGTATGATAAAAATTTATGATATTCAAGAGCTATGATACATTTGTCATAGCTATGATATACGTTTTGGTAATAGCGGTCGAGGTCTACAGTACCCTAATGTGTGGTCTACCAAGATCCCCCCTGATTTTACCTGACCTGACTACCGCATTGCTGTATTTTTATGTGCAGTCTGACAAGACCACACCTGACCTGACCTTACCTGACGTGACCTGAGTATCGGGACTCTCCTCAACCTTATAACAAGTAGATCAACGAAGTAATGTCTCAGTATCCTCCTAAAATTCAAGCCGAGAACATCAGTCTGCCACACTTACTATCCATTTCAGACCCCATGAGGCATCGTTTTTCGCAAATATCTCCTAAACAAATAGTCGGATCAATATGACAGTTTGGCACAGCTTGTCTGACACCATCCCCTAATTTATGGCAGTAGAGTGCATTACCAAGTGTGTTTAATGAGGGAGTTTACTCTTGACTTTGACGGCGAAGCTGGCAAGAGCCGAGTAGACATTCGGACAGGGGAAGGTTTGAGGTGACGTACTTGTGACGTGTATCAAGTTAAGTACTTGACAGTTCTTCCCTTCCCTCTCTTGGCTCACGCCCCCCTAGGTAATTACCCACGTCCCCCTAAGGGGGCGTGCCCCCCAAATTAAGAACCGTTGATGTACAACAACTACTTTAGTGTTTTCATACATTTGTCATTGAATCAAAGTTCCTAACGCATAATTTCTTGTTTCTGAATCCATGTTTTCGTCTTTGATGACATTGTTTTTCTCTTTTGATACTCTACAGTTTTGTCTGCATTGCCTGATTACACTGACGTGCCTCAACAGAATATGACGGAAGAGATGAACGCGGAGGATAAAGAGGAAGCGGCCAAACTGACCACCTTCGAGGACGTCTTGGAGGCGGTGGGGTCGCGCGGCTGCTGGAATGTGCTCCTCTTCGTGCTCTGCTCCTACTGTGAGTGTGTGACGTAACGGAAATAATGCTAAATCAGGCAGTCTCTCTTCATTAACGCCATTTTCCTTCCTGATAAGGCAGGTGTGATGGGCTTAAAAAAAGGGGAAAAAATTACACATTCATCATTATTTGTCTGCTTCTGTACCACCTCGCCCAACCACCCTCCCCTACAAAGATAATATTGTAATCGTCAGTTATCACCATCCTGGAAAGGAAAGCTCTTAGCCATGGGTATCACTGATATGGGAGATCAGCACCGAGGCCACGCGCAGCTCAGCGTATGCTCCCATCTTTACCTTTACCTTCCCTTTACCTTAAAGTGCAATGTGCCGTAACCCTTCTCTCCTCTCCCTCCCACTCCTCCGCCAGGCTCCCTGTGCAGCGCCTTCATCACCATGTCCTACCAGTTCCTTGGCGTGACCCCAGACCACTGGTGTCACGTGGAGCCCCTCAGGGAGGCCAATTGGACTGACCAACAGATCCTCGATGTGGCCATTCCCTTTAAGTAAGTCCTCATTGACTGTCTCTCATCTCCTAGGTCATCATGTCTCGTCAGAGATGCAACCTCGCTGCCAAAGGTGGTGGCACGGCTGGCTGTGGTGTGGCAGTGTAGTGGTGTTCCTGAGTTGTATGTAGGAGTGGGCATCCCTGGCGAGGGTGATTCAGAAATATGCATACTTTGCTGGCATAGATTACTGTTTGCCTGGCGTTACGCTGGCTGGCCAATGGTTGTGGACGACAGGGAAGGCAGTCTTGAATGATATGCAATTTCAAGACAGAGAAGGAAAGGCATTGATATGATAGCACAGTAGGCCACAACACGTCTGATGTGCCCAATAAGTCAGCAAGAATGTTAAATCGTAAGAAACTGATTTTTTTTGTAAAAATAGACCATCCGAAAGATGTGTTTCAAAGGATGTTTTCCAATAACTTCCTTTTGCTTATCTTGTGTGCAACCATTTTGGTGGGATATTCAAAGATTTATATTGGTTGCAAAATCAGCATTCCCTTGCATATATAGTTCCAGAAATGAATTGATTGAAGTATTCTTACCCCCATTTTTCCATCCCTCCATTATATATTTCAAAACATTTCAAGTACTGATTGTTTATGTTACTATCATCTGGTTCCTCATCCCAATTTGTATTTTTTTAAGTAGTACTTTCTTAAGTCTTTGTTGCTTCTTTTCTTAAAATTAAATTGCTTGTAAAGTCTGTCTTGAGCTTCTAACAACCCTATGCCACCTCAAAGCCCTCTTGAGCACAGCGCGGCCACTTTTCCCTAGGCTGGTTTATACTCAATATTTTCAATTTTATTCTCTTTTCTAGGGAACAATTATTCTAGCAGCAATGGTTGACCCATTCCTCTTACTGTCCTGCATAATATGCTGTGTTAGCAAGACATCCTGAATTAATTCCAATAGTTTATCCCCACCTCCATTTTTATCAATGATTATTCTCCATACCTCACACTCGCATAGGTTAAGTGTAGCCCTGGATATTTTGGGATTAAACTTAATCTCCGTTAGGCATATCATCTGTGGGTTTTCCTCTCGACTTATTTTCTTGATTAAATTTCATTTAGATATCAAACCATCTACATTAGAGTGCATAATTTTCATTTTTTTCATTTTTATACACGTTTTCTAATCCCTGTTTACTCCTCTTGTTATGTAAAATAAAAATAAATTCATTCCTACCACTTTGTAAAAAAAAAAAAAAATTCTTGCTCTTCTGATCTTTCCTTATTTTTCCTCTTAGCTTATTTTACCTTCTCTTGAAATGTTTCTTTATCCTCTTTGTCTCAGCATCTACTAACCCATACATGTTTCCATTCCTCAGACTCTTTTTCAATCAACATTACAACTTCTACCATGCTAGTATTTTCCCGGGTGTGTGTGAGTGTATGCAATTCCTCACACTAAGCTAATGTCACACTCAAACACGGCAGCAACAAGACGGGGCAGCACGCGCTATGCCACATGTACGTCCACAACTACACGAGGGCGGTGCAGCTCGGGTACGGGGTCGCCGCGAGCCAACCGGACCAGCTCACGGACGGCGACACTCCCCAAGTGGTCTCCTGCAGCGTGCGTGACTTTGCACTGACTGAACATGTGTCATCGGTAGTGACAGAGGTATTGGAGTCTAAGTGTGTCTATTGAGTCGAGTGTGGAGTCTTAAGTTTAACTAAAGCAGGTTCAATAGGAGTCTAAAAAAATGTAGTAATCAAAGTCGTCCAAGCCTTCTGCAGGAGTGAATTTTGTGACATTCAAGGCTATGAAGGCTTCAGACCGTGGACTCAGCGTATATTTTTCTTAACATATGTTTCAAAGTTGCTTATAAGGAACTTGAGTGTGGAGTCTAAGTCTAATTAAAGCAGGTTCAATAGGAGTAAAAAAAATAGGAAATAGATGAATATGTAATAGATAAAATTAATCCTACATAATAGTTTTAAAAGTATCAGCAAGGTCTCCCTATAATGTGATCCAGGTTGATACATCAATGTGTATGTAATATTTTTTCCTTCTTAGTCATTATTTAGGGATGACATTACATGACACAACATTGATGCACAGAATCGCTGCATTGAATATGGCTAAGAGAAGTCTTCATTCAGTATTCCAGGTTCCTTCATGGTGATATTTTAATGTTACTCTCTTCTTTTTTCTTTCCCTTTCTGTTGTGTGCGTGTGTGCGTGCGTGCGTGTGTGTGTGTGTGTGTGTGTGTGTGTGTGTGTGTGTGTGTGTGTGTGTGGGGTGTGTGTGTGTGTCTGTGTGTGTGGTGTGTGTTGTGTGTGTGTGTGTGTGTGTGTGTGTGTGTGTGTGTGTGTGTGTGTGTGTGTGTGTGTGTGTGTGTGTGTGTGTGTCTGTGTGTATGTCTGTGTGTGTGTGTGTGTGTGTGTGTGTCTGTGTGTGTGTCTGTGTGTGCGTGTGTGTGTGTGTGGGCACAGTGGGACCTGGTGTGTGAGCGGCGCGTGCTGTACTCCACCACACAAGCCATAAACCAATTTGGCTTTCTTATCGGCGCCATCGTGACACCGATCTTCACAGACAAGTGAGCACAACTTTAGAGATAATCGAATGTATCATATATATAAATTATGTGTGTATTTACCTAGCTTTTTTTTTTTTTTTTTGTATGTTGTGTGTGTTGTGTGTGTGTGTGTGTGTGTGTGTGTGTGTGTGTGTGTGTGTGGTGCTCATTAATCAAGTTCTGAAAAAGTAGAAAGTAAAATGGCATGTTTTTTTCCCCTATATTTGCGATGGTTTTTTTACATTACCACCGTTATATGGTTTCAAATCTATTCGATATATTTTCTGCTGCTGACAACGCAACAATTCCTACTCTCTGTGGGGAGAGTAACCTATTACAGGGAGGTCCCGAGGATACGAGCAGTTAGGTTCCATCTGGT
Source organism: Chionoecetes opilio (assembly GCA_016584305.1). NCBI lineage: Eukaryota > Metazoa > Arthropoda > Malacostraca > Decapoda > Majidae > Chionoecetes > Chionoecetes opilio. The sequence goes on from JACEEZ010018609.1 coordinate 367,063, forward strand.
ATACTCGTAAAGCGAAATCTCGTATAACGAAACACATAACTAATGGTAAAATATAGGTTTGGTTCCAGGACCCCATCAATTATAAAAAAAAAAAAAAAAAAAAAAAGACGTGTTTTTCAAGCTAAAATAAACTATAGCAAACACAACAAACACACAGCGTCTATATTACCCACACTGTACTACCTATTCTGTAGAAAAAGCATTCTGAAAGAGAAAATAGCACACAAAATAACATAACTGCACATTAATTAAACATAAAACATGCATAACAAGCAAAAAAGACATTGTACTGTAGGGGACCCCCTACTGTACAATACTGTACTGTACACTACTGTATCCCCTGTATTTGTGATACAAAAGAGGGTTGTGTAGAGGTCCCAAGATTGGGGCAGCACACCTGGCTAATTACCCCTAAGGATCAGGCCGCGCCATATGCTTAATTACCTGTCCCAAGGTTGGAGCCGCACCTGGCTAATTACCACTAAATGTCAGGCCGCGCCATATGCTTAATTACCCTTCAGGTCACGGCTTGCTAGGGGTGACCTGACTGGGGTCAACCAAATCCCCCTTTGTCCAGACTGGGAGTGGTAGGGCGAGTATTTTGAACTTGATAATTTTACTCACCCCAGTTTGAATGTCTTAGCATTGGATTTTTGATCTCGTATATTGAAAATAGACCCTAATTTACAAATCTCGTATCATCGGATTCTCGTATACCGAATGCTCGTATAACGGGACCTCCCTGTACTACGATGTGACCAACTGCTAACATCCTCGGACCTCATCTATCCGCCTGTCTTGCATAAATGTCACATTACCAAACAAGTGAAAATACCTTCAATATGAATGTGTCAGATCATCAGTGAATAAAACAGAGGCTACCCCTGCCACAGCCACAGCCTGTAATATCCGCCACACCCCCACCCCAAGGTTTGGTCGCCGCCCCGTCGCCCTGTGTGCCACGGCGCTCGCCATCCTGCTGGGCATGGCCAGCTGCTTCTCGCCCTCCGCTGAGGTCTTCATCGCCCTCAGATGGGGCCTCTCAGCCACCAGCATAATCCTTTATCTGAGTGTTTTTCTTATTGGTGAGTAAAATATATATATACAGTAGAAGCTCAATTTAACGGAACTCAATTTACTGGAAAGATCGCTCTAACTTAATGAAGAAAAATTCCGATACTGGAATATTGGATGTATCAGAATGTTTCCAGTATATTTACGGGTTTGCGGTATTTTCCCGCCACTCGTGCCATTTATCTGAAGTTTTCTGGTATATCTGGGGATTTCCGGCACTCCCCCGCCACCCACGCATTGACAACATATGGCACATGACAGTTTTCCTCCTCCTTTCCTTTACCTCTAGAAGCGAATATCAAGGCAGCACAATGGGAATAGATACAGAAAGGATATGACAGGAGGGATCTTGCCTTCCTCATTCACTTTTTGTGTTGCAGTGATGGAGCTGTGTACCCCAGCTACGCGTACCTCCTTCGTGAGCCTGTTTCTGTTGCCCTGGGGCATGGGCTGCATGATACTGCCGGGAGTCGCCTACCTGGTCAGGCCTTGGCGCTACCTGCAGGCCACCATCACCCTGCCCTTCGTCGTATTCATAATCATGTACCGGTAAGAAGGAAGAGTAAGACGAAGAGTATAAGCAATGATATACAGTACCCTCCCGAGTTTGGTGCTTGCTTTCTTCCGTTGGCATAGCGCTAAACTTGAGGATCGCGAAACTCGGGTATTGAAAACACTGTAAAAATTTAGTCCGGTGCGAGGTGTAACGTATGTATTTTACGGCTTATAAGACTCACTTTCTCCCCCTAAAAATACCCTGAAAATGCCCCGAGCCCCTGTCAACCCAGTAGTGAATGGGTACCGGGTGTTAGCCGGGGGTTTGTTGTACCGTGAAAAATGACACTTCATGAGGACTGGAAATGCTGCTTTTGGAAATAGTCAGAATGTACATTAGGTCAGACTCAAATAACATTTGGCAAATAAAGCTAATGAGGGGAGCAGATTGAGAGGTGAGAGAGATAAGGTCTTTTGTGGATCTGAATGAAGACATTCTGTATCCATACATGTTGCTTTGACTAGACCAGTATTGGAATATGCTAACCAAGTATGGTGCCCACATGTTACTTTAGACATTGATATTCCAACACTAAACGATCTGCTACTCCCACGATAATTCCTACTACCACCACCACTACTATTAATTATCAATATCACTATGTCTACCACCTCTACTGCCTCTACTGCTACTCCTCTCACTTCCGCCAGGATACTACCAGAGTCCCCGCGCTGGCTGCTGTTGAAGGGCCGTTACCAGGATGCACAAGACATTCTGGTCAGGATTGCCACCAACAACGGCCGCAGGGTTCCAGAGACTGTCCTCAGGGTCACCCTCACACGCATTGGAAGTCAAGTGCGTCACGGAACATGAAAAATAATTGCTTGTGTTTATTGAGGGACCAGATGCAGCTAAGCGATTATCTTTCGGAGGAAATGATGGGGTAAAGGAGTCCTGTTTGCGACAGATACGGGAGGAGCAGAAACGGCACGGACAGGATGAACCGGACGGGAAAATTGGACGGAATGTTGGAAGGATCTTGGTGGAGGCGGTGCGCAAGGTGCTGTTGCCTTACAGCACCGTGCAGCTTGTCCGCAGGACGTGTCTGCTTCTTGTGCTGTGGTTCTCCGTGTCCTCTGCATATTACGGCATCTCCCTCAACGCCACTAACATCAGGTAAAGCCACAACCAAATTTGGAACAGATGGATGAGATCAGCAAAGATAATTCTGCAGTGTCAAAACATGACATTGCTGGCAGCAAGTACAAGCTGTCAAGGGTAGATAAAGGGTAACTTTCCCTGCCTGATCGCGAGCAAAGAATGACACCAATGACAAAAGTAGGCATTCAGTAGCTCCTAACCAAAGGTTGTCACACTAGCCGTGACTTCTATTGGAGATATCTCCATATCTTCATATCCATGAAAACGGCGGCAACCTTTGCTTCCCAATGCGAGTGTGGCCAAAAAGGCACTAAACATAATACATAACAATTGATTAGTGTCCTTGAAACAGCATCTTGAATTTCTTTTCAAATAAAGTATCATGGTAATACCACCTATATTTGTTTTACAGCGCAGACCTCTACTTGTACATCTTCCTGGGTGGTGTGTGTGAGGTGTTCGCCTACCTGCTGCTGAGGCTGCTGATGGCATACGCAGGCCGCCGCCCCTCTCTCAGCGGCCTGTGCCTCATCTGTGCTGTATCCATCGCTGTGAATTTTGTGCTCATGCTTGCCTTCCCCGCTGGTAAGAACACACAGGACCATAGGAGGAGAGGAGAGAGAGGGAAGCACGTGCTAATAGTCCATCTCCGTGCCTAGGGTTTCTTTCACGATCTCTCTGTCTCAGGACATGTGGCATTAATGTTGGTAACCATTCTTAAAGCATGTAATGATAATTTTCTTGTTTTTGTCAGTTACCATCACCAACAAGTACACACATTTCTGATTTTCCATTAACTGTGTCAACAGTTCCCGTGGCAGCCAAGATGTGCCTGTCACTGTTGGGCAGGATGGCCATCGCCGCAGCCTTCCACCTCGCGTACATCTTCACGGCAGAGTTATTCACCACAAAGCAACGTTCTCTAGCTATTGGCCATTGCTCCTTCTTCGGGAGGATTGGCAGCATGGCTTCCCCTTACATCAATGATATACTGGTGAGGGTTTCCTGTGCGCTCTCTTTCTCTCTCTTGCCGCCAAAAAAATCTGCCAAAATGCGGATCCAGTAATCTTGGAACTGCGATATTCAGGTCCTTAGTTAAAGTTTGAAAATCTAAGTTGATTTAATCTCAGGCTTATCTCACTCTCTCTCTCAGGGGGACACATCGGCATGGGCTCCATCAGCAGTTTTTGCCACCATGGCGATTCTCTCCTCCCTCATCCCCCTCTTTCTGCCGGAGACATGGCATCAAAACCTGCCTGAGGAAGACTTGCAGCAGGACCACGCTGACCACGCTGAGGAAAAAGGCGACGGCAAGAAGCCCGTGGAAGGCAGCCTCTCACACTAACACCAACTCCTGGTCTCTCTTCTGGAGGCTTCTCATGATGCATTACACAGGCAATGTTTCCATTATAATCTAGAAAACTGTGCACAAATCTGATATCCACATCATAATAAAGATTTAGATAGGTCATGCTTGTTGCAATGTACATTTTCAAAACAATAATTATTCCTACATTGCAAAGAAACAAACAAAGAACTCAAGTTGTTTATGTAGCTTATCAAAATGACGACTGACGTGTGAATTCCCTTGGAAAGACCAACATCTTCATCCTGGTGGAAGACATGCAGGTTCTTGTCATTACCACTGTGGCACTGAGAATGGACATGGAGTGCTTCCCGCACCTTATGATGCCCCATGACTCCCATCTCTTTATATGAATGATTCTGTACCCGCCATCAAGGTGCCCACTCTTTCAAAATTTCAACTACTCATGATTTTCAAGAATCTTTCTATTGTTCTTGAAATACCATCTTGTATTTCTAAAACCTAAATGCAAAATTACTGTACATACTAAAAATTTTTCTTAAAAATGACATTTTTATCAATATCTAATATAACTGAAGCAAAATTATTTAGTGGACTACAGGGAGGTCCCGTTACACGAGCATTCGATATACGAGAATCCGATGATACGAGATGTGTAAATTAGGGTCTATTTTCAATATACGAGATAGAAAATCCAATGCTACGACATTCAAACTAGAGTGAGTAAAATTACCAAGTTATTTACTAAAGAAAATTACAAGTTATTTACTAAAATTATAAAGTTATATTTACTGTGACTAATATGATAGTATTACCTAGTTGACTGATAAATCAATCTGAAAATATGATAATTCTGGTGGCTCGGTACGACAATGTGGCCTACAAAAATTCACATCCCTGTTGGCAACATTGCAGGCGGACAACACAACACGCGCTTGCCAACCTATCTCGAGCCTTGTTTTAGCGTGAAAATATGTCAAAATGTACGACGAAGTCATAGACGAGGTGAGTGAGAGGTGCAGGAAGATGTGCCGCGTGTGTGTGGGGAGGGCGGGGAGGGTGTAAGAGGTGGAAATAGCCAGCTCTCGTGTGTCTCGGTTGGGGAAAACGTGAGGAAAAGTGAACGATGGACTGAACGATGTACAATGATTCAGATGCGCAGAGACAAGCTTGTGGGCAGTGGAAGAGGTCTGCGCACCCCTCCCTTGTCCCTTACCTACCGTACCCTCTCGAGTCTATTGTATCATGCGGCGTCCCCAAGAGTAGTACATACAACGTCTTTGTTGCTTGTATGTATTGTGCCTTGTGAGTCAATTTTAATGATTTGCTGGTTTACTTAATGTGCTTATTGTGACTTATTTGTGCTCTGTCTTACTGTGCTGTCACACTCTTAATTCACTGTATTTTGTGTGGTGGTGTGGTGGTGCAGTGGTGTGGTATATAGAGCCCTATATTTGAGAGTTTCAAAGTTTGTTGTTTGCTATACCTAGTTTATTTTAGCTTGAAAAACATGTCCTTTTTTTTCTTCATTTTTTTCTTTTAATTGATGGGGTCCTGGAACCAAACCTATATTTTACCATTAGTTATGTGTTTCGTTATACGAGATTTCGCTTTACGAGTATGCCAGGTGGAACCTAACTGCTCGTATCTTCGGGACCTCCCTGTATAGTGCCGACCGGGGTAATTTGGTCCTTCCAACGGACCGGTTCTATTCGGACCGCCATTTTTGCTTTGGTGTTTGTTTCAATATAAATAAGAGTGTAACAGTTTTGAATATCCCATGTAGTAAAACAACCATTTTAACATTTCTAGTATTAATATGAATATAAATATCGATATGTAACTGAACCCAGAAACCAAAATAGAAAATGAGTAAAATGACAGCAAAAAAAAGTTGCGGCAAAGTTTGTTTACAAAATCAGCTGATTTGGCGAACTTTCATGGGATTCAAATACGAGACGGAGTACATTCTTGTAAATAAGCGTATATTTAGTGTTTTTCCTCTATTTTAACATGAAAATATAAAAAATGCTCTATCTTGTCTCATTTTCGTATGATCAATGCTCAGTTTGGGTCCGTATTTACCCCGGTGACAAAAACACTCACGGGGTAAATTGGACCCAGTGTAATGTACCCCTCACGGCATATCACGGTGAGGATTAACTGCTTATTTGCACTTGTTTCTTTTGTTTCAGATTGTTGCATGCTAATATGGAATTAGTTTAAGGGTGCTGGTATATAAATTAAGGGTAAATTTTTACTCAAGGACCAGAATTCTCTACACAATTGGGAGAATGATTTCTGTTTACCTTAATGGATACGGTAAATGTGCAGTTTCAACCAATACTTCCTATAAACCAATACTCTCCTGACACAACTGGGGGGCTATGCCACCCATACCTCCCTGCTAGTTAACTAACCTAACATGGGCATTGATTACGTAGCCTAACGGTATTATTTTACATTAGGACCGAAATTCCCTACATAATTGGGAGTGTGGTTCTGTTTACCTTATTTAATTCTAGGAAACTTTCTCTCCATGAGTTTCCGTCGCAAATCATTACTTTCGAAGATAATGACATGTTCATAGGGAGGCGAGAGCCAAGTGTTTACGTGCGCCTGGCTCTTCTTCCTCTTGTGATCTGCATCGCCTCTGTTCTTCCCTTGCCGCGGACACTTTTTTAATGCAGATTTGACATTAGTTTGGAGGTTAAAGCGTGTGTTAGGTTAGATTAGGTTAGGTTAGTGAGTCAAAAGGTGGGGTTAGGTTAGTTTAATTTTCATATCTCCTATACACTCGGATCTCCTTCCTATTAAAAACATCTTATATCTCCGAAAGAAGTGCTTTGCGACGGAAGCTCATAGAGAGAATGTTTCCTAGAATCCAATAAGGTAAACAGAAACCATACTCCCAATTGTGTAGGGAATTCTGGCCCTAGTGTAAAGTATTACTAAATTAAGTAACAATGCTTAGAAATTATAAAAGAAAAACTAACATAGACCTAGAAAAAGAAGAAAGACTAGGAACTCAAAGACTGGAACCCAAACGTGTGCGTGTTGGTCATCTTTTCCGCCTAACCAGAGAATGGGAAGAACAGCTAACAGAATGTTTGATAGTGTCCATGGGAATGGTATGACATGTTGTTTAAGTTTTTGGAGGTTTGTCAAATTTTTTTTTTTTTTTTTTTTTATATATATATATATATATATTATATACGTATGACCAATTTACCCCAGAGGTAGGTCCGATTTACCCCATTTAGCGTAACAATGCGGTCCGCACTTTGCAGTGTATTGCTAACAGAGCTATAATGGAAATTTGTTCAAACGTTAATGACATATAGGTAGTGACCCTCCTATGATTGTATTAACTTTTTGTTTGTTTATTTCAATAGATATGGAAACTAGATCAAAGTTTGTCAAAACCAGGACCAAATTACCCCGGTCGGCACTACTAAATGCAGTTTCCTGGAAAATTTCATTTATGGTCTTGTCATTTTCTTCTCGCACTGGATGCCTCAAATCACAGACCACTGTATACCTGGACTGCGCACGGAATATCGGCCTGTCGCACAAGGAGGGATCGGAGGGCCGCTCGGATTCATATATATATATATATACATATATATATATATATATATACGGATCAAATAGACTGGTTTATCAGTATATATGATATACTGTAATCTTCGTAAATGTTTGTTCTATAATATTATCAAATAAAAAACAGTAAAACACGCTAAAGAAATGCCATTACGAGACTCTGAAGAAATATGTATGAACTTAATATTCACTTCAACTCTTCGCCATTTAAAACTTTGTGAGTCAACTTTTATCATGAAGGGTATCAATAGAAGCGCAATTTTATTAGCTTTCCATTGCTATATTTCGTTATCTGATAAATGAATTAGAACCATGCATAAATTAGCGTTAACTAAATAAATAAAATCATCAATCGGGTAATTTTCCCGATTGATGAGGTTATTTATTTAGTCAACGCTAATTTATACATGGTGCTAATTCATTTATCAGAAAACGAAATATATAAGTAAATAAATAACATCATCAATCGGGAAAATTACCCGATTGATGATTTTATTTATTTAGTTAACGCTAATTTATGCATGGTTCTAATTAATTTATCAGATAACGAAATATAGCAATGGAAAGCTAATAAAATTGCGCTTCTATTGATACCCTTCATGATAAAAGTTGACTCACAAAGTTTTAAATGGCGAAGAGTTGAAGTGAATATTAAGTTCATGCATATTTCTTCAAAGTCTCGTAATGGCATTTCTTTAGCGTGTTTTACTGTTTTTTATTTGATAATATTATAGAACAAACATTTACGAAGATTACAGTATACCATATATACTGATAAACCAGTCTATATGATAGTCCATAGACCACTATATATCTTTGTCGGGCGCCCCGCAGGCCCCTATGCAGCCCCGCAATTCAAAACATTGTCGCGTGTGCAGTCCAGGTATACAGTGGTCTATGCTCAAATCTATGTATGTGTGGCTATACCAGTATTTCCATCCAGATACATGTACTATGGATGAGCGGTGCTTCTTTCTTGCATGCAGTCAACATTTTGGAACTTTTAAGAAAATATGAAAAGCAAAAATGCAAGTGCGTAAGTGTATACGTATATGAATAAAAAATGGGAGCGTGTGAGTTGATATTTTATTTATTTTTCGTTTGGGTAAATTTTCTTTGCTCTATTATTGTGTGAATGCCGACCCTCATTTATAGACAAGCTAGTTCTTCATAATTACCATCATTATCGTTGTTGTATTTAGTATTTCAAATTTTCTAAGTAGTATGTAGTATTTAGTATTTAGTATTTAGTATTTAAACCGCTGTGTTAGTCGCTACCCGATAGGTTTAGAGAAGAAAAAACCCTTATCATTACTATTATTTTCATTATTCATATTAGCATCTTTCCTTATTCTTTGGTCAGTAATATACTTATCATAGATGAGATAAAAAGCTTCTGGTTAATATATTACAAAGCTGAATAATACTTAAGTCTATATATGGGAGGAAGAGAAGGGGAATAAGAGAGGAGTAAGGAATGTATGTTGGAATGAGGTAAGAGACATAAAGACAAAAACATACAGAAAAACGTAAACATAGATGAATAGACAGAGATAGAAACATACTAAAGACATAAACATAGATGAATAGACAGAGATAGAAACATACTAAAGACATAAACATAGATGAATAGACAGAGATAGAACTACTAAAGACAAAATAGAAAACAGATAGAACTACTAAAGACATAAACATAGATGAATAGACAGAGATAGAAACATACTAAAGACATAAACATAGATGAATAGACAGAGATAGAAACATACTAAGGACAAAAACATAGATGAATAGACAGAGATAGAAACATACTAAGGGCAAAAATAAAGACATAGATGAATGAGAGATAGAAACATACTAAGACAAAACATATGATGACAGAGTAGAACATACTAAGGACAAATAAACATAAAATGAATAGACAGAGATAGAGAGAACATACTAAGGACAAAAACATAGATGAATAGACAGAGATAGAGAGAACATACTAAGGACAAAAACATAGATGAATAGACAGAGATAGAGAGAACATACTAAGGGCAAAAATAAAGACATAAACATAGATGAATAGACAGAGATAGAGAGAACATACTAAGGACAATAAACATAGATGAATAGACAGAGATAGAGAAACATACTAAGGACAAAAATAAAGACATAAACATAGATGAATAGACAGAGATAGAGAGAACATACTAAGGACAAAAATAAAGACATAAACATAGATGAATAGACAGAGATAGAGAGAACATACTAAGGACAAAAATAAAGACATAAACATAGATGAATAGACAGAGATAGAGAGAACATACTAAGGACAAAAACATAGAGAATAGACAGAGATAGAGAGACATACTAAGGCATAAACATAGATGAATAGACAGAGTAGAGAACATACAAAAGGACAAAAACATAGATGAATAGACAGAGATAGAGAGAACATACTAAGGCAAAATAAAGACATAAACATAGATGAATAGACAGAGATAGAGAAAACATACTAAGGACAAAATAAAGACATAAACATAGATGAATAGACAGAGATAGAGAGAACATACTAAAGACATAAACATAGATGAATAGACAGAGATAGAGAGAACATACTAAGGGCAAAAATAAAGACATAAACATAGATGAATAGACAGAGATAGAGAGAACATACTAAGGACAATAAACATAGATGAATAGACAGAGATAGAGAGAACATACTAAGGACAAAATAAAGACATAAACATAGATGAATAGACAGAGATAGAGAGAACATACTAAGGACAAAAATAAAGACATAAACATAGATGAATAGACAGAGATAGAGAGAGCATACTAAGGACAAAATAAAGACATAAACATAGATGAATAGACAGAGATAGAGAGAGCATGCTAAGGACAAAATAAAGACATACATTTCAACCAATACAATAATCTGTAACACAATAAAGTCCATTAATATAATCCACCCAAGCTATTCTCTTCATTAAATCACCACCTCAGATATTCTACTCTGAGAAGAACATGCAGCCAGAAAAGTAAAAAACCTATAACAGAAAATGGAAATCATAAACAAATTAGGATGAAATGAAAGAATCTTAGCTGAATGAGAAGACAAGTCAAGTAAATATAGTAAATCAAGTCAAGTCAAATAAAGTACCTAAGTCAAGTCAAGAAAAAAAAAGACACAATATTATAAACAAATTAGAAAAGGAAGGAATCTCAGCTGAATGAGAACACAATAAAGTAAATATAGTAAAACAAAGTTGAAAAAAAACACACACACACACACACACACACAGAAATGAAAGTACCAAACCCTCAAAAAGTGACAAGTTCAAACATGTCAATAAACACAAGAGGACGATTTCAAGCCAAGGAAGTATACACACACACACGTTCACACATACACACACACAGTCACACATACATACACACACACAGTCACACACATACACACACACTAGGTAGACCCAAACTCCCTCATCCATGTCTCATATTTGTCCAGGTCCTGCTGGGAGACTGACTTGTTACACTTGGTTATGGCTGCGTGGAAGTCGCCCTGAGTCACCGGCAGGTCCAACTCCTCCTTCGGGAGTGCTCGAATCTCGTCTGGGGTGAGTCCGGCAATCCTACGACGCATGGACATCATCGAGGCGTCCCTAGGGTGAACAGGGTGATCGGGGTGTTAGGTGATGAGTCTTGAGAGTGTTTAGTTTAGCGCCATTCCCCACTTCATGCCACCCTCAGCCCACTTACGTGGCGACACGCTGCCGCCGTGCCCCACCTCACTCACCCTTGCCACGGCTTGCACCAGCTGGGCAAACCGGCTTACGAAAAGTGCCTCACGTTAACAAAAAACGCAAACTGCCGCAAGCCAGCTTATGGCGGCTTGCTCACCAAAATTCGCTGCCTTATGTGTACTTATCTAGTTTACCTAGTTGCTTAAGAATCTTTGGTGTGGGTTCGTCACTGAGGCTAAAAAAGCTTGGCTTGGTGAAAAAAGCCAAGCGCCTCTGACGACAGTGACTTCACAATACGCATCTACGTCATGTCACCTGACGTTCTGTACGATATTTCGGCGCTCTATATGAGAACTCTTGCTCTATATGAGGATTTGCCCTACTTTGATGGCGGATTCGTTCGAAATGATCATATTCGTTCCTAACGAAAATTTTGGAATAATATTTTAGGTCGTTCGTTCTATAAGTGAAACTTTCTATGCGAACACGTTCTATGCGGGACCCTAGTGTATGTCCTTCCAACAGCCATGAGACTCAGGCTGGTAATTCATACTTCAGAAATAAATAATTTCCTTTTTCCATTCCCCGCACCGGATTCGAACCCGTGCTACACCAGATTTTGCACCCAAACATGGCGCGTTAACCATTTCTGTAAATAAGAACGTTCTACTTGACCAAAGTGGTTCTGGTGTATTTATGTTCATTACAATAGGTGTCGCCTCCGTGGTGCAGTGGCTAGCGTGCCTGGCTACGAATCTGAGGGCCCTGGTTCGATCCCGGGCCAGGGCAAGTCGGTGACCAGCCTACCCAGCTGTTCTTCCTTCCTTTCGGGGTTGATAAATGGGCACCTGGGGTAACCTGGGGAAGGTAACTGTGGTAACCCGGGAATCACACTAGCCCTGTGTCCCGGGGTAACGGGTCCTCACCCACCACAGGCTCTAAGGGCTAATGCCACGGAGATGAGCACCGCATGCCACGCGCAGCTTAGCATATGCTCCCATCTTTACCTTACATTACAATAGGTGGCAATGTCTTCTTTTTGAGGTGTACTTGAGTGTAGCATGGAAGGAACTGTATGTGTATGAATGTTCTAAGGGGATTGCGGTGTAAATAAGAACATAAGGAATCTACAAGAGGCCGTGAGACCTGCGAGTGGTAGTTCCTGTCAAGGGTATGCATCAGTGATTTGTGGTACAGTATTATGTATAGGGGTTTTGGATGTGTAGTGTGAGGAGTGTTGATGTAGTATACCTGTGGGGTGGTCATTCTCAACATCATGATCATTACCGCCCTTCCCACACCCACCCACATATATTTTTTTTTTTTTTGACGTATGAGCCTATATAGCGCTTGTAGGCTACTATCTTCCTTCCTTAAGTTTTTTTTAACCTCCTTTACCTTCTTTTATCTACCCTTTTATCTTTACATACCTGCACACGTTGGTGATATCCGCGCCCGAGTACCCGGTGAGCATGGTGGCGATCTGGGCCAGGTTGAGCCCTTCCGTGTCCACCTTCACCTCGCGCAGGTTGATGTTCAGCAGTGCCTCCCTGCCCTCCTCTGGGGTGGGAAGGAAGAAGGAGGGAAGGGATAAAAGATTACGATTCATTCATTCCTGTTGGTGTTGTTACTGCAATGAATATATACTACTACTACTACTACTCTTAATGCAGCTACTAGCATTAAATTAAGTTTAATACTAAGTGAAGGAAGGAGGAGGAGGGACGGGATAACAGATTTAGATTAATTCATTCCTATTGGTGGTGTTACTGCAATGAATATACTACTACTACTATCGCTACTACTACTCTTAATGCGGCTATTAACATTAAGTACTACTACTACTACTACTACTACTACTACTACTACTACTACTACTACTACTACTACTACTACTACTACTACTACCACTACCACTACCACTACCACTACCACTACCACTACCACTACTACTACTACTACTGCAGCTACTAACATCACATTAACACTTTAACTAACCATTAGGCAAGGGTATATAAATCCTCTTCTCCAGTCGCCTTCTGAGAGCTTCATCAATATCCCAGGGGAAGTTTGTGGCCGCCAGCACCATCACCACCTTGGGCTCATCACAGCTGTGGACGTAATGGAGTGGTTAGCGGGGAAACTACTAATAAGGGAAGTAAGGGAAATAAGGGAAACTATAAGGGAAGGAGGATAATAATGACAAAGGGAAAAGGGAAAAGACAGGAGGGAGAGAGATGAGAATTTCCTATTGATGTTTGAAGCGATAAAAGGGAAACATGACAACACAGATGGAAAGATGATGAATGAGAGTGAAGCCAAAAGTATAAGTTAAAGAAATGCGGATGCTTGAATAATGTAAAGGAATGTAGTTTCTTATATTTAGTTTCTTTCCTTATATATCTGGATGCCTTCGGGTGAAAATAAAATTATTATTATTATTATGTATACAAAAATACTCATATTTATAGCAGACTGGCGGTGAAAATGATGTGAATAATGAACATCCATGAGCTTATTCTTACTCTCAAACACACTTCACTTCACAAACACACTATTCTTCCTCTCAAACACACTTCACTTCACAAACACACTATTCCTCCTCTCAAACACACTTCACTTCACAAACACACTATTCCTCCTCTCAAACACACTTCACATCACAAACACACTTATTCTTCCTCTCAAACACACTTCACTTCCCAAACACTTATTCTTCCTCTCAAACACACGTCACTTCACATACACACTTATTCTTCCTCTCAAACACACTTCACTTCACAAACACTTATTCCTCCTCTCAAACACACTTCACTTCACTTCACAAACACACTTATTCCTCCTCTCAAACACACTTCACTTCACAAACACACTTATTCCTCCTCTCAAACACACTTCACTTCACAAACACACTATTCTTCCTCACAAACACACTTCACTTCACAAACACACTATTCCTCCTCTCAAACACACTTCACTTCACAAACACACTATTCTTCCTCACAAACACACTTCACTTCACAAACACACTATTCCTCCTCTCAAACACACTTCACTTCACAAACACACTATTCCTCCTCTCAAACACACTTCACATCACAAACACACTTATTCTTCCTCTCACACACACTTCACTTCACAAACACACTATTCCTCCTCTCAAACACACTTCACATCACAAACACACTTATTCTTCCTCACAAACACACTTTACTTCACAAACACACTATTCCTCCTCTCAAACACACTTCACTTCACAAACACACTATTCCTCCTCTCAAACACACTTCACATCACAAACACACTATTCTTCCTCTCAAACACACTATTCCTCCTCTCAAACACTTACTCGCTGGCCTGTATGCCGTCCATTTGCATCAGGAGCTCAGACTTCACTCTGCGCGACGCCTCGTGTTCTGATTCAGAGCCACGGCGAGAACACAGGGAGTCAATCTCGTCCACGAAGATGGTGCTCGGGGCATAGAACCGCGCCTGTCGGGGGGAGGAGGGAGTGAGAGCTGAGAGGGATGTTGAGAGAATGATATAACAGTATTGGAAAGAAAGAGAAAGAGAGAGAGAAAGGATGGAGTACAAAGGCAAGCAACTAAGATGGTGCCGGAGTTGAAAGGTCTAGCCCACGAGGAAAGACTAATGGAAATGACACTGCCAACACTAGAAGAAAGAAGAGAGGAGACATGGATAGTATAATAAATTGAACAATAATATGAAAGAAGTTGACAGAAGGACATGCTACTGAAAAGAGAAAAAGAAGCTAGATATTTGAGGGGCAATAAGGTAAAAATTGAGAAACGGAAGAGGAACCAAATTTATCAGTTACAAATAGAAGAAAAGTTTCCCTAGAAAGGTAGACACCTGGAATGGACTACAAGAAGAGGTGATAGAGGCAAAAAATGTGCATTAATTTCATGAAAAACTTTTGAAATACAGTATGTAAATAAGGAGACAGGACCACACGAGTATAGCTCAAGGCCTGTATGCTAAGCGGGGTTTTTGTTGCCTCTTTTTTGTTTGCCCTTGGCCAGTCCTTTGTGATTTATAAAAATAAAAATAAAATAAAAAAATTGTTACAATAAGATAATTACAACTAGATATATTACTAACCAATTACTATTACTAGATATATTACTAATTACACACACCATCTCGAACAGCAGCCGGACGAGCTTCTCAGACTCTCCCCGGTACTTGGAGGTGAGTGTGGACGATGACACGTTGAAGAAGGTTGTCTTGCACTCGGTGGCCACGGCCTTGGCCAGCATGGTCTTCCCTGTCCCCGGCGGCCCCACCATCAGCACTCCCTTCCAAGGCCGTCGGATGCCCTGCAAGGAACAGCGCGTCAAGGTGTGTGTTGTGGTGCTATGAGTGTGGATGGTGGGAGGTCTGAGGGGTAGTGTAGGTGTATAAAATAAAGCACATATCATCGGACATAATACAATATAGTGTTGATATAAGATGCCCTGCAAAGAAGACCCGGTCAAGGTGTGTGTTGTGGTGCTATGCAGATTGCAGGGGGAAGGTGGGAGATCTGAAGGATAGTATCAGGGTATAAATAAAGTATCATTGGACATAATAAAATGCAGTGTTGATATATAAGGATGGTTACAATAGTGTTGATATAAGGATGGTTATTAATCATGGTGGATGAGTTTGTTGGAAAAAGGATATGAGTATTAAGATGAGAGGAAAACGGTTACTATATATACTGGTCACATAAAACCGTGATGGTAACGAAGCAAAACAATTTCAACAAATTCAACAAAGCAAAAAAAAGCATGGTAATTTTACTGTAAGAAAAAAATAGCTTGAGAAATAGAAGAAAAAAAGTAGATAAATAATAAAATCAATGAAAAGGAAATACCCGATCAGTGAAGCTTAACAACAGCTCCTTCCCAGCCCCCGCTAACCTTGAAGAAGTCCGGCATCAACATGGGCAGCACCACAGCCTCCTCCAGCAGTCTCTTGGCCTCCTGCAGGTCTGCGATGTCAGTCCACCTGCAAATAATAATAAGAATGCATTATACCACATGTTTACCTAATCAAATAAATGTAGTATATAATCGATGTATAAACCTGAACAATACTAAGGTTGTATATTAAGTACTGACTAAGAACTTAAGTACAGAATAAGAACCTAAGTACAGAATAAGAACCTAAGTACTGACTAAGAACTTAAGTACAGAATAAGAACCTAAGTACTGAATAAGAACCTAAGTACTGAATAAGAACTTAAGTACAGAATAAGAACCTAAGTACTGAATAAGAACTTAAGTACAGAATAAGAACCTAAGTACTGACTAAGAACTTAAGTACAGAATAAGAACCTAAGTACTGAATAAGAACAAGTACTGAATAAGAACCTAAGTACTGAATAAGAACCTAAGTACTGAATAAGAACCTAAGTACTGAATAAGAACCTAAGTACTGAATAAGAACCTAAGTACTGAATAAGAACCTAAGTACTGAATAAGAACCTAAGTACTGAATAAGAATAAATAGCTTAGGATGAAGCTTTGTTCTCATCATTGTTCCTCTACTACAACCTAAGACTTATGATGAAAGATAACCAATAAAATACCAATGGAATTATATTTGCTTGATATTCTTCCATAAATGAAAACAAAGGTTATCATGATTTCCGTTTTCTCTCCTCTTCTAACTACTACTACTACTATTACCACTACTTTTATTACGAAAACTACTACTTCTACAACTACTAATAATACTAATACTACCACTATAACCACCACCACTACTACTACTACTGTTACTATAGTCTATTATTTTTATTATGGTCAAAATGCACTAAGGAAGCCACTCCCCCTGCCTCCCCTTCTATTCTACGGGGCAGCTGATTGGTGCCTTCCTCGTATCATCACTACCAATCACAATATCTTCACTACTTAACAGCGTATGACCACTGGACACAGCAATCTTCACTACAAAGGGATTTTGTAAATAGTGAAGATATTGTGATTGGTAGTGATGATACGAGGAATGCACCAATCAGCTGCCCCGTAGAATAGAAGGGGAGGAAGGGGGATGGCTTCCTTAGTGCATTTTGACCATAATAGAAAAAATTGACTATACTACTATACTACTACAACTATTACTACTACAACTACCACTACAACTATTTCTACTACCACTACCACTACTACTCCTTCCACTATTACCTGATGCTTGGGTTCTTCTGCACGATGTCCCTCTCCAGCATATCCACAAGGTCACGGTCGTAGCCACTCGGGTCAAACTTATCCTCTTCCGCCATGTTAGACACACTGATGTCCTCTGCTGCTCCTCCCTGGTGGTGGTGGGAGGCAGGGTATTGGATGTAGGGGATGTTAATGTAGTAGTAGATGAAGCGATAGTAGTGGTGGTGGAAGGCAGGGTGTTGGATGTAGGGGATGTTAATGTAGTAGTAGATGAAGCGATAGTAGTGGTGGTGGAAGGCAGGGTATTGGATGTAGGGGATGTTAATGTAGTAGTAGATGAAGCGATAGTAGTGGTGG
>JACEEZ010018609.1:389981-415783 GCA_016584305.1 Chionoecetes opilio
AAGTAATGATATGCGACGAAAGCTCAGAGAGAATGTTTCTTAGAATCCAATAAGGTGAACAGAAACCACACTCCCAATTGTGTAGGGAATTTCGGTCCTAGTGTAAAATAATACCAAAACAAGATAAAGAGTATTGCATTAATAGGATAGGAGGTAGAGATATTTTGGTACTTGACAAGGTTTTAATGAACGAGAACTTCGCGGTAGTTTTCAGAGACACCGACTAATTTTTCCTGGCCTACAATAGGTGCTTTTTCTAATGGAGATAGTTTTGTTTTCCAGAAACCCATTAAAGAAAAAAAAAGAAAAAATCATCACCGAATTTTATGCATGGTTAAGGTTAAGGTTAGGTTAGGTATACTTAGTGGTTAAGGTTAGGTTAGGTTTCATTAAAACCTATAAGGTTAGGTTAGGTATACTTTGTGGTTAAGGTTAGGTTAGGTTTCATTAAAACCTATAAGATTAGGTTTGGTATGTTCTTTTCAATTACTTCCCTGTTTTCTGAGACCCTGACTAATTTCTCCCGGCCAAGTTCTTTTTCTGATGGAGAAACAGTGTTTTTAATGGAAATGGCGAACATAAAATTCGGTGATGAAATTTTTTTTTTTTTTTTAAATATGGGTTTCTGGAAAATAAAACTATCTCCATTACAAAAAGCACCTATTGTAGGCCAGGAAAAAATAGTCGGTGTCTCTGAAAACGACCGCGAAGTCCTCGTCCATTATTACCCTTGACAATGTTGAAAAATCTCCTTTTATGTATAAGCATCAAGGTCTTTTTTACAACATCAAGATGATTCCTGTAAGTCGCTATCACAAGCCAGCAGTATGATAACGGTATCCTTGACCTTTGTGTAATGTTGTTTAGGGCTGCGAGAGGTTCATGAGGGATCCTTTATTAAGCCCCGTGATAGCCTTGACCTGCTTCCACCACCACCTTCACCACCTTCAACCACGGTGCATCCCTCCTCACCTACGCCCTTTAACCTCTCACCCCTAGGATATTCATCATTATGATTTCTTACCTTTGCAGGTGCCCACAAGTGCCGTGAAATGCTGTCCGCAGGTTAGAAAGTGACAAGCCAGCGCCCGTAGTACCTGTCACTGCCTCCTCTTCTTCTTCCTTAACCTTTGTTGTCGCTTTCGCTTGCTCCTCCAAATGTTCTCTTTTTCCTCTTCATTCTTCTGAACTTCACTTCATAGATCATTTCTCTCCCATTCTATCTGTTAAATCCTTGTGAGCTGTAAAAGAAAAAATAATTAAGCAGCGTCTGTCTCGTCTCAGATGAATTATGAAAAAGCGTGTTAAAATCTAGATAGGCCTACCCTGTTATGCCTTAAGTAACTATACCTACAAATGTATACTTAGGTTATGCCTATACCTACTGCAATCACGTGGCCTCAAACTGCAATATGTATAGTCAATCAGCTAATACTATGTGACGAAGCTTGTTACTCCTACCTAACTACCTGTAACAAGATGAGAGAGGGAGAGAAGTTCAATATACCTATAGGCCTACCCTGTTATCATATTAAGTAACAAACTACCACGTGTAGGTCTCTCTTGTAGCTTCCTTATTTTCGTATGTTCTTAATGTAGTTCGTCAGAAAGGTTGAATGGTTTTATTGGTGTAAATTTAAGCATCCAATATTTGAGAAGTTAAGTCTAATGTTTGAACAGGAATAAACTAGGTAACACATACTACTATATGTATTTGACCTCAATTATTTAAAGCTCCTGTCACTCACTCCTCCACTTACACCTTCCTTAACTAAACCTACAGTAGAGGTGACACTTCCAACCCCTTGCATAATGCTAGGTAATTCAGTGTTGAAACTATCCCCTTACTGTTTACAAATCTGGAATGCTATTAATTTCCACTTGGAGTAATAATATAATTTTGTTGTTTAAAAGAACACTTCAAGGATAGTTATATGCCTACTAATGATATTGATGTTCCTGTGAAAGATTGAGTTGATGAGTTGAGTTAAGAACATAAGAACATAGGAAAATATGGAAGCTACAAGAGGCCGTGAGACCTTTCTTGCTGCATAGCCTGCCCTTCCTCTTTCACGGCTGCAAAAGTCCTGTTCAAAGGGTTTAATAATTAGAATGTTACGCAGCACATCACAATTCACGTCACTAGTTAAATTGTCGACGATAACATTTGACGGTAATGTCGTCAAAATGTGATAGGGTTAATAAGGAGGGAAGGGAACAGCCCCAACCTCTATAGCCTCAAAATGCTCCTCTCTTTATCTCTCTCTCTCTCCTAAGAATGCTGCCCTCCCCATTACATGTAAATCAATATACTGTAGTTAAGAATAAAAACAGGTGATGAAGGAAACATGGGCTTCCTTCTGAAGAAGCCCAGTAGAGGCAAAACTAGTCAGGAATAAAGTACTCACTTCCCAGCCCGTGTCTCCTTCATCGCCTGTTTTTACAACTGTCAGTATGTCTACACATAATTCAGAATGTGAAATAAAACAAGAAAAGTATCAGAGTTCTTTTACTTACTAATCACTTTCAAACAATATTTTCTTAAGGGTAATTTAATTAGATTAAAAGTTGCACATACGACCCAACCAGTATTCTCAAAACAAAAATGAAAAATGGTTCATATTTTTTTTCTGTCATGGAGGCTAAGGGAAGCAGTGTCGGTCTTCCCTGTTGCTTCGGGGCCTACACGGCCAGGAAGCAGGGCCGGCATCAGGTGAGGGCAGTGACAGCATCATGAGGCTTACCAGTATAAACAAACTTTACCAGAAATGTATTTTTGTCTGCCTCAACATATTTCAGACTCGCACCGTTATTAGTCATTCATACAATGTAATGTGGAGTGTTTGACTGCAGGGTTGCTGCTTCTGATGGTGGGATGAACGCAATCATGATCACAATACATCCTCAACTGATTTGATTAATATAAGACAAAAACATATGGAGTGATAGCATTTTTCTACATTCCTGGCTATCTTGAGTTGGTAAGGTGTTGTGGACTATTCAAAGTAGGTCGTCCAATAGTGAGAAAACAACATACTATGTGTGCATGAACATGGGATCTCCAGGCTTTGTGCTATGGCGACCCTGTAGCAGAGCCTTCAGGTGTGGGGGAGGGAGAAAGCTAAAAATAGGCATATGGGAACATAACTAGATGTAGACGGTCATATTAATTATTTTCTGACTCGTGACATCTCGGGGCAGGCATCTGTTTAGGGTGTGTATGTACAATGGAGGGCACAAGGCCGAGGGAACATTGGGGATGCTGCCTGGGAGAAACTGTCCTCCGAGCGTAGCATGGAAAGGCAAGTTCCCTGTGATATCTATGCATGATACTTGATGCAGAAACACACACACACACACACACACCATGTAGAAAGAGAGGTAGTTTACTGAACAACTGAATGTTTGCATCACTGGACCACTAACCAAAAAAAAATTATACCTATCGAATGATTACCACTTTTCATGGCCTGGCATGGACCATTGCTGGTCTTTTGTGCCATGGGTCCACACACTCATGTACGTATACAAGAATACTCATGAGTTTAAAGCAACACTTGATAGCAGGAGATATGGAGACTATGAGTCTTCACCTATGAGCTCACTTCCTGTGTGTCACAACTAGGTAAATACAAATAAGTAAACACACACACACACATGCGCACCCCACACACACACACACACCTATACAAGGGAAGGCTTGCCAGCCTCTGCTCTTACCGGGATTTCAAGGTCACAGTACCTCGGCTTAATTCTTTAAACTAGTCTCTGCTCTGTGACCAGGGATTACAGCATGAAAGGAGACAAGTCTAGTTTGTCTCCATCCAGCCAGGATTAGGGCGTTAAGCCTCCTGGCTGTAAGCCGAGTGCGCTAACCTCTGCACCACAGAACCAAAAATACAACACAGTAATATGCACACAAAGCAAGAGCACAGAGCCACCCTTAAGTCTCTCCCTTACTAATAAATACTAATAAACACAAGTGCTAATCTAATGAGGGACTACCCCACAATCTGTTCAGCCCTCATATCTCAAAATAATGAGATACTTAGTTATATGTCTCAAACTTTCTTTTCCCTGGTATGTTGTAAATGCAATGGGAAACTTGTACATTGTACTCCTCAACTTCTATTCTTTCCTTGAATAGATCAACATACTAAGTAGATACGTTTATAAACATGGGTGAATGTTTTGTCAGAAAAGAAATACAAGTTACAATTAAGACAAGGAAAGTCTGAACGGTAATTTTTGTTTTCTATTATTGGCACTTAGTAGGTAATGCAATGGTCCGATGGGCCCCGTGGAAATGCCTACATGTAGCTCAAACACTACTGGTCCATTACATGATGTGGGCATTGTTTGCCATCAGTCAATGCTGTGATACTGATATCATGTCCTCATACCTGAGAATCTTAGTGTGGCAGCAATGTTCAGTGTTACTAGATGAACACATTAAAAAATGATAACATATTTCATAAACATAGAAAAAATATAGCTACAACACTACAAATATGATGCATTTGTAAATAAATCAGTTATTTTAAGATGAAGTAGAAAGAACAATGATGTACAATACACTTATGGTATATACATTATATTACAAATGATAAATATACATACATATATATTTCTGAAAAATTTGACTGTTTACAAAGTAGTCACCTGAAGCCCCTGTATGTACAGCCGTGAAACCAGCAACCTCCCTCCTCCTTCCTCTGCCCTCCCTCAGTTATCGCAGCGACGTGAACAGGTTCAACGCTGACTTGGACTCCTGTGGGACATCATCATAGACCCAATGATTAAACATACACATCCATAATATCATATGACAAATATTGAAAAAACATAGAAAGACTAGGTAATCTTTAGGGAAGAATGAGTGAACTATAGTCTATTCACTTAAGCTGGATTCCTGGGAGCGGCTCGATGCCTAGGCGAGTATGTAACGACGTCGCTGATTGGCTGATAGCCTCGGGCAGGGTGGCGATGGTGGTGGTACTTGCCTCGCCGCAACCCAAAACCCTTGCGTTGCCTCAGAAAAATATTCATATTTCTTGGCTTTACTCATCTCTTACACAAGATAGGCCTATTTTGTTTGCATCAGTAAATCAGGCAGTGATTGTTCAACAACAACACGCCATTCATAACTCAATAGGGTAAGAAATAAAGTCATGACTGACTATCACAAGAGTAGGCGGACTTTTAGGTTTTCAGTGCATTGAAATGTTGTACTCCTACCCGATATAACCAAGCTACCAGATAATAGTTATGAAAGCTGAGCCTACCATCGTGTTCATAATACATTGCTGCATATCATGAGCATAAAAAAAATACAGTAAGACGACACTAATATTAAGATAATTAAAGGAAAGTAAAAGAGTGTATAAACATTATTTCTTGCTTATTTTGCTTCAACTCGCTCTAACTCCATAAGTTTTGGTCACATTCAATTTTCAAGAACTGTTTCAAAATCCTTATACTTTTCCGCTTCCTGTGGTATGTAGCACGTATCAATAAGGAAAAGAGTAGGTGGTCAAAATGGCTAAGAAAGTTAAACTGTTTCAAACTGGTGCCGTGACGGGTGGAGCCTCTGATAGCTCTCCCGAAAACAGTCTCTCCTATATAGGGAGCAATGCTCACCCGTCACTGTGCCAGTTTGCAGTAGTAGTTTTAACTTTCTTAGCCATTTTGACCACCCACTCTTTTCCTTATTGGTACGTGCTACATACCACAGGAAGCGGAAAAGTATAAGGATTTTGAAACAGTTCTTGAAAATTGAATGTGACCAAAACTTATGGAGTTAGAGCGAGTTGAAGCAAAATAAGCAAGAAATAATGTTTATACACTCTTTTACTTTCCTTTAATTATCTTAATATTAGTGTCGTCTTACTGTATTTTTTTTATGCTCATGATATGCAGCAATGTATTATGAACACGATGGTAGGCTCAGCTTTCATAACTATTATCTGGTAGCTTGGTTATATCGGGTAGGAGTACAACATTTCAATGCACTGAAAACCTAAAAGTCCGCCTACTCTTGTGATAGTCAGTCATGACTTTATTTTTTACCCTATTGAGTTATGAATGGCGTGTTGTTGTTGAACAATCACTGCCTGATTTACTGATGCAAACAAAATAGGCCTATTTTGTGTAAGAGATGAGTAAAGCCAAGAAATATGAATATTTTTCTGAGGCAACGCAAGGGTTTTGGGTTGCTGCGAGGCAAGTACCACCACCATCGCCACCCAGCCCGAGTCTATCAGCCAATCAGCGACGTCCTTACAAACTCGGCTAGGCAGCGAGCAGCTCCCAGCCCAGGAATCCAGGCTTAAGTGAATAGACTATAGTTCTTGTTTTTGGTGCAATCTCTATCTCATAATTTATATCTCTATAAGAAACAAAAACGACCAATTTAACTATTGATTGATGAGTGTGATAATGTTTGTAAATGAAAAGGAGGATGGGTTTAGACCCGTGACTGGCGCTATAGGACCCTAGCTGATGCAGGGCCGAGAAAGTAAATTGAAGTAATCGTCCAGACCCATTTTTTCTTTGCATTATTATGTTGAATGTTTATTCAAAATACCTAATCCACAAAAAATTATTCATTTCCTAGCCTTATTTCACTAAAAACATGACTTTTGTAAAAAGCTTGGGAAAAACAACATCTCTGTTCCAGCCGTGGCTCGAAACCTGCTGATGACGCCACGTGAGGGAACAATCTGCTTCACACAGCCTGCCTCTGCCCCGGCGCACACACATATCCACACATTTATGGTGGCTGTATAGGTCGGGAACGGGTAATAAGCTCTCTGGAAAGGCACAGCTTTCTTGCTGCACCCATAAAGGATGCAAGATTGCAAGTATATGCCATATCCCCCCAAAAAAATATCAGAAACACCCAAAATTCTTCAAGTACTATATTTATTTCAAATTTTACGTGTATTTGTATTACCGCAGGGCTGAGAGGCCACCTCAAGTGACGTCACCGAGCCGTGATGCGTCGTCTGCAAGTCGTGAGGATGTTAAGGTATATGTATGGTATGATAGGTATGGGAGTGGCACATTGTATAGCCGGCCCCAGTTGCATTATTGTAGGATCAGCAAGTACTGAAGCCGGCAGGTTTGTAGAGAGGTCACTTAGCTTATTTCCATCTCTTATAAATAGATGGTAACATAATAGATATTTATATAGAGTAGTTATATTATCAGTTTATTCTATGGTAGAAACATTACTTGCTTCTCACTATATGTTTAGTAGTGGAGCAGATTATATGTGTGATAGATAAACGAGTAGTCGACACCTGCATGACAGGGGAGCGGCGGCTCACCGCCGGCGACTACAGACGGCAGAGCGCTTATAACCATTGCAAGGGTAGGACGGAGATTGGTTCAGGGACTCCTGTCAATTTCGTTAAGTGTATATATTGTAGATTTACATAATTATACTACCTCAACTACCCTGGCATCTCTCTACATCCTCACAAAACCAAAGATTAACTTTCCAGTGTACAGTGATTGAAACGTGTGTTACTAGACATTACTCATCTCCGGCTTTTACGGTGAGTACCTATGTGAGTAGAATTACTCGCAAAAAGAAATAACCAGAACAAGGAGCGTTTTTGAATCTCGGAGAATTTACAGATTTTGATTGCGGATTATTTAAAAACGGGTGACTGGATGCAAAGAGTGACAACATATTGTTGATATATTCGATTATTTTGACTGCATTAAATCAGGAATGATGAAATGGTCTGGACGATTATTTAAAGGGCTGTGAATAGAAAAAAAAAAAAAAAGAGAGAGAGAGAGTGTGTGTGTGTGTGCGTGTGTGTGCGTGTGTCTCAACCCTCACCTTCTGAGAGCGTGCTTTACTGAAGACGTTCCAGAAGCGCAGAGTTTCGTCCCCGGCCCCCGTCACGATGGCCTCCCCGTCGGGCGACATGGCCAGGTACAGCACGCGGTAGGTGTGGCCCGTCAGCTTGGCCACCTGAGCCAGCAGGGGGTAGCGCCACACCAAGATCTGGTTCTGACTATACCCGTGAGTGGATACCTGCGGATTAAAGGCGGCATTAAGGCATACATGTTGATTTTCTCACTTTCTCCTTCTATACTATAAGTGCACAATAGCTCTCACTCCCTTTTGCTACTTATATTTTATTATTTCTTCTCTTTCTCACACACACTTTCTCTCTCTCTCTCTCTCTCTCATTCTCACACACACACACACACTCTCTCTCTCTTTCTCTCTCACTCAATCACTCACTCTCACACACACTCACTCACTCTCTGAAATCTACACAAGCCTCACAACCCACCAGTTCAGATGCATGTTTGGACCACGCCAGGTTGCACACTTGAGAGCCCGTGTCCACACATTGCATGGGCTGCCCTGTCAAGGTGTTCCAGAAGCGTATGCACCGATCAGCCGTGCCGCCCCCACTCGCTAGCAGCCCGTGGTGGTGGGGCGACCAGGCAATAGCTGCGGAAAATGTGTACCTTCATTAGATTACTTATTATTATTGCTGCACTGAAATAATGTACAAGGAGGAATACTGATAACGAAGGAAGGAGGAGGAGGAATACTGTAACGCATGGAGAGCCAGAGGATATTGATAACAATGAATGGGAGCAAGAATACTGTAACGAAGGAGAGGAAGAATACTGTTAACGTAACTGCGAGAGGAGAATTTGATAACGAAGTAAGAGGAGATACTGATAACGAGGAAAGAGGAGAGAATTTGATAACGAAAGGAGAGGAGGATACTGATAACGAGGAGGGAGGAGTAATATTATACACGTAGGAAGGGGGACATGAATACGATAACGAAGAGGAGGATGGGAATACTGATACCGCAAGGGTGATGTAGATACTGATACAGGAAGGGAGGAATACTGATACGAGGAGGAGAGGAGGAATATTGATAACGAAGGAAGGAGGAGGAAGAACTGATAACGAAGGAAGAGAGAGGATACTGATAACAAAGGAAGGAGGAGGAGGAATACTGATAACGAAGGAAGGAGGAGGAATACTGATAACGAAGGAAGGAGGAGGAGGAATACTGATAACGAAGGAGGGAGGAGGAGGAATATTGATAACGAAGGAAGGAGGAGGAAGAATACTGATAACGAAGGAAGGAGGAGGAATACTGATAACGAAGGAAGGAGGAGGAGGAATACTGATAACGAAGGAAGGAGGAATACTGATAACGAAGGAAGGAGGAGGAGGAATACTGATAACGAAGGAAGGAGGAGGAATACTGATAACGAAGGAAGTATAATAGGTAATATAACATGAGGCAATTGAGGAAGACAGGCGACTGGTATATCTTTAACCCTTGAGACCCAGAGCGTAATTTCCATTGCAATTTGGCTACCATTAGACGTTTTTCGTGAATATAAGCAGTGTTTTATAGATATGACTTGTTTAGTACCCTTGTCGACGAACTAATTTGGTATATTCAGTTATTTTTCGTAATTTTATGGATCGACAACATACAATTTTATATAGCAAAGGAAAGATCTGGATGTAAAGGGGTTAACTTTATACAACTATGATTTCATGTTTCCCAGACAATCAGAGGCAATAAGAAGGAATTGTATCATGACTCCCACCTTTCACGGCTGCATTGTGCTCCGTGTAGGTTTGTACAGCGGTGAGGGAGTGAAGGTTCCACACGAATAGCTTGTTGTCATTACCCCCGGAGGCTAGGTATTGACTGTCTGGGGACCATTTTAGCCCACACACCTGAAAAGAGAACAGAGGCATGATAAAAAGAGAGAGAGAGAGAGAGAGAGAGAGAGAGAGAGAGAGAGAGAGAGAGAGAGGAGAGAGAGAGAGAGAGAGAGAGGAGAGAGAGAGAGAGAGAGAGAGAGGAGAGAGAGAGAGAGAGAGAGAGAGAGAAGAGAGGAGAGAGAGGAGAGAGAGGAGAGAGAGGAGAGGAGAGAGAGAGAGAGAGGAGAGGGAGAGGCGAGAGCGAGAGAGGAGAGCGAGGAGAGAGGAGAGCGAGAGAGCGAGAGCGAGAGCGAGAGAGCGAGAGCGGAGAGCGAGAGCGAGAGAGCGAGAGCGAGAGCGAGAGAGAGAGCGAGAGCGAGAGCGAGAAGGAGAAGAGAGAGAGAGGAGAGAGAGAGAGGAGAGCGAGAGCGAGAGCGAGAGAGAGAGCGAGAGCGAGAGCGAGAGCGAGAGCGAGAGAAAAACACTCGGGGCATCCTGCACAGTGCTCACCTCCTGCCTGTGTCCTGCCAGCCTACGGTCGGGGATGATGCAGGGCGTCCTCACATCCCGCTGCAGGATCAGTCTGTCCCGGGACCCTGAGGAGAGCACGTCGCCGTTCCAGGCCAGGGCCCCGACGCGTGCCGTGTGGCCGTTCAGGATACACACCCGCTTGCTGCTGGCCACGTCCCACACCTGCACCAGCCCCTTGTGTGTGCCCACCGCCACCTGGTTGCCCTATAACAAACAACATTAGAAAATAAGAACATAAGGAAGCTACAAGAGCCTGGGAGACTTATACGTGGTAGTTCCTGTTACTTAATATTACCTACATCCACCTTTCTTCCCCATCCATGAAATTGTCTAACCTCCTTTTAAAGCTCCCTATTGACTCTGCACTAACTACCTGACGACCGAGTCCATTCCAATTATTTACCATCCAATTTGTGAACCAGTTTTTCCCTATTTCCTTTTTAAATCTACGCTTTTCCAGTTTGAATCTTTACTATACAGCCAGCCAAAGGGAAACGAGGGGATGAAGAAAGCATACTTGATGACAGATGGTAGGACTGTTGTAGTTATGATGAGAGCAGTATTCAAATACCACATTAAAGGCCCTTGGGTGTCTCTCATGTCACATGGTTATCCCATAATTTGTTGTTTCTTGTAAAAGTTATCACTTTTGAAAACTATTAGTTTTGCAAAATCTCGAATTTTGTAGGATATAATAGTTTTTTGTAAAAAGTAAATATCAGTTTAAAAATATATGTTGCATGTTTAGGATGTATAATTGCATGTTGTTTTTAGTGTTTGTAAGCCAACTACTCTTGTGTTGTCAAACCCTTTCCACAGGAGGAAATCCTTGTAAATATAAGAGCATCCTTACCCTTTCTGACCACGACACTGAGGTCACCGTGTCACCATCGGGGGAGAGGTCACACAGCCGGGTGACCTGTGAGGTGTAGGCTGACCACAGGTACACACAGTGACCCAGGCCCACAGACAACACGTTCTGGGAGCTCCAGTCCACCAGGTTGAGGTAGAAGTCGTCCTGCAGCTCTGGGGCATCAAGGACCTGCAAGCACGACAAGGGAAAGGTTACACAGGACAATCAATGCTATTATGAGTACTAAACAACAAGGGAAAGGTTACACAGGACAATCAATGCTATTATGAGTACTAAACAACAAGGGAAAGGTTACACAGGACAATCAATGCTATTATGAGTACTAAACAACAAGGGAAAGGTTACACAGGACAATCAATGCTATTATGAGTACTAAACAACAAGGGAAAGGTTACACAGGACAATCAATGCTATTATGAGTACTAAACAACAGGGAAAGGTTACACAGGACAATCAATGCTATTATGAGTACTAAACAACAAGGAGAAGGTTACACAGGACAATCAATGTATTATGGTACTAAACAACAAGGGAAAGGTTAACAGGACAATCAATGCTATTATGAGTACTAAACAACAGGGAAGGTACACGGAAATCAATGCTATTATGAGTACTAAACAACAAGGGAAAGGTTACACAGGACAATCAATGTCTATTATTAGTACTAAACAACAAGGGAAAGTTACACAGGACAATCAATGTATTATGAGTAACTAAACAAAAGGGAAAGGTTACACAGGACAATCAATGCTATTATGAGTACTAAACCAACAAGGGAAAGGTACACAGGACAATCAATGCTATTATGAGTACTAAACAACAAGGGAAAGTTACACAGGACAATCAATGCTATTATGAGTACAAACAACAAGGGAAAGGTTACACAGGACAATCAATGCTATATGAGTACTAAACAACAAGGGAAAGGTTACACAGGACATCAATGCTATTATGGTACTAACACAACAAGGGAAAGGTACACAGGACAACAATGCTATTATGGTAGCTAAACAACAAGGGAAAGGTTACACAGGACAATCAATGCTATTATGAGTACTAAACAACAAGGGAAAGGTTACACAGGACAATCAATGCTATTATGAGTACTAAACAACAAGGGAAAGGTTACACAGGACAATCAATGCTATTATGAGTACTAGATTATTTCCTTACCATCAGTTAAGAACATAAGAAAATAAGGAAGCTAAAATATTAGAAGACTACAAGTTTGTGTCCAGAATCTACACTCATACAAACCTTAAATGGTATCTTTGAAATTTTGCGCGCTGCCTTCCTGGGCGACCTGAGCAGCTTCTGGCTCTTGGCACTGACGGGGGACAGGGAGTAGGGCGACAGCGTGTCCTCCCGCTGCTGGTTCTTGCGAGGGGAGAACTGTAACAGAACACACCTAATTAATGAGGAATCACATAGATGACAGCACAGCACAGCACAGCACTGTTAGTCCATACCTGCTAACTAATGGAAAATACACTGCCTTCATTAATATTATCTTACATACATACATACAAACACACCATAAGAACATAAGAAAATAAGGAAGCTAAAAGAGGCCGTGAGACCAACACGAGGTAGGTCCTGATGCTTAACACTACCTACATCCACCTTTCATCCCCATCCATGAAATGATCTAGCCTCCTTTTAATACTACTACCTTACATACATACAAACACACCATAATACTACCTTACATACAAACACACCATAATACTGCCTTACATACATACAGACACCATAATACTACCTTACATACACACACACACACCATAATACTACCTTACATACACAAACACACCATAATACTACCTTACATACACACACACACACACCATAATACTACCTTACATACACACACACACACCATAATACTACCTTACATACATACAAACACACCATAATACTACCTTACATACATACAGACACCATAATACTACCTTACATACACACAAACACACCATAATACTACCTTACATACACACAAACACACCATAATACTACCTTACATACATACACACCCCATAATACTACCTTACATACATACACACACCCCATAATACTACCTACATACAACACACACACCATAATACTACCTTACATACACACACACACCATAATACTACCTTACACACACACACACACACCATAATACTACCTTACATACACACACACACACATAATACTACCTTACATACACACACACACCATAATACTACCTTACACACACACACACACACCCATAATACTACCTTACATACACACACACACACCATAATACTACCTTACATACACACACACACCATAATACTACCTTACACACACACACACACACCATAATACTACCTTACATACATACACACACACCATAATACTACCTTACATACACACACACACACCATAATACTACCTTACATACAACACACACCATAATACTACCTTACATACACACACACACGCCATAATACTACCTTACATACACACACACACACCATAATACTACCTTACATACATACACACACCATAATACTACCTTACATACACACACACACACCATAATACTACCTTACATACATACACACACCATAATACTACCTTACACACACACACACACACCATAATACTACCTTACATACATACACACACACCATAATACTACCTTACATACATACACACACACCATAATACTACCTTACATACATACACACACCATAATACTACCTTACATACACACACACACCATAATACTACCTTACATACACACACACACACCATAATACTACCTTACATACACACACACACACCATAATACTACCTTACATACATACAGACGCACCATACTACTACCTTACATACACACACATACCATAATACTACCTTACATACACACAAACACACCACTGTGATTGATAACCTACATGGAACAGGTTGGGGCTCTGTACAGGGGACAGCGCCCGCCTCTCATCGGGGGTGTCGCGCAGGTCCTCAATGCTGGTGCCGAGGAGCTCATTCCTCAGCAGGGTTGTGTAGGCCACCCCGTCCTTGCCCTCGCCCCCCTCACGCCCCTTCCGCACCTCACTGCTGGCCTTGTTGTTCTCCTGGTGAGGTTGTGACGCAGTGAATGAATAGGTTGAGGCAAGGGATGAATAGGTTGAGGCAAGGGATAGAGATAGTAGGAAGTGTATCATCCATCGACAGTCTAAAGTTAACCTCATATGGGACAATCTGACGTTAAACAGAAAGATGATGACGAGATGAGGTTGTGAGGCATTGTGAGTGAAAAATGTGCAAGTTACTACCATTAAACCCTAGAGGCCCAGAACGTAATTTCCATTGTAATTTGGGTACCATTAGACGATTTTTAGTGACTATAAGCAATATCTTAGAGATGTGACCTGTTTAGTATCCTTGTCCACTAGTTAATTTGGTATATTCAGTCACTTTTCGTAATTTTATGGCTAACAACAGACAATTTTATATAGCAAAGGAAAGATCTGGGCGTGAAGGGGTTAATGATGAGACTACTGCAGTTGTTTGCAAATAAAATCACTAGTAACAGTACACGCAAAAAATTGACCAGATGGAACACTGTAGATATAAGCATGTTGAGTCTGACAAACTAATTCACTTTACCTAATCAAAGTACAGTACATAAGATTGTGAATGAGTAAAATCCTCTTAAACCTTTGAGGCCCAGAACGTAATTTCCATTGTAATTTGGGTGCCATTAGACAATTTTTAGTGACTATAAGCAATATTTTATGGATATGACCTGTTTAGTATCCTTGTCGACTAACTTATTTGGTATCTTCAGTGACTTTTTGTAATTTTATGGCTAACAACAGACGATTTTATATATTAATGGAAAGATCTGGGCGTGAAGGGGTTAATCACTAGTAATAGAGTCCTGCAAGTAAATGGACTAAAACAATTACAGCTACTCACAACAATAATTTCTGGAGACAAATCAAATGATCAGACCCACCTGAATAAGAGCAAAGTTGACATCCCAGTTGGCTCCTGCTCGAGTAGGGATGAACCTGTCTCCGTTGCGGTCCTTGCTGGGCGACTGCACTGCTGCGTGGGCCAGCTGGCGGCGGGGCTGTGGGGGGCAGACCGGGAATGCTATGTAGGACTAATTGAATTGAGTTTATGCTTTTTTATGCATCTTCACTCTTTCATCCCCTTCACTGGTAAACTGTGGAACTCTCTTTCTGTTTCTATTTTTCCTCCTCTCTACGACTTAAATCTTTCCATCCCCCTTTTTTTATATTCTCTTACTATCTCCTTTATAGGGACTGGCAACTAAGTGGGCTTTTTGTTACTTTTTTTTTTTTGCCCTTGGCCAGTCCTTTATGATGTACAAAAACTATATAATTTTCCATTTTTTGCACGTTTCAGAGAGAGAGAGAGAGAGAGAGAGAGAGAGAGAGAGAGAGAGAGAGAGAGAGAGCGAGATAGAGAGAGAGGAGGGAGTACTCACTGATAATGGTGATGCTGGGGATGAGACAGGCCCATTTTGTTGCCTCAGCAGACGTCGCTCATACTCACGGTCCATAACTACTGAACGACACAAAATAAAACAACGGGTTAGAAATACTCGTCCTATTCTCACAGCAATGAGTTCCATGCCCATATGAAA
The DNA here is from genome assembly GCA_016584305.1 of Chionoecetes opilio. Classification (NCBI taxonomy): domain Eukaryota; kingdom Metazoa; phylum Arthropoda; class Malacostraca; order Decapoda; family Majidae; genus Chionoecetes; species Chionoecetes opilio. Next base: position 405,756 of record JACEEZ010018609.1, read on the forward strand.
AGAAATACTACTACATGTAATAGAGTAGATTTCCACATCGATCAATATCAGAGCCCCCCCCCTAAAAGAAACCCCTTTTTGGTATTATTCTAGTGTTTGCCCATACTCCCCCCTCTCCCCCAAAACAAGCTTGGGGACCTGGGAGAATGCAGGATATATGGCTGGGGTACAAAATGCGCGTCGCAACCACATACTTTTTGAGTTATGGAAGTTATAAAAATTCCCTAGATCTAGGGAAAATTAATTGGATTTCTTCTGAGTCCAGAGACGTGTGAACCTGACGATCCTCACAGAATAATGACCGAAGTGTTGAGAACCCCCCAACCCCCCGCTATGAGGTTAGGGTAGGTTAGGTTAGATTTGGTTAGGTTAGGTTAGGTTAGGTTAGATTTGGTTAGGTTAGGTTAGCATTGGTTAGGTTAGGTTAGATTTGGTTAGGTTATCGGTGGGTCAAGCCCCCCGCTAGGTTAAGTTAATTTTGGTTAGGCAAATTTCTCTAGATATAAGGAAATGACCTAGGGCATTTTACTCCCCTAAACAACTCTTAAATTACGTGTTTCCGACGCATAATTTATTCCCCACCCGAAAACCCCGCATTCCCACAGGTCCCCAAACTTGTTTGGGGGAAGTGGGAGAGTGACTAGGGAGGGAACACTAGAATTTTACCCCATTTTTTTTTTCTGCAAAATAACTATCGGATTATTTAAAACATCAAAATCTATCAGAATAAAATATTTCCATCCATAGAATAGCGAGATGCTGCGAATAATAACGCTAAAACTGCACAGCAACAACTCCAACAATTTTTACTTAATATCTTCCCCTCTGCCCAACAAACTTAGGGACCTGGTTGGGAACCGAGGTTATAGGTGGGGGAGACAAACCTAACCTAACCTGGCGTATTAGGTAAACCGCGTATTAAGCTCCTAGCCTTTGCCTTTGTACTTTCTGCCTTTTGAAAAACTATTTCCGAAAAAACGAGTGCCAGATTCATTCAAAACACATCAAAACAATTCAGGGAAACTAAGTTTCGGCCTCGAAATCGGTGAATGCCCACTACCGAAATTTCACCCGGAAATTTACCAGAAATCTAAGGCTGTGAAAGAAGTCGCACTTCATCGACTCTACAGCTCACAGCCACTCAGTATTCCACCCACTCAGTATCCAAGACACAAACCATACAAACTATAGGTATATCACTCATCCAATTACCATCTCTAACCTAACAGGGTCCAAGAATTTGACAAAAAGTTACTCGAGCGGACAATATAATTTTCGGTTCTCAGCATTCATCTATTTCTGAGACGAAACTATTATACACAGATATATTTTGGTGTACTCCTTGATGTCCTACTAATTGTTTTGAAGCAAATGCAGCTGATTCCTTTTTTGCAAGAGCTTTAATGACAAGAGTGAACAGCTGAGATTAAAATTAACTGACCTTCACTACTTCTAACCAATATTTTGACGATATTTCCGCATCAGTGGCACTTTCTCGGCAATTAGGGATTACTGCACCTTATTTAGATCTTCTAGGCATGCCAGGAGGAAGGGCGAGGGGGGTAAGCTTGACCCAGGAAGCTAACAGCCAACCGAAAAGTAATATGGCGACTGTTTTGATTTGCTTGAAGCCGTACTTGAGCTTGAGTTGCGAGCTTTCAAGGCTGCAATTTCTGTGAAAGCCCTTGGATCAAGACAGCGTTTATTCCATATTTTACCCCCACAGCGGAAATAATGTCCCTCTTAACAACTTGAACATTAAATAAAAGACAATTGTAAAGTTATTAATGCTACTTTATTGCTTATTCACATGGTTTGGGATAGTTGCTGATGCAGGTCTAGCTTTGTTTTTGCTTTATCATCCGAACATGAACAGCTGATTGCTTCGCCTCCTTATTTCATCCTCCGTATTCACTTTATCATTCACTTTCCTTATTCTTCTTCTGATGTCTGTGCACATTCACCTTCATACACACGGTGCACATTCACCTTTTTTTGGCATTAAATCAAATCAATTTCCTCATTCATGTTCACATTCCCTCTTCCTCATTCACGTTCTCTCCTTCCTCCTTTTCCCTCTTTCCTCTTCCTCTTCTCCCCATTTCCGTTCCTCTTCCTTCCTCTTCCTCTTCCTCATTTCCGTTCCTCTTCCTTCCTCTTCCTCTTCCTCATTCTCATTCACGTTCCTCTTCCTCACCCTTCTTCATCAATTTCCTCGCCTTGAACTTTACTATCCTACCTCCATCTACGAATGTTCTTTCATCTTTCTTGTAATCATATTTTTTTCGTTATCATATCCATTTGCTATTTACTCATTATCGTCTTTCATTTACTATCATTATTTGTCATTCATAATCGGGGTTCCTCGCCTATTCTGGCAATCACGTCACATGAGCGTTCTTCGCTTCTCTCTCACATGTCACGTTCCTCTTCCTTCCTCTTCCTCTTCCTCATTCTCATTCACGTTCCTCTTCCTTCCTCTTCCTCTTCCTCATTCTCATTTCCGTTCCTCTTCCTCACCCACTGTCCTCATCAACTATCCTCGCCTTGAATTTACTACCTACCTCCATCTACGAATGTCTTATCACTTATATTGTAATCACTATTTTTTGTTATCATAATCATTGTTATTAATCATTATCGTTATCATTAATATCACAATTTGTATCATAATGGGTTGTCGCCTTTCTGGCAACACTGCACAGGAGTTGTTTTGTTTATCGAAGTGAAGTGACAGAAGCCACAAGATAAGATAAAAGGGATAATACAAAGACAATTTAAACGTGCCAACAGCAAGATAGTTAACGATACAAACTGTCACCACGCCAGGATGAACCCAAGCAGCAGTGAGCGGGATTCGAACCCAGGCACGGTGTACACGAGGCCAAGTAGGGTGGCTCACTCACACTGTGGCTCATTGTGTTACGTCTTGTGAAATAGATCAGAGGGTAAACTTATAGTGTTTGCCAATACGCTCCCCCTTCCTTCAAACAGAATTGGGGACCTGTGGGAATGCGGGATTTTCGGGTGGGGAACAAATAATGCGTCGGAAACACGTTTTTTTGGAGTTATGTAGGGGAGTCGATTCAGAATTCTCTAGATCTAGGGAATTTATACAACATCCCTAACTCAAAAACTATGTGGTTGCGACGCATATTTTGTACCCCAGCCAAATATCCCGCATTCCCCCAGGTCCCCAAGCTTGTTTTGGGGGATGGGGGGAGTATTTGCAAACACTAGAATAATACCTAGATCAGTGAAGAGTTGACGAGCATGATGGTGAGAAAGCGTGAGGAAAATGAGGTGAACGGTGGAGGCCCGAGGCGTTCAAAAGCGTCACAGGATATAAGAAGAAGAAGATGAAGTAGTGATGGCGTAGAAAAGGAATTCTAAACCCCAAAACACTTTGGTAAGTAGATCAAGCTTATTCATCTTATCTACTGTCAATAACACTAAAGTCGCTACTGCACTAATGTCACCAGGCGCCATATATTACAAATGTTAGCATCACTACAGACTTGTATGTGCCCCTAAAGAAGCATGCACAGTATAGTTTATATTATGTACGTGTCTTCAGTGGCACATACAAATCTGTAGTGATGCTAAAATTCATAATATAGGCGCCTGGCGACATTAGTGCAGTGGCGACTATAGTGTTATTGACGATAGCTAACTAATACATAAAGTTTCTCAGAGTCATACGTGTGCCCTTCCCTGCCCTGAGGTGCGGGTGTGATTCTGTATATTTATTATGATCCCAACAAATAGCAATCATATAACAGTGATTATGATCTACGACTTCTCCAAATTTGGTACTTTTTCTTTTCTGGCTTGAGGTCCGTATAAGCGTCTCGATTCATCGGACCAATATATTTCATGTCTTTGTATTAAGCATCTTGTGATCGTTGTTTATGGAGGTTCATACAAAATAAAAAAAATAAAAAAAAATAACTTGCAATGCGCGTAAGTTATGTTGATGAAGGGCACTGCTGTGTTGGCGAGGCTGTGATAGGAAATTACTGTTTTAGTAGGCAGCCTAATCGGAGTCTATCTTATTCTGTGTTATCTTTACACATTTTTGGTAAATTTTCGTCATTGGGCACCACTATTTTCGAAGATGAAACTTAGTGTTTCTGAATAGTTTTGATGTGTTTTGAAGTAATCTGCCAATCGCTTCTGGCAAAAAAAAAAAAATAATAATAATTATCCCCACCAACTCTCCCCAAATATAAAACTAGTGATTTTTTGCCAAAATTTTACAACAGATTAACTCTTCAACACATCAAAACTTATCAGAAAAATTAGATAGTTTTGTTCTCGAATAAGACCAAATTACGATCGTGGAGCAACAATAAAGTTTGTGTTTAGTTGTGGGCCCTGCAAACATCCCGCTATTTTTTTCTGCTTTTTGACATAATTATTATCTGATAAGAAAAAAAAAATCAAACCCTACGTCTAATCCAACCTAATTCAACATGATTTCACCTGTCCTAACCTAACTGTTTCTGGCGGAAATACCTTGCTTTTAAAGCGTTAGTGGAATGGGTGGTATGAAAAATATATTGATTTCCGCCAAAAACGAGCGCTTAATTCATTCAAAAACATAAAAACTAACAATATGAGAAGTGTCGTCTTAAAAAAATAGTGAAAAAATACCCTTTATATATATAATATATATATATATATATTATATATATATATATATTATATATATAAATATATATATATATATATATATAATATATATATATATATATATATACATATATATATATATATATATATATATATATATATATATATATATATATATATATATATATATATATATATATATATATATATATATATATATATATATAATAATATGTATATATATGTATATATATATATATATATATATTATATATATATAATATATATGTATATATATAATATATATGTATATATATATATATTATATATATATATATATATATATATATATATATATATATATATATATATATATATATATATATATATATATATATATATATATATATATATATATATATATATTTATTTATTTATTTATTTATTTATTTATTTATTTATTATTATTTATTTATCTATTTAATTCTTTATTATAATTATTAATTTTTATTTTATTTTACTGGCATTATTCGAGTTGTTTTTGTAATTACACATATATTTTATGTTTGAAGTTCTTGTGTTACAAGAATTGTTATTGATAACTATTACTCTTGTTTATGATTACTTCCCACTTCGCAGTAAACTACGTCTTGCTAACACATTATTATTCTCTCTCTCTCTCTCTCTCTCTCTCTCTCTCTCTCTCTCTCTCTCTCTCTCTCTCTCTCTCTCTCTCTCTCTCTCCTCTCTCTCTCTCTCTCTCTCTCTCTCTCTCTCTCTCTCTCTCTCTCTCTCTCTCTCTCTCTCTCTCTCTCTCTCTCTCTCTCTCTCTCTCTCTCTCTCTCTCTCTCTTTTTTTTTTCTCCGTACGTGCCATTTTTTATTTTATTTGGACACAAACATTTAAGAACAAAGAAAGATACCGGGGAAGTTTATAGAGCAGGGAACGTGATCTTTGGCGGACGTGTGACTAGCCTTGTAGTGCAACACGCGTGACGGAACACACTGCCGCCCTCAGCCTCATCGTAGAAGGGAGAGATATTCGACGCCAATAGTATGGGCGTGAATTGTTAAGAAATTGATGCTGCCAGCTTTTTTATGTCAACGAGTTTTCAACGATTTCAAATGTGGCTCCGAAACACGTATTTCCTGATGTAGACAAACTAGCTAAATGTTGAAAAAATATGTATTAATATATAACTACATGATGAAAAAATATGCATTAATAGATATAAATGATGAAAAAATGCGCATTAATATATAAATGATGAAAAAATATGTAGTAGTTAATATATAAATGATGAAAAAATATGTATTAATAGATATAAATGATGAAAAAATGCGCATTAATATATAAATGATGAAAAAATATGTAGTAATATATAAATGATGAAAAAATATGTATTAATAGATATAAATGATGAAAAAATGCGCATTAATATATAAATGATGAAAAAATATATATTAATAAATAAATGATGAAAAAATATGTAGTAATATATGTACTACGATAAAAAGATATGGAAAATAATTTTACATAAATATGTGCAGATATATTTTCATGTAGCTACGTATAGTGTAGCAGGTTGATGTGGCGGTGGTCAGGGCAGCAGGAATAACCTTAATAATAACCTATAATAAAATACCAGTAACGACCCTTAACGCGGTGCACAGTATTTTTTATGCTTTATTCTTCTTTTGGTTTATGATTTTACGTGTTATGGTTTATTTTTTGTATTATGGTTTATTCTGAGTCCGGTCAAGCCTGCAACCGTGCATAATGAACACTGAACAGTACAACCCCATGGATGTTATATGGCGCATTGCTGCAATCAATGTTACGTATAGTCATAACTTAACTCAACACAATGCAACTCAAATAAATAAGCAAGCAAATAATAAGAAAAATGGCACGTAAGGAGAAAGAAAGAAAGCGAGAGAGAGAGAGAGGAGAGAGAGAGAGAGAGAGAGAGAGAGAGAGAGAGAGAGAGAGAGAGAGAGAGAGAGAGAGAGAGAGAGAGAGAGAGAGAGAGAGAGAGAGAGAGAGAGAGAGAGAGAGAGAGAGAGAGAGAGAGAGAGAGAGAAGGAAGAAAATGTGTAAGCAAGACATAGTTTACTACGAACTTATCATAAACAAGAGTAATATCAACAACAACTCAAATTTCTCAACATATATAATTACATAATAAGAAATATATAATTAAACATATACAATTACACTTACGTCTTAGGTCCTTGATGAACGAGCGTGGGCGGTGAGGTTTAGGGCACAATTAGGTCTGAGTGGGGTGACAACGATCTCCCTTCTGCCCTGAGGAGAGAGCCACGCCACGCTGCCGCCCACACATGGCTTGCGTTACTGCCTCAACCCATAGGTCAGCATCTTTGAGTGTCAACACCGCCATCACTCACCCTCACAACACCGTCATCACGCCACCCTCACAACACCGTCATCACGCCACCCTCACAACACCGTCATCACGCCACCCTCACAACACCGTCATCACTTCACCCTCACAACACCGTCATCACTTCACCCTCACAACACCGTCATCACTTCACCCTCACAACACCGTCATCACGCCACCCTCACAACACCGTCATCACGCCACCCTCACAACACCGTCATCACGTCACCGTCACAACACCGTCATCACGCCACCCTCACAACACCGTCATCACGCCACCCTCACAACACCGTCATCACGCCACCCTCACAACACCGTCATCACGCCACCCTCACAACACCGTCATCACGTCACCGTCACAACACCGTCATCACGTCACCGTCACAACACCTCCTTCCACCTTCTCCTTCCCAGCTTCTCATCTTCACTCGCAGAATTGAGGGCTATATTAAGGGTAGAATTGTTACATCGCACCATCACTACCCTTTTTAAACCCTATGTCCAGGCTGGAGGGTAGATGCTGCCGATTATGCCCTTCATCTACCCTTTATCTACCCTTTTTAGATGAAAGGGTATATTAAGGGTAGAATTGTCAACACAAGCTAAATCCTTAAAATTATACTACATTAAAAAAAAAAAAATTAACTACCTCAATAACTTGTCGCTTTCTCCCTCTTCTCCCTTTCTTCTTCGTGTTCTGAGCCGCAAACGACGACCTATATCATATTTAAAAAAATGTATTAAGAGTATTCTGCTAAAAAAAATATTAAAAAAAGTCGGGAGCAAATAGCATCTCCAAATGTATCTCGCGCTTATCATTACTTAACTCAGCTGTTTTGACTCAGCACTGGCGGCACATCACACCACAGTGCTAATATACTACTAGGTTTGACGTGAAGGGAGCTAGTCATGCCCAGGCCCCCGGGATGCATATTGCCGAAGTTTATTACTATATACTTATATTGATAAGATGTTCCTTTCATGTAGAGGAAGACATGGGAAAAGAGAGAGAGAGAGAGAGAGAGAGAGAGAGAGAGAGAGAGAGAGAGAGAGAGAGAGAGAGAGAGAGAGAGAGAGAGAGAGAGAGAGAGAGAGAGAGAGAGAGAGAGAGAGAGAGAGGAGAGAGAGAGAGAGAGAGAGAGAGAGAGACAGAGAAGAGAGAGAGAGAGAGAGAGAGAGAGGAGAGCAGAGAGAGAGAGAGAGAGAGAGAGAGAGAGAGAAGAGAGAGAGAGAGAGAGAGACGGCACCTCAACGCCATACTCCAGGCCATAGAGGGCTGGAGGCACAGATGGCAGGTCAGTTTTGCTCCTCAAAAAACACAGCTGCTTGTGCTGTCTAGGACGAACAGTGGATTCCGCGGCACATTCAACGGGTACATATATACAATATATATATATATATATATATATAATATATATAATATATATTATATATAATATATATATATATATATATTATATATATATTTTATAATATAATATATATATATATACTATATATAATATATATATATATATATATATATATATATATATATATATATATACTGTATATATATATATATATATATATATTATATATATATATATATATATATATATAATATATATATATATATATACTGTATATATATATATATATTATATATATATATATATTATATATATATATATATATATATATATATATATATATATATATATATATATATATATATATATATATATATATATATATATATATATATATATATATATATATATATATATATTTCTTAGTTGATTTTCTTAGTTGGTAATATATCTTGATATTTCAGGGTGACAAAGACATTCGTCATTCTTGGGGTTGTTTATGCGCAACGTTTCGCCAAAGACGCTTGGCATCATCAGACTAAAAATAGTTAAAAATTTAATATATTACAATGCTAAAAAGCGAACATCTAAAAAAAAAAATATTTCTTAAGAAACAATAAAGTAATCCTATATTATCTAAAAATACTAACTAATAAATAAAATACAATTTGTACTTAACGGACCTTGGTGTGTATGCTGTCTGAGTTGGTAGAGGACTGAATGAACAATGGGGAGTTTTCTAATAAGCTCACGCTCAAGCCTGTCTCTCAGGCTGTCACATCCTCTGCTCTGTGAGGCTGAATGATCTATCATTTACCGTAAATTCTCTGTACTTCTTTGGGACATATCAGAATTACCCTTCAATACAACAACTGAAACAGTTCTTAATAAAAAATGTAGTTTATCATTTTATTTGTCTGCACTTGATGAAAATATTGGCAAAACAATTGAATACTTGAAAACTCAATCTTTAAAAATCGTCTTTTCATAAATTAACACAAGTTCAAGCAGAATGAGGCTTCAGGAAATATCTACTTGTATGTAAGCATTCACTGAGTACCTATTTTGGGTGTATATGTCTCTCTTACGACGAACATTTAACCAAGAAGTAATTTAAGTGCTTGGCACCTCAACAAACAGTCCTCTATCGAAGACAATACATGGTCTTGTTTACTATTTCCCCCGCCGCGAACTCTAAGCCCCTCCACCTCAATCTTTCCCTCTGAATCAATCAATCAACCCTTCCCTCTGAATACCCTATGTCCTCTGGTTTATCCTATTGTAACGAAGGAGGGTGGGGGCAACCCACCCCTCTCAAACTTCGTCACACTAACGGCTCGGGGCTATGGAGGAGACGGAAAGGACTGCAAGGAGACATTTACTGTTGTGCACGGCTTTATTACCCCAACTATTACTACCCACAGTACATAGTGACTGCACGTCTGTCACGTAACTACACGCGCCACTCCGCTCCGCCCCAACACAACACAAGTCACAGTCAAAGCACGAAATAAGGAGACGAAAGTCTTCTTTATGTGGGATACTCTTCTCCTCCTCCTCCTTTCTTCTCCTCCTCCTCCTCTCTTCTCCTCCTCCTCCTCCTCCTCCTCCTCCCCTCCATCATCTCTCTCCTC
>JACEEZ010018610.1:0-18696 GCA_016584305.1 Chionoecetes opilio
TTACCTTCCTTTCTTTTACTATCAATTTTTTTGCGTTCCGGTTTATTCACTTTTGCTTCGAGGTTCAGCTGCAAAGACTCAAGACTATGGCATCTTCTTTCATTTTCATATTCCTTTTTTATCCTCTCATTTCTCTATCCTAATATCCATTATATTCTGATTCATCATTACATTTCCCTGTTCTCTTTTCTCTTCTTTGACTGGATTCCCTAACTTTACATCTGGAGTGACATTTATCGGATATTCCTCGGCTTTCAAATTTTGTGTCATATTTTTCCCCTTTCTTCTATATTTCTTTTCAGCCTTCATGACAACCTACAACTATCATGACACATGTTATTATAAGTTTGGTCTTTCACACTCCCTCTTGGGCTCCTGTTTTTATCATCACTCTCTGGTCGCTTCTCATTGGTCTTGGTTCTTGGTATTTGGTGTACTTCAAGTCCCTTGTTTGATATGAATCTGTTGCAGTTTGATTGATTGCAGAGGTAGATCCTGCTATTTTAACAAACAGTGTCTAAATCAGAGTCACCATCTGAATTGCAAAGTGGAGTATGTACCTGATTGAGGTACCAAATGAGTCAAATTCAGGTTCATCCACGCCAAGCAAAGCCTCATGCTATGGATGACTTCCCGGGTAACTAGAAAAAAAAAGGATAATGAGTGTGTTGCATATTGTGTTATCATTTTGATTACAATTGAAATATATTAAGGTAGCAAAAGACAATGACCTGGACGTTTTTCTAATTTCTGGTGTGCAGCCGACCAATAAGTGCCGTCCAACATACCTCAAAATGTAGATGGCTCATGTGGCGATGCAGGGTGGTAAAAGTTTTAGATGTATTCACAAATGATAGTACAACATTAATTTACATTCAAATATTCTCATTAAATATTCTCAGTGTATGCACCACAAGTTAGAGGAACAGCACAGGAGAAGCAGGAATTTTGGGAAAGTTGGAAGATGAAGTGGCAGGAGTTTCTGAATCAGATGGGCTGACAGTTGGAGGAGACTTAAACACTCATATTGGAGAGATATAAAAAAGGATTTGAGGGGTGTTGTGGGAAGCTATGGCTATGGTGACAGAAATTTTGAAGGAATTTTGTTGGAGGCATGGCTTAACAATACTAAACCTATTTCAAGAAAGACAGGGAAAAGCTAATTACATACAAAAGTGGTTGAGCAGAAACACAGTTGGATTTGGTGCTGATGAGATGATAACAGGCAAGAAATAGAGCAAATATACAAGTGGGAAGGTTTCACTGTGGAGCAGGGTTGTTGATTTTTTATTTAAAAAAAAATATCCAAAAAATCGGATTTATTTGATTTAAATAGATTTTTATTTTTTATTAATTTGATGTTCTACATGAAATCTAACTACTACAGGATATTATTTATCATATTATAACTAAAAGAGATAGAATAAGTGAATTAAAAATGCATATAACAGTACACTAAAAACTGAGGCACCGCCTGGGCACAGAGAAGGCGCAAAATTTTTTCCTTTTGAATTCCCTGAATCAACACACTCCTCCTCATGATCATGATGATGCTTCAATTTTTGTTGGGTCGAAACAAGTAAAAAAAACCTGGGTACGAAAAACTTGTGACGAAACCCCCCGGGGAATACCATAGCAGGGATGGCTTGCTGGCGTGGATGAATTGGTGGAATTTATTATTATATGCAGTACAAGGACTTTCTTTTAGCTAACTCTGGAAATAAACATTATAAAAAGGGAAATTGTACTATTAGGGGGAGTACTAATTTTAAATCACAACTTTTTCTTAATAATGCAAATTCACTATACATTGATTAAATAAAAGTTATTCATTTTTGTTGTAGAATAATTACTTTGCCGGTTGAACAAGAGAATAATATTTTTGTTGATAATCATAAGCACATTAAATTTGGTTAAAATCACTGCATTTTTAAAAAAAAGAATATGCAAAATTAAAATTTTTGGGTTACAGTATTTTGGGGCTTTGTAGAGTACAACAAAAATATATAATAAAATTGAGAACAAAAATTTCTGCTGTGAAACAGCCCCTGGCAATTTGTTATCTAAAAGTGCCACAGGATTCCCCCGCACCACTCATTGTGTCTCATTATCATATAATTATACTACAATGTAAAATTGGTGTTCTAAAGCCCATTTGCTTAATTTTCCTTCTTTCCCCTCTCGTTTTCAAATATGATAAGGTTGTGTTTTAAATCAGTGATTTAGAAAAAGAAGAAGATTAAACATGATTAAATCAGTGATTAAATCAACTGATTAAATCAAACAACCCTGCTTTTAGGCGATCAGCCGGGGGGGTTGGTCGGTATCAAATTAGGGCGAGAATGCTAATAGTGTTTTTGGGAAGGGTAAAAATTTGCCTAGAGTGAGAAACATGTGTTTAGCATGTGGCATGGCAGCTTTAGGGAGTTATCCCCCTTTTCCAAACTGTATATTATATAATTATATAAATATACATACATATAATTATTATTTTTTTCTTTTTCAGGTGTCGTATTTCATCGGCGAGAGACGGACCGGACGATCGACTGGCGACGTTGGAGACCCTCGAGGAGACCACCACTGCGGAAGACCACCCGGGCCCCGCAGGTCGTGCGTTCAGAAAAGTCGGGTTTTTGGAGGGGTAGAGGTAGAGTAGCAGCCGACTACCTCTCGAAGCTATTGTTAAAGGGCTGGGGATGTAGAGAAGATCCGGGACCAGAATCCGGTGTCGTGGTAGCTGGGAACTTCAACGTGGGAGGCCGGAAAGTCCGTTAACATGAAACGCCACAGGCCCCCGCCAAGAAACTGTGCATCTACACAGCAGTACCCGAGGGAGATGAACATTTTGTCAGTCCTCAAAGCCTTTGCCTCCGGGTTTAAACCCTTACTTGAAGCCGCAAAGTCAGGAACCATGTCCCATTCTAGACGTTTCAAAAACGCTTCAGGACAAAGAAGTTCAATATATTCTATCATCGAAATGTAGAAGCATGTTCACCATGAAAAGAGACTTGGAAACTCTGAAAAGTAAAGCAGGTAAATGTAGTAGTGATCTATCTGGTAGTAGTGACTGTCCCCCAAAAAGTCTTCCAGAACAAAACACATGAATCAAGAGTTTATGCTCCGATCTGCGTATTCTGTAGCAAGGTCAAGTTCAAAAGCACTCAATAACGTGAAACACTTACGCTAGCTTCCAAAACTGAGAGTAGATCAAACACTAAGAGAGAGTGCCGTCAGAAATGCAGACGGCAGGATGATAGCACAACAGTAGAGCATTGTTGCCGCAGAGGCACACTACCACGCTTCATGCTATAGGAATTACACTAGGAACAAAGAGGACAGCAATGGAATGAAGAAGAGAAAGTAACAGATAAATTTATACGTATCACAAGGTTGAAGGAGAAGCTTACCAAGAACTTTTCGAATACTCAGAGAAGATATTATCCCAACAAGAAAATTATACCAGTCACCTCCTTGACCACAAAATTGGAATCATTATGTTGTCTGGTGGAGTTAATCTTCTGAAGGATTCAACAAAGAAGAAAATGCACAGAAGACTGAATCCAAGCTTGGAGGTGCAGTAAAATATTTCCGACGACAAGGGAAAGTTGTTTATGGTTCCATGCCGTGTCTCATTAAGGTGTTGTCTTGGAAAATCAAAATCTACATAGGAGCTCAAGCTTTGGAAGGCAAAGTCTACAGATATCAACAAGATCATAGATAGACTTCGTCACATATCCGAACGGCCATCAAAAAGGACATGTTTTCACCCGTGGCCATATCATCCGTCTGATGTAGCTACTCATATGCCATACCAAATGAGTTACAGCGATTTCTGGTCGGGCTCCTCACTGGAGATACAACTAGTACTACGAAAAAAATCCCCAAAAGGGCTGCTATTCTTGTCGATCATTTAGCCAGGACATGATATTACGCTTACACGTGGGCAGTATAAACCACCAAACATTTCCTGCTTCCTATGCGGTAAAAACACTCACTGGGGAAAAACTGAGGTCATTCGGATACTGAATAAATTTGGACATGGGGTGTTTATGACCAGCTGGAAGAGAATGATACCGCTCGTGTCTGCAGAAGTTGGCAATGGGCTTCAACCAGAGAGCTGTTCTACCACTCTCCATCAAGCCCCATTCTTCACAAATCTTGCAGGGAAAAATATAGACAGACGAGGAGACATACTGAAAAGGTACATCACATCGGTCAACGGAATAGCGGTCCAGACAAGTTCTATGGACCTTATCCACCCAGGCCTGAACTTTTCCCCGCATTGACAAACTGAAAAAAAGATCGTCAAAATTTAACACGAAGAGCTTGAAGTCTATTTAGCCTGTGCACGTGTAGGTCCACAGCCTCTACCAACCAAACGAGAGCCACTCCTAGAAGCACAAGAGTCGCTCAGGTCGCCGGTAACAAGAATCTGGTATCTAAAAAAATCTAAGAATCAAAAAAACTAAGAATCTAAAAATTTCATAATTATTGGGTGTATTTTGGCGGCCATTTTGGAAAAAGGGAGATAACTCATATAAAGCTGCCACCCCCACAAAGTATCACATGTTTTTTAACTCTAGGCATTTATACCTTCTCAAAAAAAACTCTTAGCATTCTCGCCCTAATTTGATACCGGGAGCAAAATTTCGGACCGGGTGACCGACTATGTGGATGTGCAGAGTGGAGTGGGAGTAACTCTATTCGTTTCAAGTAATGTGACAAGTGGTGCCATAAAAGATGTTCGGACTAGGAACCTAAAAAAGGGAATATAAGAGAGTCAAAAGAAGGGGCCCGGAGAAGAGGAAGAGGTAGAAAAATATAGAAGTGAATGGTGATGTAATAGAAAAATAAGATATACTTTGATCCTATTTAGACCCCTTTGCAAGTACCAACTACAAGGTTATTGACTATACAAAGCGCCACCACGCAGGACGACCTGGTGGCTCGAACCGCTGACCGAATGCAGGGACGTGCACGCGACCCACAGCTCTACCAACCCAGCCACCCGACGGGTATGTAATAGAAGAAGGAAACAGCTTTGTTATCTTGATGACATGTTAGATAGCGAGGGTGGAGTGGAGAGAGCAGTAAGAGGATGAGTACAACTATATGTATGAAGTGGAGAGGTAGCGGGACTGCTGATAATAAAGAGTATTCCACTGAAAACGAGGAAGAGTATTTGCTGTATGGTTCTGAGACATGGCTTTGACGAAAAAGTTGGAGGATGTGTTGGTTGGTTGTGATCGTAAAATATTGAGATATGTGACTGGGATCACATGGAAAATGGGGGTCCCGTGAAGAGGTGGAAAGAAAACATGGATTGAAGGAGCTGAGTACAGGGAGGTCCCGTTATACAGCATTCGGTATGCGAAAATCCGATGATGACGAGATGTGTAAATTAGGGCTATTTTCAATATACGAGATCGAAAATCCAATGATACGACATTAAAAACTGGGGTGAGTAAAATTATAAAGTTCAAAATGCGCACCCTCCCACTCCCAGGCTGAATAAAGGGGGATTTGGTTGACCCCAGTGAGGCCCACCCCTAGCAAGTTGTGACCTGAAGGGTAATTAAGCATATGGTGCGGCCGGACATTTAGGTGTAATTAACAGGTGTGGCGGCCCCAACCTTGGGACAGCAGTCAGGTCACCCCTAGCAAGGCGTGACCTGAAGGATAATTAAGATATGGCACGGCCTGACCTTTAGGGGTAATTAGCAGGTGTGCGGCCCCAAACCCTGGACCGCTACACTACCTTCTCTTGTATCACGTGGCGTCCCATACATTGCAAAGTCTTTTTTTGCTTGTTATGCATGTTTTATGTTTTTAAATTTAAAGTGCAGTTATGTTTTTTTTGTGTGCTATTTTCTCTTTCAGAATGCTTTTCTACAGAATAGGTAGTACAGTGTGGGTAATATAGACGCTGTGTGTTTGTTGTGTTTGCTATAGTTTATTTTAGCTTGAAAACATGTCTTTTTTTTTCTCTTTTTTTTAATTTTATGGGGTCCTGGAACCAAACCTATATTTTACCATTAGTTTTTGTGTTTCGTTATACGAGATTTTGCTTTACGAGTATGCCAGGTGGAACCTAACTGCTCGTATCTTCGGGACCTCCCTTGTACAGTGCTGAGAGTAAAAACGATTGAAGTGGTTTGGGCACGTGAAGAGGAGAGAGAGGTGTGAAAGGCATTGGGGAGAGCTGTTAAATTGGAAGTTCCAGGGCGCCGTCCACCCGGGGAGGGCCCAAAAAAAGACATGGAGGCAGCACGGGCATTTAAGAAGTTGAGGCAACGGATAGAGATAGTTGGAATCGTATCATCGGCCATCTAACCTCATAAAATATAATGGGAATAACGGACGTTAAACAGAAACAAAACGAAGGTGTGTGTTTTAAAGGTCAAGGTCAGGACCTCTTAAAATTTGGTAAAGATAAGCCTTGGGAACCAACAAATTAGAGCACATTTTTCTTGGCTATTTACAGGGTGATACCTTCGGGGACAAAACAAAAAGAAATTGTACTCATCTTTTCAAAGTGGTCCATAACATTTTTTGGGAAAAACTGAACAAGAAGAGTGTGGGTGGCTTGCTTACACTTAAACCTCGATTTAACGGATTTCGGTTTTTAACACTCCTCTGCCCCCCGGACAACAAACCCAAACCATAAAAAAAATTGCTTTTTGAAAAATGTGCCCACCAGGACTCAATAGGAGCCTTCTGACCCTGTACATGTCTTGTGCACTCCACATATGTTTAAGATATGTAAAAAAAAAATAACAATGCATTTCCAGCTTTTTTTTGTAATGATCGTAACCAAATTCCCAACTCCGACCCCCAAAACCCCCCAAAACTTGTCAAAAAAACCAAATTTTTTTTCATCACCCCTTTTTGTCTTGTTTTGGGCCATTTTTTTACTTAGTTTTTTTATTAGTTTTTAGAAACATTGTTTTGGGGCTTTATTTTGCTGAATTTTTACTTTCGCGTAACCATGGATGGGCCTTCAAGAGGTGCATCTTTTTGTTCTATACATTTTGTCCTTACTTTATGGTTCTGTGATATCCGAACATCCCATATTAAAATTTCCGCCCTCCCTTTCCCGGTCCCCCCAAGGTCAAAAATTAATTTTTTGCTTAGTGTCTAGGTTATAGGGCTACATATCATTTTTCCTAAACCCAAAAATGCTTATCTAATCATATTTCAAAATTTTTTATTGTCTTTATAGTAATAAACATGTTCCATATAAAAAATAAGGGTTCCGGCCCGTAAATTTTCCAACAGACATCATTCTCCTTTTTTGTCCCTTAAAACGGTGTTGGGTATATATGGGTTTGAAGAAAACTTTCTGCAAAGTTTGATGATGCTGTAAAAACCCCATGTTAAAAATGGGAAATCTATGATGGCTAGCACGCCAGCTACAAACCCAAGTGGCCAAAATATGTACTTCAAAACCCGGTCGGGTAATAAAAAAGGCTTGTCTCTTCTCGACTTATAGCCCTGTTTACCTAGCAAAAATACATATAGAGGGGTAACCCAAGGGGTTGTGACCTCAAAATCCCGGCAGGGGCCGAGTTGGCTATTTTCACTCTTGTGGTGTGGATTGGATGTATGTAATTCCCCACGGCCTGATCATGCCTAGACATGCAATCTCAGCTGTTACCCGCTTTTAAAAGAGCTTAAGGTCATAGTGTGTAGGGGACGTGTGTGTTGTGTGTTGTAATACTTGCTACAAAAGACCAAATTGGCTAGCCCGCTCACAAAGGTTGTCACAAGTGAAGGGATGATAAAAGAAAAAAAAAAAGATAAAAGTGTAATGATCAATTAGGAGATTGAAATATTTTTCATTATTTCCTTTTTTAAAATGGACTGAAATGAATGTAAACTTTTCCATGCATACCCAGTTTGGCTTTTGTTTTTGGGGACACTTTGGGTTTTGTAGGCTTTCCGTCGTCTCTTAAATCCCTAATGGCTTTCTTCAGCTCAAGTCCAGACAGTTCTTTGGGTTGGCTCTCAGTAGAATCTACCATTCCCTGAAAATAATTAACCTCTTAAAAATTAGTAAATTTGGTGATATAAAATTTGTGTAACTGGTAGGTGCTGAAAATTCTCCCTCCCTCCTGTTTGAGCGCCTCAGGAAACAGTGGCGTCTGTAGGTGTTTAACTCCACGGCCACAGTGCCACAGTTATGGCTGGCTACCAATTACGTGTCTGCTTTTACGGGCATGCAGACGGAGATAGTATCTCGGCGGTATTAGTCCCTTAAGCAACTCACCAAGAAACTGTATCGATTACCAGAGGTTGAGATAGACAACTCTTTCATTTAGTATCTGACTATATTTATAGAACACGGGATATATATATTCTTCCGCGCTAGACACTTGCGACAGCTAATGAATAGTTTATAGAAGAACAAACTTAAAAATCTGATTAAGAAAGACTGAATTATTCACATGAAAGGGTAAACTATACAAGCTAATACAGTAACATTAAAAGCACACTATAACAATCTGTTAATCTCTTCACTGCGATCACATACAGAGGCGTCATTGCGTGCCCGTATAGGCACGCGACTACGCACATAGCACGTCACCATCTCAGTGTTCTAGATTCTGGGGTCTCAAGTCTCGATCTGCGTTACAGTGAGGGCGTAGTGTCCTTGGCATGGCTCACTTACTCAGTTCTCTGACTCCACCCCAAGATTCGCGTAGGATCACGAAACTCACATAGCGTGAAACTCGGGAGGGTACTGTATACTTTTGAATTCTGAGGCAATTTTTATTTAATTTTTCTATCAGATAAGATGGAATTTATTCTTATAATCATCCAAATATACTCTTGAATTTTGAAGCAATTTTTTCTTAAATATGTGTAATTTTTTTCTCTCCCATATTTGAGGGGTTCGACTAGTGTGCGGTAGTTTTTCGTTAGGGTTCGGCGCCTCTGAAAAGGTTAAGAACCACTGCTCTATACACTGATATAAAATCTCCCCTTTCTCTTCTTTCTCAAGAGTTGGGAGTTTCAGTCTTGAAAGTCTTTCCTCATATGGTAATCTTTCAGGCTTGGAGCCATTTTTGTGCTGCTCTTTGTATTCTCTCAATCTTCCTTATATCCTTATTTTTATGTGGTGACCAAATCCTGCCAGCATATTCCAACTTTGGTCGAATCAATGATGTTATCAATTTCTTAATCATCTTTCATCCAGATATTTGAATGCCATTCTTATATTCCTCAGCAACTGATATGTATCTCCTGTGATCTTGTTTATATGCTTCTCAGGTGACAAATTATCTGTAATCCATACTCCCAGATCTTTTTCGACCTATGTGTTTGAGATCGTGAATGGGATTCATTTCCCATCGAATACTTTTCTCTCTGTCTCTTTTTGCTACTGCCTATTTCCATCAATTTACACTTTTTATTTTTAAAACTCCATTTATCATAATTGACTCTATCTAAAAATCTTTATCTAGATCCTTTTTGTAATGCCCACAGTCCTCTTTACCTTCTACTTTTCTTAGTAATTTAGCATCATCAGCGAATAAACTCATATAACTATTCACCCCCTGTCATTCATTTACATAGACCAAAACAACCCACTGGGGCCATACTGATCCTTGAGGAACCCCACTTATCACACTGCACCATTCTGACTTCTGATCTTTTATTACTTTTCGCATCTCTCTGTTGCTGTGTGTGGTGTGTATTTACCTAGTTGTATTTAGCTAGTTGTAACATACAGGAAAAGAGCTATGCTCGTACTGTCCCATCTCCAAATCTACTATTATCCAGCTTCCCTTTTTAAAGTCCTCAATACTTCTTGCATTAATCACTTTTGCATCAAGGTTGTTCCAGGCTTCTATGCTTCTATACCGGAAGCTGTATTTTTTTTATGTCCCTCTTGCATGTTGTCTTTTCAATTTCTTCTCATGACCTCTTGCACTTCTATCGTCCCACACAGACAGATTTTTCTAAAATCAATTTTTTCAAGACCCATTGATGCTCTTACACTGCTATAAAAATCTCCCCTTTCTCTTCTTTTCTCAATTTTTGGGAGTTTTAGTCTTGAAGTCTTTCCTCATATGGAAAATCTCTCAGGCTTGGAGCCATTTTTTGTGGCTGCTCTTTGTATTCCCCTCAATCTTCCCTATATCCTTCTTTTTATGTGGTGACCAAATCACTGCCGCATATTCCAACCTTGGTCGAATCAAAGATGTTATCAATTTCTTAATCATCTTTTCATCCAGATATTTGAATGCCATTCTTATATTCCTCAGCAACTGATATTTTTCTCCTGTGTTTGTTTATATCTTCTCAGGTGAACAAATGATCCGTAATCCATACTCCCAAATCTTTTTCGACCTTTGTTTTGATTATCCATTCATTCCCATCGAATACTTTCCCTCTCTGTCTCTTTTTTGCTACTGCCCACTTCCATCACTTTACACTTTTTAGCATTAAACTCCTTTTCCCCCATAGTTTGACTCCATCTAAAAATCTTATCTAGACCCTTTTTGTAAATCCTCACAGTCCTCTTTACTTTCTACTTTTCTTATAATTTAGCATCATCAGCGAATAAACTCATATAACTGTTTCACGTCCCTCTATCATATCATTTACATAGACCAAGAACATCACTGGGGCCAATACTGACCCTTGAGAACTCCACTTACCACACTGCACCATTCTGACTTCTGATCTTTTATTACTTTTTCTCATCTCCCCTGTTGCTAAAAAAAAGTCTTCCATCCACTTCAGCAAACCACCCTTCAATCCTCCTACATGTTCTAGCTTCCAGAGCAGTCTTTTGTGAGGTACCTTGTCAATGCCTTCTTTAGGCCCAAGTATATGCAATCGACCCCCCCCCTCTCTTTCCTGTGTCACATCGTCACTCTCGATAAAAGCTTAATAAATTCCTTGTACACGACATTCCTCCTCTAAATCCAAACTGGCCACCTCGAGTGTGTTTGTCTTTTCCCAAAATTTATTTCAACCATCTGTCCTTCACAATTTTTTCACAACATTTTTGCCACTACCCCTTGTTAATGATACTGGCCTTAATTTAATGGTTCTTCTTTGTCCCCCCCTTTGTGAATTGGCACAAATATTTGCCTTTTCCAAATCAAGCGGGAACCCCTGTTTCTCCTTGGGTGAACTCTCAATTACCTATGTAACTTTCCTGCTAGTTGGTTACTGCAACTCTTTCATTATCCAATTCGACCTCCATCTGGACCCGGGCTTTTCTCCATTTTGACTTTCCATTAGCCTTTTTACTTCTATTACGTCTACTTTTATGTCTTCCTAATATTTTCTTTTGTATTTTTATTTTTTTTTTTTAAAATTTTCACTTTCTCTTGTAAATACAGTCTGAAAGCACTTATTCATCACCTCAGCCTGTTGTAATGCATCTTCGTACACTATGCCTTCTACCTTCAGCTTATCTATTCCTTCCTTGTTTTTCAATTTTCCATTTAAAATTCTATAGAAAAGTTTTGGTTTCGTTCTTATATTTTCTATTATATTTCTCTCATGGTTACTTTTTTTCTTCTTTTTCCCGGATTCTTACATATTCCATTTCTATTTTTTTTTTTACTATCCCAAGGTTGATACCTCCTTTTTTCCTCCAACTATTCATGTTTTTTTCTCTTTCTATCTTGCTAATTCACATTTTCTGTTAAAACCATTCATTCTTTTCTTTTTTCTGACAACTATCCTCGGAACATAACTATTTTATTCCCCTTTTGTGTAATTCGGATGAACTCAAACCCCATTTTCTCTGGGTCTCCTTGTTTGCATGGAAATTACTTTCCCGTCTATCTCTCCGAAAAAAGTTCTTAATCCGTCAAAGGGCTGCTTTTCCATAATTGTATCTTCCTTTCTTGTTTCTTCTCTTCTCCCCTCTTTTTTGCTATCATTTACTTTTAAAATTTAATAAGTACATGGTCACTCTTTCCAAGTGGGCACTGGGTAATTTACTTTACTAATTACTTCCAGTTCTTTTGTCAATAGTAGATCTAGTCTTGATGGTTCTTCGCTACCTCTAAAACTTTTTCTCTTTAATCCACTGATTTATGATGTTTTCATTACCAAATCCAACAATGTACCACCCCAGAGTCTTCTCCTCCTTCTGTATACCATTCTTCCCAGGAAACTTCTTTGCAGTTAAAATCTCCCATCAAATTATGTTCTCACAATTTCCATCGTATTTTTTTAACATTGCTTGTGTCTCTTATCATGTCTCCATACTCCTTTTCTCCCTCAGGGAAATTTGTCTTAGGGGGAACGTATACGATTTCTAAGTCTCTTATTCTTCCTTTTTTCATCACCAACTCTACCTTCAACACCTCTGCCATACCTTCTCCTTTTTTCCACATTCCCTACTACCACATCCTTCTTTGTTAACATCATTAAAACCACCTCCCTTTTTTCTGATTTCTTTCGGCCACCATACATTATATTGACTCTCCCCAACTGGCAAAATCCTCAGAATCACTCGGTTCGTTTCTACCAAACCCAATATGTCTGGTTTCTTGGCTCTCAGGTAATCGTTTACTTCTGTTAATGTTGACACTAGCCCATTTATATTTGTGTACGTACCCGCCATCCTTTTTCATTTTTTCTTTGAAATGTCTTCTCTTACTCTTCTCTTTTAGATACCACTTCTTCAGTTTTTGGTCCAAAACTCTCCAATAGAATTTCTGATTTTCCCCTTCCGTTTTCAATTCGTTTTTTTCTTTGGCTTCTTTAAACAGTAAATTCAATCTTGGCTCTTTCTTTTCCCCTTCATATCTTTTCTTATCCATATTTTTCTTTTTATTCTTCTGTCTTTGCCAGTTTCCATGCCTTAGACAATATATCTTGTGCGTAGTTTGTGACCTAAACTTAACTTTTAAGGGGCGGGCCCCCCCCTCTTCATATTTGCCTAACCTATGTATCTCTTCTATTTCTTCTTCTATCTCCGTATTTTCTTCTACTACTTTAAATATTTCTTTTGCCATTTTCTTTTCTTCCTCTTCTCTTATGTTTTTTCTTGGGCAGCACTTTTTCTTTGAAACCAAAATGATGACACATTTCTTTTTTTCCACCGTACTCTTACTAAATTTTCCTTTTGTTTAAATTTCTTTGACTACTTCTTTGGCCAGATTTTTCTTTTCATTTTCTTGAAACTTCTATTATTTGAGGTAAGCTTTCTTGGTCTTTTTCTTTTTCTGTCTTCCCTGTCCTTTCTTACATCTTTCATTTCCTCTTGTGTCATTTTCCATTTCTTATTACTGCATGCATTTTCACTGCCTTTTTTCGTCTTCTTTACGATTTAGTTCCCTCCACTCATTTTTCAAAATAGTATTATCTTTTTCCAGTACGAACACTTTCTTTTCCATTTTTCTCTAGTTTATCCATCATTTCGTGTACTACATTTTCTAGCATTATGACTCTTCTCTGATTTTATTTTCAGCCCTAATATTCTTTTTTTTTTGGTATCAAAGCCGTCAAAAGAGGTCGTGGTGGGATCTTCCATCTTTTTTTATTTCCAATTCTTTTCACTTTTTAGGCTAATCTTTGGAGACGAGACTATTTAACTGCATAGCTCTCACCTGTAATACTCAAGGGCTTTTTGGGTCCCCCTGCTCCTTGTTTGGTCACAGCAGCCCCGTCACAAATAGCCAGTTGTGTAAGGAGCCTTCCCGAGCATGTCTGTACACACAGCTGATAGTTGTGTGTGTGTGGGGGGGGGGAGGGGGGAGAGAGAGAGAAAGAGAGATTTAATGCCAAAAAAAAGGGGAATGTGCCAGAATCAGGGTCATATGGCCTATGGCAAAGCATAAAAAAGGGTGGGGTTTTTTGTAAAATAGTGAAACGGTGAGGGAAGGGAAAGAACGGATGTTACAGCAGGATGGTTAGATCAGATGCAGGATGTGGATTTGTCGGAGGGAAAGGGGGTTCAATTTCCAGGGGGAAGGAGGGGGATTCCGGAGAATGTTCGCAAGACAAAGGAGGTCGGGAAAGGGAGGAAAAATGAGGGAAAGGAACTGGAACGGGCAGTAGTAAGATGGGGGCAGGATATTAGGACATGTTAGACAGTGAGAAAGGGGCTTGACAGGGTGGGTGCAAAAGGGTTTTGGGGAGGAGCGTGACATGAGATAGGTGTGTGTGAGTTGATATGGCCTATGCTAAGCGTGCCCAAGAGCAGTCCCCCCAACGTCAATTAGTGTGGTAAGGATCTGACCATGGGATATAGAGGGTTTGATCAGGCGAAGCTTATTGGCAGAGAAATTGGGCCAGGAAAACTGCCAGCGGTCGAAAGGAAAGATTTAATAAAGGGTAGTAGTCAGAGGCTGGAAGTTTTCAGAAACGGGGCTATTGGGACACAGTGGCCCGGCGCGCTAAAGAATCACCGCGTTCGTTGCCCGAGATACCCACGTGACTTGACACCCACAGAAGCATATTGTTTTGTGTCCCTACGGAAGGCGGAATAACCAGTCTTGGATCTCCCGGACAAGAGGGTGAAGTGAGCAAAGGATTGTATAGAGAAAGGGAATTGCGGGAATCAGTAAAGATAGTGAAGGAACAGGATGGGTAGAAAAATATGCGTTTTAAGGCGAAGAGGATGGCGTACAATTCCGTTTAAGAACCTGGATTCTTGGGTAATGGAATTGAAATGAAGAGGCGAAGAGGATAGCAAGCTAGATCCAGATGGGATTTAGAACCGTCAGTGTAGACGTGGGTGCTAGAGGAATGAGTGGAAAGGTGTTCAGAAAGTGAGAGCGTAAGACGATAGGAGGAATGGTAGATTTGGGAAAGGGGAAGGTATAAGCCGGAGGGAAGGAATGAACATAGAAAGGGAGGACACTAAGAGTGGGAAAAGGAGGAGTGGGAGAGAAGGATGCAACAGGGAAGGGTGGTGAAAAACGAGGGGAGATCACTGTGAGGAGAGATTGGGGGACTGCAATCTTAAATTAGGAAATTGATAAAGGCGAGTATAGCACCGAAGTGATAGAGGGCTCGACGGCGAGAGAGGGACGGGAGGCCCGACTCAGCATAGAGCTCTCAACGGGGAGGAGCAAAAGGCACCTAGAGCCAGACGGAGGCCTAGGGGGTGAACAGGGTCCAGGAGGCTGAAGAGGGAGGCAAGGCATAGGAATAAATATGACATCCATAGTCAGAGTGGAGAGGACCAGGACAGTGTGGAGATGGAGGAGGGTCTTGCAGTCAGAACCCAAGACACATGGGAGATAGTTTTGTAAGAGCAAGCGACAAAGGGCATTTACTTTTAGAGTAGGAATGTGCCTTCCAGAAAGTCGGGAGTCGAAAGTGGGGCCCAAGGAATCTACCAGAGGGGGCAATACTTGAGAGGTACGTTTATATAGAAAAAGTGGAGGTGAGAGTGGCACACGAAGCAAGAGAAAAGGATGGAGGATTTTTGTGGAGAGAAACGAAAGCCATGATCAGAAAGCCCAGAAGAAGCAGCGGAAATAGCAGATTGGAGAGACAGCGGAGGGGTGCCAGGGAAGGGCTGGAAGCATAGATGGTTTTGGTCATCTACGTAAAGGGAGGACCGGAAACGCCAGGTAGTAAGGTGGAGACAAGTCCATTAACTGCAATGAGGAAACAAGGAAGTGCTGAGGACACTTCCTTGGGGGACACCTTGGGGGACTTCCTTGGGGGATTTCCCTTTCCCCACATATTGTGGGAAGGATGGGGAAATGGAGGAAGATATTTTGACTCTGAAGGGGCGATCACTGAGAAAGGACTGGAGAAAGACCCCCATGTTTTTAAATTATGCCGAAAGTGGGTAAATGGTGGAGGGTATGGTGTCGCCAGGTGGTATCATAAGCTTTCTCTAAATAA
This sequence comes from Chionoecetes opilio, assembly GCA_016584305.1. NCBI lineage: Eukaryota > Metazoa > Arthropoda > Malacostraca > Decapoda > Majidae > Chionoecetes > Chionoecetes opilio. Next base: position 15,841 of record JACEEZ010018610.1, read on the forward strand.
AAATAAACAGCAAGGACTGATTCGTGATGGCAAAGACTGTGGTACTGTATGGTTTCCAGGTGGGCTAAGGGGTCGGCTGTGCTTCGGCATGTCGGTAACCAAATTGAGAAGGGGAGAGAAGACTTTTTTTTTTCCAGGAGCCACTAAGACGGAGATTTATCATGCGTTCCAGTAACTTACATAGGCAACTAGTTAAGGCAAAGGGGCGGTAATCTTGGGGGGGGGTAACGATTTGTTAGTTTGAGGAATGGGAGGACAAGGGCTTTCGCGCCATGGGGGGGGGAAAGTCCCCAAGGAACCAAACTCGGTTAAAAAGGGCTGGTAAGAAGATGAGAAACAGGAGGAAGGGGTTTACATTAGGTATTGAATGCCGTCAGGGCCTTTACGGGGGTTGGGCAAGAATGAAGAGCGGGGGCGAGTTCAGAAGAAGAGAAGGAGCATTGTAAAGTTCAGAAGAGGATAGAGAGAAGGTGACAGGAATGCGTTCCCCTGTAGCTTTTGATTCTAGTGAACTGGGAGAGAGGTGGGAGCCCTACTCACCAACTAAAAAAGGGCCTAATTCCTCTGCTACTTGTAATGGCTCTTCAAAAATTTGGTTACAAAAAGTGCAGGACTTTGGGGGAACAGAGGGCAGGTGTTTACCTGACAATTATGTATTCGGCGCCAAACTAAGGAAATAGGGGTTTCGGCTGTGAGGGAGGAGACAAGGTGCGCCACTATTATGACAGAGTTTAATGGTCCTCTTAAGATGGGCAGAGGTTATTTTAAATTAAATAAGGGCCGGGAGTTGGCCGGGGGTACCACTTTGCAGCGATAGCTGCTCCAAGCAGCACGTTTTTAGTCGGTGGGGTTTTGAACAATCTAAGTCTACCAGGGAACGCATTTGGAGGTAAAGGTCGAGAGGTCCGGGGGATGGCAGTAAGGCGGCACTTAGAATTGAGACGGAGAAGTAGGTGAGCATTTTAAAGGTGGAAGAAAAGGTGGAAGGATGAAGTGGAAGGCGAAAGGGGGGCAAAGTGCACCAGTCGGCTCTGCGGAAACACTAGCGTGGGGGTTAGGAAGCGGGACGTATAGGTACGAGAAAGTAGATAGGAAAGTGGTCACTATAAGGAATTGGTCGAGGACCGACCAATGCAGGTCTAAGCGGAGGGAAGGAGAGCAAAGGAGAGGTCAAGGCAGGAAATGACTGAGTCCTCACATCAAGTGAGTGGGGCGATTAGAGTTGAGAATAATGAGGGCGGTGGTGGCTAGGAAGCGTTCAAGGGAGCAGCCACGGGTGTTTACAGTGGGGGTCACCCCAAAGGGAGTGGCGGCAGTTGAAGTCACCTACTACCACAAATAGGTTTAGGCGGGAGAGAAGGGCGTGTACGGCATCAAAGTTAATGGGGTAGAAGGAGAAATAGATCGAAACAATAGTAATCCAACTTTGGGAAATATATACCCTTAAAGTATCGTCCACACCATTTCATCATTCCTGATTTAATGAAATCAATTATAGCCATTAGCGAGTATATCAACAATATGTTGTCACTTTTTGCATCCAGTCGGGCCTTTTTTTAAATAATCCGCAATCAAATCTGCAAATTCCTCCGAGCCCCTCAAACGCTCCTCACGACAAGCAGACGATGCACCATGGCTCGGTGACATCACAGCAGGAAGCCTCCTCTTCCCACGCTGATAACCACCACTACAACTTTATAGTCAGGAGGGAAAAAAGGAGGAAAAGAGAAGAAGGAAGAAAGGAGGGGGAAAAGAGAGAGAGAGAGAGAGAGAGAGAGAGAGAGAGAGAGAGAGAGAAAAAGAGGAGAGAGAGAGAGAGGGGAGAGAGAGAGAGAGAGAGAGAGGGGGAGAGAGAGAGAGAGAGAGAGGAGAGAGAGAGAGAAGAGAGAGAGAGGAGAGGAGAAGGAAGACGGGAAGAGAGCAGTGGGTTAGAGTTGCCATGTTTTGGGGGAACACACACACACACACACACACATCGATCGATCTCTCCTTTGCTATTATCTCTTAATCTCACTGTCTCTCATAACGTAATACTTTGTCTCTTCTAGCAGTAATCCTTCCCTTGTTTAATAATCTGTCCATACTGTCTATATTCTGTCCTATAGCAAAGTAATAATACCGGGCAATACTACGCTATGTGGCAAGCGGTGTGGTGTGGCTGGGTGGGTTTTACTACTAACTACTACTACTACTACTAAACTACTACTACTACTATTAACTACTACTACACTACTACTACTACTACTACTACTACTTTTACCACTATTACCAACCACTACTATACTACTACTACTACTACTACTAAAACAACTACTATACTAAATATTACTACTACTACACCTACTACTACTACTACTACACTACTACTACTACTATTACCACTATTACCACCACTACTATACTACTACTACTACTACTACTACTAACCCACCACCACTACTACTATTACCACCACTACTATACTAAAAAACTAATACTACTACTACTACTACTACTACTACTATACACAGGCAGAAGACTTTTGTTTACATTGGAGTTCTCCTGTGACATCATCAATAATATTCGTAGCCCTGTTGGGGGAAGAAAAAAAATTCGCGTGCGCTTTTTTTTTTTCAAAATTCGTGTTTTTTTATTTATATACGGAAATAAGGCCTGGAAATTGATTATTTTTTTGGGGGATTAGGGGGTTTTGAATGTGTATTCAACATAATTAGGCAAAATAAATGGGTCTGGACGATTACTTTAATAGGGTACTGGGCAGTTGTGTTGACATTCGAGAGACATGGGCCCTTTTCTGTGACAAGGGTAGAGGAGGAAGAAATAGAATGGGGAGGAAAAATAGTATTGGGATTGGAA
>JACEEZ010018611.1:5000-12500 GCA_016584305.1 Chionoecetes opilio
TGAGTAATCCACCTGGTGGGAGAATCAAGGGGCGGTGAGTAATCCAGGGGGCCCGGTGAGTAATCCAAGGGTGGTGAGAATCCACAGGGCGGTGAGTAACGACGTGGAGTAATTTACTTAACACCGCGGGGTTGGGGGGTAGGGTTTTTGACTGACGAGCGGGAAACCACGCTGGGGGAGCGGGGGCCCGCGCAGAATGCGCTGAGGCCGTGCGAGGAGAGGAAGGATAGAGGTTGCAGAGGCCGGCAGAAGGCCATGGGGCCCGCTGGGGACGCAGTAAGGGCAGGGGGGCGTAGAAAGGCCGCGCAGAGTGCGCATCAGGCGGTGAAGACGCAGTAAGGCGTTGAAGGGGCAGGGGGCCGCGCTGAAGGCATAAGGGCCCATCCCGATGACGCAAAAAGGGGCACAGAGGGGGCACAAAAGGTGCCGGGGGGGGAGGGGTAACCTTTAAGGTGGCAGACACAGAGTGTAGTTTTTCCCCCAACCTTGGATCACAAAGCAAACCCCCATAATGGGGCTAAGTTTTTTCCTTGGGAGTGTTAGAACGAATGAGTTTGGGGACCAGGTCCTTCCACTAGGAGAATTGTGTTTTTATAGCACATGTTATAGCCCCCCTATAGCCATAGTACACTCCGAGGGTCACAATTTAAAAACCGTTGGGTGTATTGATAGCTAGTGGTCCAATGGAGAGAAAAACTCTTTTTCCCCCGTGGAAAGGTTAATTTTAATTAAAGTTTTTGTAAAGGTTATTTGAAATTAAACATACGCATATATATATACAGTAAAACATGAAAGAAATACACAAATGCAGCAGCAAAAAGTAAAAAGGGGGCACACCCCGCCGGTGAGGAGAGTTCCCGTAAAGCTGGGGGAGGGTCGCGTGGGGGCGAGGGACGATGAGTCCCTGGTACGGTCATACGATGAAACTTTGTTTTTTTATTGACTCTATTACAGTAAAAATAACATAGTAAATGAAAAACAAAAATTACAAAAACATAATAAAATAAAGTCGTATCCCAATCAATGCAACTCATGGAGGAGCGGGCCCGGAGTGTTGACAGGGCAAAAAATGGAAAATTAATATTGATTTCATTTTTTACATTTTCTACTCTTCTCGAATCCCGGTGTGAAATTCCCCAAAAAACCCCGGGTACCTCACCACTGCGATCGTCGAACGGTGGGCGGGCTCCCGTAAAGGCAGGTAAGGCCAAAGCTGCGATGCAATGCAGGGGCATACTCCAGCCCCCACTTTTCACCGCACGCCATGTACCCGGGGCCCCGGCTCTGCGAAGGACCCAACTCAGCTCCTTTTTTCCCTGCTTTAGAGGGTTCGTACTCCAGTAGAAGGTCCACAGGCTCTTTTTATCAAGAGGTACACCTCGTGCTCCATCTGGGACCACGATCGACCTGAGTGGGGCAGGACTGGGTCGCAGCGTACATGTGACGGCTACAGCTCCCCCCATGGGGGGTCGTTCCCCCACGGGTCACACTGGGTCGTACGTCCCGGCTGGTCACCGCTGGGGCGCACGACAGGTGCTGCTTAGGGCCCAATTGGCTGGCGGCATCACGGTGGGGTACAGCTTTGGCATTGTGCGACTCCCCCCCGCACGCCGCGGGTTCCGGGGGGTAGGTTGGCGTCGCTATGGGGCCGGGGGGGTCATCCTCCAATCCCCCTGGGGGGGGGGGGGATCGCCTTTGGGCCCGTCCCTTTTCCCTTCGTTGGGGGGCCCCCCTCGCGCTGGTGTGGCGGGGCCTCATTCCTTGGGCAGGGGCTGGGGGGGGTGGGGGCGGGGGATCCCCGTCTCGTCTCGTTTCTTTCGTGGGGCCGGGAACCAGGTCCCCCTGAGTTGGCAGGGATCGGAGGTTCGGGGGAAAAGGTTTTCCAGCGCTAAGTTGGGGCAACGCGTCACGGGACGTTCACCGCCCCCAAAGGCGGCGGAGCAGTCCCTGGTGGGTGCTCTCCATGCAGACGCCGCCCAGAGCTCCTGCCGCCGTGGCACTGGTCTGGGAGTGTCCAAAGGCCCGCAGTGGGGAAACAGCGGACGGTTCTTGAACATACTTTCGTATGTGTAGCTTCCCAGCATCCCAAGGGCAAGGGTGGCAGGGGGACGTCCTCGCATGTCAGTTTGGACCTGCGGGTAGGCGTAGACGTCCCTGGCCGGCGTTGAAAGTGCACCCCTCAGCATCCTCCCCGAGCGGGTGCTCCAGCCAGGGTCAGGGGAAGGCAGGGGGAACCCAGGAGAAACCTCTCCCGCTAGGCTCCCACCTCCCAACAGATGTTCCGCGGCTGGCCTCCGCTACTTCCTGAAGGGTGGTGGCGGCGGCCCAAAAACGCTCCCCGGAGAAGAAAGTCCCGGCGCAGAGATGTCTATCTTGGAAACGAGTTTGGCTCGTCTCAGCCATTGCACGGTCTTGAAGGGGGGGGGAAATTCGGCTTGACGAGTTTCCCAAAATGGGATTGCAGTACCCTGAACCACACTGGCGTGGAGGGGCCGCCCCAGGGGCCTTTCTCGTCCCCGAGCGTCTACCCTGCACGATGTAGAAAGCCCTCGGGGTCCATAGAGGCCTCTTGTCTCCGAGCACCCGCCATGAGGGAGCAAGTCAAGTGCTCAACCACCCAAAGGGGGAAGCGGAGAATGGGAGAGCGGGGAAGACCCGCTCTTTAAATTAAAAGTAACCTGTGTAGGAAGAGTAGAGTAATCCACAGGGGGGTGAGTAACCACAGGGGGGTGAAATCCACACGGGGTGAGTAATCCACAGGGGGATGAGAAATCCACAGGGCGGTGAGTAATCCAAGGGGGTGAGTAATCCAAGGGGGTGGAACCACAGGGCGGTGAGTGGCGTAGTGGAGTAAGTTACTCTACACCGCTGGGGAGGGGTAGGGTTTTGACTGAGACGCGGGGAAAAACCGCTGAGGGAAGGGGCCCCGCTGAAGGCGGGGGCCATGCTGAGGGGCAGGAAGGGACGGGTTGCAGGACCCCGCAGAATGCGCAGAGGCCGCTGGGACGCAGTAAGGGGTCAAGGGCGTAGAAAACCGCGCAGAGTGCGCATCGGCCGGGGGAAGAGCAGTAAAGGGGTCTGAGGGGGGAAGGGCCGCGCGAACGCGCATAAGGCCGGTGTGACGCAAGAAGCATCAGAGGGGGGCACAGGGTGCCAGGGTGGGAGGGGATAACCCCTTTTAAGGGGGCAAACTACAAGGAGGTAGTTTTTCCCAAAAATAAGCTCAGCGAAACGAACCCCCTAATGGAGGCAAACTTTTGCCAGGAGTGTTAGGACGAATGAGTCTTAAGGGCGAGGGCCTTCCCTAGGAGAATTGTGCCGGGTTTCGGGTGGGACCTCGTGTGTTCCCCGGTGAACACCCGTGAAGTTTGTAATTTAATTGAAAAAAAACAATAAAACCCCAAAATAAAAAAAAACAGATTTTTAAAAATAAACTTTCATTAGTTTATGCTCAAAGCGCTAAAGGTGTGCGCGTTGAGTAAAGGGTTTTATGTTTAGATTTAAAAATATTTGTTGGTTAAAAAAATGTATCAAAAGCAAAATAAAAAACAGAGGGATTAAATTATTGAAAGAAATTAAAAAAAAAAAGTTATAAAGTGTGGGCTAAACCACACGTTTCTCTGGGGGGAGCTGGTTTTAAAAAAGAAAGAAGTTTGTAAAAAGAGACTGCTACAAACTCCCTCCTAGCGGTGTGTAGGGGGGAAGCGGGTAAACCTTTAAAAGGTGTGAGTTTTTCCCGATCCTCAATACAGATGTCTTTGCCTATTTTTTTCTAGTATTTTTTTATTGTTGATTTTTAGTTATGTGTTTAAAATCGTCACCAAAAATAATACCAAAAACAATAAAATGAAAGTGAACATAGAATGCTAACACCCCACACAAAACACACCACACAAACACACACCACCACACCCCACACACACAACAACACACACAAACAACACACAACACACACACACACACACACACCACAACACACACACACACACCACAAAACACACCACACACAACACACGGAAGGAGTAAGTTACGAATCAGAACTTTTTTAGGCTTAAAGTAATCGTCCAGTCCCTTTTTTTTTTTTGCCTAATTATGTTGAATGTACTTTCAAAACACCTAATCCACCAAAAATAATTGATTTCCAGGCCTTATTTCTGTATAAACACGACTTTTGTAAAAAGCGCGGGGAATTTTTTTTTCTTCCCTCCAACAGGGCTACGAATTTTATTGATGACATCAGAGGGGGAAAGGGTCCTTCTCTCTCCTCTCTCTCTCTCTCTCTTCTCCTCTCTCTCTCTCTTCTCTCTCTCCCCTCTCTCCCCTCTCTCTCTCTCTCTCTCTCTCCTCCTCTCTCTCTCTCTCCTCTCTCTCCCTTCCCTTTATTTTCTTTCCTTTCTCTCTCTCTTTCCCTTCTCTCTCTCTCTCTCTTCTCTCTCTCTCTCTCTCTCTCTCTCTCTCTCTCTCTCTTCCTCTCTCTCTCTCTCTTCTCTCTCTCTCTCTCTCTTCTCTCTTCTCTCTCTCTTCTCTCTCTCTTTTCCTCTCTCTCCCTCCTTCTTTCCCTTATTTTTATTTTTTTTTTTTTTTTTATAAACTTAATACATTGAAAACAGAAGGGAGTTGATGTGCTAAAGTCCTCACTGGGACGCCAAGGACTATCTCTAGCAGTCTTATATTTTATTCATGACAAAATTATACAAATAATATGGAAAAAGTACAGCAATTCTTACTATGAAATAATACTGATTCACGAGTGATTAAGAAATATTACTAACAACTATACGCTATTACACATAATATACAGAAAGTATACTAATATATTGATACACATATATATATAAAGAAATTACTAATGTATAACATTAATTTATAATACAAAATTTTAGTCATTATTTTTATAACATGTTTCTATTGCGTTAGCTCCGCTTGCAGCCAAGCATTTACGCCCGATTTGAAGGCGTGCATGGCAGTGGTGAGGTGCAGGTCGGTCTGGCGCACCAAGGTGTTCCAGAGTCGACCATAGCGGGGTAGGAAGGAGCGGAGGTAATGTTCCGTCCTCGCGAAAGGCACAGTCACTTGATGGTCGATGTTGTGGGCCGCACGGGTAGAGTCGGGGGGCCTGGCCCGTGGGTTGAGGCGCAGCTCTGCTAGTTGTAGGAGCTGAATCCTGTGAGCCTTGTACATGACGCACATGCCTGCCACGCCACGCCGCTGCTGGAGAGGTTGAATGATCTGTGCAGCAGCCTCAGGGGCTTTCAGCCGGGGCACCCGCTGGGCTCTGGCTTGAACCCGGCAAGGGGGCCCGGGGTATGGCGGGGGGGCAGGAGGACCATGCGAGGGGCGAGTATTCCATCAGGGAGCGGACTTGTGACTTGTAGAGTGTGCCGACTCCCTGGGCGTCCAGGAGGTGCGCAACGCGTCGGATGCAGCTCAGTTTCCAGGCAACATCCTTGGCGACTTTCCTGACGTGGCTGGTGTATGTGAGGCCTGAGTCGACTCCCACCCCAGAATGTGACTGACTCCTGGAGGTGTATTTTTCTGCCTTCCAGGAGAATGGCGTGTTGTTGGCCCTAGTTGACTGCATCTTGCTTGCGGGAGATGAGGACGGCTTGGGTCTTGTCTGGTGCAAAGTGACTCGCCATCTCTTGCCCCAGGAGGCGATGCTCGCAGTGCCGGGTTGATACGAATGACGGGTGTGTGGCGGTCATCCTCTCACAGGTGAATGTAGACTACATTCGTCTGCGAAACGCTTTCCCTCAGGAATCAGCTGCAGGCTGTCGTTGAAGTAAACGTTCCATAGTAATGGCCCGAGTACACTTTCTTGAGGGACACTGGCTTTGATAGCATTTTCAGAGGAGGTGTAACCATAAACCCCCACGCGCAGAGCTCTTTCATGGAGTAATCTTGCAGGAGGTGTAAAGGTCCCACAGATCCCAGGCTTCTCAGCTTGGTAGTGATGCCCTGATGCCACCACCCTATCAAAGGCACCAGCGATGTCGGGGGGCGACGACGATGGTATCTTCGCCCCGATCTAGGGAGTGGTTCCAGGCTGCTGAATGCAGGAGAAGAAGGTCTGCTGCAGATCTCCCCTGTCGGAAGCCGAATTGCCGTGAATTTAGCAAGCGGTGAGCGTCAACAAAATTAGTGATTTTGGAGGCAATGATGGACTCAAGGAACTTCCCCAAACCCCCCGGAAAGGAGGGAAATGGGGCGGTAGTTCTGAGGTCGCCTCTGCTCTTCTTTTGTGGATAGCACGGGACTCTCGCCATTTCCACTCAGATGGCCACTGCTGAGATGAAAGGCACTCCCGGAAGATGGTAGCAAAGGCACAGCAAGTTGTGAGGCACATTTTTTAAGCAGGTGAGGGCTGATACTATTGGTCCCAGCGCTTTCTTGGGATTTAACTTGTTGAAGTTGTTGCAACACCTCCTCCGTGGTAATGGTGATGTTCCCTAGGGGGGGCCTTGGTTAGAGCCGGAACTGTAGGAGGTTCACGTTCTGAGTCAGGAACTGTCATCTTGGAGGAGAAGTGGGCAGCCAACACCTGAGCTTTAACCCGGTGATTGTGACAACAGAGCCATCAGGTGCTGTCAACGGTGGGATGCTGTCGTCCGAGAGAAGCCCTGTTGTTGTTTGATACTGCTCCACAATCCTTAGTGCCCACTGACTGGCCTGTTAGCTTTCGCTTTTAGGTGATCCCTCCCGTTGTTGATCGCCTCTTTCTGGACTGTTTCTATTTCACAGGCCATTTTGTGCTGGTGTTTATGTCTTCTTGTGGGGTGGGACTTATATTGCAGCCAGGCCTTGCTCTTATTGTCTGCTGCTTCCTGCATTGAAAAACCAGACAGGGCTGGTCTCCCGGTTTAGACTTGTATGTCTGGCAGGGCACAAATTTTTTTTGGTGGAACATCAGGATTTCTGTGAAGTTCTTCACTTGTGTGTCAACGTCACCTGTAAGCACCCTCAGACCACACGATTTGTTAAGTGTTGCCTTCATTTCATCCCATACCCCCTTGTCCCATAGCCAGTTGGTGCGAGTCATGCCTCATCTTGTCGATGGCCAGCTTGATCTTGGTTTAAAACAGCCAGGTGGTCAGAGGAACCCACTGTGCTAGCGGGCGGCAAGTCAATTATAATGCAGGGCAAATCGGTGATTTCAGGTCAAGTGAAGACCCTGAGATGTGGGTGGGGAGTCGACGGGATTGGTGAGTCCAAACACCGTCAACAGCTCGTCAAACTGCCTCTGGAAAAGGTACTGGTTGAGATCACCCACAATAATGAGATGCTTACAGGGAGTGCTGGAGGAGCAGGGCATCAAGTTGGGGGTCAGGTAGTGAAGGGGCTCACCACCTTGCCACTGTGGATGGTAACACACGTACAGCAGAATGGAGTCTTGAGTGTGTGTCCACAATTTCAAGAAAAATCATCTCCATGTGAGCAGGGAAAGGGCGAGGGGAGAGCTTGTACAGGGGGGCTGTGCGGAAGCACAAAAGCGATCCCCCC
>JACEEZ010018612.1:0-82500 GCA_016584305.1 Chionoecetes opilio
ATATATATATATATATAAATAATATATATATATAAATATATATACATAACACATATATATAAAATATTATATATACACACAATATATATATATATATATACACACATAATATATATATATATACACACACATATATATATATATATATACACACATATATAATATATATATATACACACACATATATATATATATATATATACACACACATAAAATATATATATATACACACATATATATAATATATATACATATATATATATATATAATATATATATATATATATATATAATATATATATATATATATATATATATACATATATACATATATATATATATATATATAATATAATATATATATATATATATATAGAGAGAGAGAGAGAGAGGCAATACTTTCTCCATGAGGGAATCGAGATCTTATAATGAAGATATAAACCAGCGCGGGTAGAAACAACTTGATTGTTTATTTGAACGTTTCGGCTATACATAAGCCATCATCAGCCTAAAATCGGATACAAAATTTTTGTTAAAAATGAAAATATACAAGTTATAAAATTATTTGCACATTTAAAATGCCTAACCTAAAATAAAATAAAATAAGAATAAAAATTATAAAACAGTAATAAAAATACTACACCTACCAATCAACATCGCAGTGGAGTGTGGGATTCCCACATGGTCTAAAAGCACACGAGCGGGGTTGAGGTGCCCTGTGCGCAGAGGGACGGTTTGTGGTGGTGGGTGAGGAGGCTCTCACATATCCACCGGGTGGAGTCGTGGGAACTTGTGTGTAAAATATTAAAGTCTTGGTTTGTTATTGGGTGGCCTGAGGCTTCGGAATGATCCCGAATGGCTGAAAATGGTGGTTTGGACACGGGTTTGCCAGTCCTGTGAGACAGTCCCCGATGCTCCGCGATCCTAGTGGTGAGGTGGCGTTTGGTCTGCCCAATATAAGCAGCGTTACAGCTACTGCACTTAAATTGGTACACCACTGAGGAACGCAGGGCATCAGGGATTCTCTCCTTGAGTTTAAAACAGTGTGCTAACGTATAAGGGGGCTTGAATACTACTCTAAGCGAGACTTGTGGATAACATTGCCGAAGCAGGAGTTGAGCTTTGTTTCGGATGGAAAAAGATTTGTTACCTATGAAGGGAATTATAAAATACACAACGGCTTTATGAGCGGTATGAATTAGGGGAGGGGGTGAGTGTAGTTTATTTAACTGTTTACCAATGTACGTGTTAATGAACTGCAGGGGATAACCATTTAGTTTAAGAGTGTGTCTCAAGTACTCTAATTCTAAGTGAAAATTGGTGTATGAAGAGCAAATATTGTACGCCCTAGTAACCAGCGTGAGGATCAAATTTTTCTTAAATTGGGCGGGAATGTTGGAATTAAATTTTGTTGTTAGTCCTGTGAATGTGGGTTTTCTGTAAATGGTAGTGCTGAATGAATTACCCGATATTGACATTACAAAATCGGGTAATTCATTCAGCACTACCATTTACAGAAAACCCACATTCACAGGACTAACAACAAAATTTAATTCCAACATTCCCGCTAATTGGAAAAGGTGGTCTAATTTGATGTCTATTTCTTGTGTTTAAGTTATGTATTTGAAAAGCAGTCTGAAGTGAAGCAGAATGAAAGATATGGAATTCGTCATGAAGGAATTTTAGACATTCTAGAACATAAATATCATTTATTTTAAGAATTTTAAAGCTTTTAAATAGCGGAGCTGTGTGTTCATGATAACTAACTTTGCCTAGAGTTCTAATTATCCTTTTTTGAAGCAACTGCTGCGGTTTTATTGTTGTTATATTCTCTATGTATATGGCGATACCCCAGACAACATTGCAATAATGTAAATAAGGATAAATCAACGTGTAATATAAGGTTAGTAATGTTTCAGTGGATAAAATATGCTTTACTTTATGAAGTATGCCTGATGATCTAGCGAGTTTATTATGTATATAAGCTATATGATCCTTCCAACTAATGTGTTGGTCTATAAAGACACCTAGGTATTTAACTGAATTTGATCTTAGTATTACTTCCCCGCACATCTCAATATTTATATTACTGTCCAGACTTTTGTTGCCAGCAAATATCAAATAATTTGTTTTCGCAATATTTAGAGTTAACCTATTTGCTGATAACCAGGATGAAACAGACTCTTAACTCAAAATTTAATGTTCTCGTTAAAAAATCTAAATCTGCTGAAGAATATGTAATGTTAGTGTCGTCGGCAAAAATAATAAATTTCAGTAAATTTGAAGAATTGATAATATCATTGATATATATATAAAATAACAACGGAGCCAATGTTGAACCTTGTGGAACTCCTGTTTTAAGTTCTGCAATCCCTGAGCTTATTTTATTCACAGAAGTGTGTTGTTTTCTTTTGCATAGGTAACTCATAAACCAATTCAGACAGACATCCCTTATACCTTAATGCTGTAATTTACTTATCAAAACTTCATGATTCAATGTATCAAAAGCCTTTTTCAAATCCCAAAAAACCGTAATTATATATTTACTACAACCTAACTCCTGCAATACATTATCCATTAATTTTGTAATTGCTAATTTGGGAGATAAATTCTTTCTAAAACCAAACTGCCTATCTGTTAAGATGTTATTCCTAGTGAGAAAATCATACAGTCTGTCATACATAGCTCGTTCATATATTTTACTTAAGAGTTGGGAGTATTGAAATAGGCCGATAGTTAGACACATCATCTAGTTTGCCGCCTTTATGTAACGGTATAACCTTAGCTATTTTTAGTTTCTCTGGAAAGATACCTGAACGAAAAGATAGATTAATTAATTTTGAGATAATAGGAGCCAAAGTGGTTGCAGTTTTTTTAATGACCTGAACATGAATACCATCATATCCCGGTGCTGAATCTTTTAAAGATTTAATTATTGAACTTACTTCTTCTGATGATGTGTCCAACAGTATAAAGTCTTGGTAGGTGTTTGACAAATAAGACATAGGAGAAATATTACATGGAGGAAGCTGATTAGATAATACCACACCAATATTTGAGAAGTAGTTGTTAATATAATCACTAATAACCTGGGGATCATTAACTTTACAATTGTCGATATTCATATATTCCACAAAATTATTTTTATCATTATCTCCATTTATAACTTCATTGATTAGTTTCCATGTTTCTTTGGGATTACCTGCACTATTTTTGAAGTTAGTGTTATAATAATTATTTTTTGCATCCTTTAACATGTTGCTAACCTTATTTCTAAATTCTCTATACTGTACGCCAAATGATAACGGACGTTTAAAAAATGTCTTGTACAATTTGTGCCTTTCCTTAATGTGTCCTAGAAGTTCTGCTGTAACCCATGGCTTATTGACTTGTTTCTCTTTAATCTTGACTGTCTTAAGAGGGATGTTTTCATCAACTACCTTTGTTATGGCGTCTGAAACTGTATTATAAGCTGTATTATAAGCTGTATTATCTCTCTCTCTCTCTCTCTCTCTCTCTCTCTCTCTCTCTCTCTCTCTCTCTCTCTCTCTCTCTCTCTCTCTCTCTCTCTCTCTCTCTCTCTCTCTCTCTCTCTCTCTCTCTCTCTCTTGGCGGAAGTTGACATCGATCGATTTTTTTTTGTGCGATGACATTTTTAAATAATTTAATAATGTCATTTGTCAGTCAATTATCATATTTTCGTGTACGATTTTCAACCATGCATCGTACATCGTACGGATAGACAAATTTTCATACAACCAGTAATAGCGCGTTTTCGCGACCTCTCTGGCCCGGTCTGGACTGGACTAGTCCCGGGCGGCCACTAGTTTTCGCGAGGCGGATTGGACCGGGCTGGAACGGGCGAGACTGGGCCAGGCCAGCGAGCAGGACCAGGTTGGACTAGTGTGGGGAGAACTGGCGCATGCGCACTACAGTCAGCGGGGAAGACGACCAGGAGCTTCTCGTGCTGCTGATAAGACATGAAACACCAAGATGGCCGACCATAAGACTAAAGTAATTTCACGAAAAATTACAATATTCGCAATTTGCTGAAACAACATTTTGGGAAATGAATGTACCGTCAACAACACTATAGTGGCCACTGCACTAATGTCACCAGGCGCCATATGCTACGAATTTTAGCATCACTACAGACTTGTATGTGTCACTGAAGACATGTGCCGTAGCTATAGTGTTATGTAGATAATGTAAACTACGTACTGTGCACGTGATGTGATCTGTAGTGATGCTAAAACTCGTAATATATGCCCCCCTGCGACATGAGTGCAGTGGCGACTATAGATGGTGTTATTAACGGTAAATGAAATGAAATTTCATCATTCATTTTTTCATAGTCATCCCTGCAACTTGAGCTCCTATTGAGAAGTCAAGTAAATAAAACGCGCGCTTTTTAAAAATGTGTGCATTTCTGCCCGGAGGACCGTCCACTCGATCCCCCAGCCAATAGGAACGACGAATGGGACGGGGCCAGTCTCGATGTATTTTCGCGAGCATCAGTCCAGCCTGGAACGGTATAGACTGGACTGGACCAGGGTGGTGAACGTCGCGAAAGCGCGCTATAAGACGCCTTAATCGGCGAAGGACGAGCGAGCCCGTAGAAACCCGCCGCACCGTGCGCACGTGCGGCGTCACCCGGAGTTTGACCTGTGTGACATTGCTAGGTGTGTGGTCTCAAACCACACACCAAATTTAAACTTAGTCTGTATAGCCGTTTCTCAGCTATAGCAAGATAACGTTGTCTGACACCCCTCACACGGCACGCGCCACGCGCCATTCTGACCCCTCACGTGAGACAAAACATGTCAAGTCATATAGGGATTGAATATCATCAGATGGCGAAGACCGCTTGTCAATCGAAAGCGGGATTCCAAAGATATTATAAGCTCCTGAAAAGCGTGATGGTCGGTCGGTCGGTCGGGTCGGGTCGGCCGCTTGATTGTGAGAAAAATCCCGTATCCAGTGAGGACTCGCGAGCGCTTCGCGCTCGCTCGTAAATACGATAATTATCGTTCAGTTAACATCGCTGTCACAATAACAATTCATACCAGATTTTCCCTAGATTTTGACCAAACTTTAATTTTCTTCCCTTTTTCCCTTCCACATTTTTCCCTTGAAATGGGAAGTTTCCCTAGACCTGGCAACACTGCGGCGCGACATACACACAGAGGCCTGCACTGCTACCACAACCCCGCCAAGATTTTAATATAGTTTTGCACCATCCTTTTGTAAACGTTCAATAGATATCAATGAGCAATATATGTTATAAATACCTTGTTGTAACCTATTTTTTTCTAATCTTTTTCCTGATCTTGTCGCCTCGGGGGCACGATAAAACACTTGCAGGGTCGGCTGAAAAGAATAATCCTATAGTCGCCCTACGTTAGCCCCCTCGCATTCTATGATGCAGGCTGATTCACACTATACGTAACGTGACCGGCACGTAACGTACCGGTCCGGACCGTAAAAATATTCTTCAATGATAAACCATTGGTGTATTCACACTAGAGCTGACCGGCACCTGACCAGCACGGACCGTCACCAGCAGTTGCCGGTCAGGATTCTCAGCGAGAATATTTTGCTGGTCCGTGCAGGTTACGGTGCGGTGCGGAGCTTGTCTGTGTTGTAGCGCGTTTTCGCGACCGCTCTGGCCCGGTCTGGACTGGACTAGTCCCGGGCGGCCACTGTTTTCGCGAGGCGGATTAGACCGGGCTGGAACGGGCGAGACTAGCTGGGCCAGGCCAGCGAGCAGGACCAGGTTGGACTAGCGTGGGGAGAACTGGCGCATGCGCACTACAGTCAGCGGAGAAGACGACCAGGAGCTTCTCGTGCTGCTGATAAGACATGAAACACCATGATGGCCGACCATAAGACTAAAGTAATTTCACGAAAAATTACAATATTCGCAATTTGCTGAAACAACATCTTGGGAAATTAATGTACCGTCAACAACACTATAGTCGCCACTGCACTAATGTCACCAGGCACCATATATTACGAATTTTAGCATCACTACAGACTTGTATGCGTCACTGAAGACATTACGTAGCTATAGTGTTATGTAGATAATGTAAGCTACGTACTGTGCAGGTGATGTGATCTGTAGTGATGCTAAAACTCGTAATATATGCCCCCCTGCGACATGAGTGCAGTGGTGACTATAGATAGTGTTATTAACAGTAAATGAAATGAAATTTCATCATTCATTTTTTCACAGTCATCCCTGCTACTTGGCTTCCCATTGAGTAAAAACGCGCGCTTTTTAAAAATGTTTGGATTTCTGCCCGGAGGACCGCCCACTCGATCCCCCAGCCAATAGAAACGACGGTATGGGACGGGGCCAGCCTCGATGCATTTTCGCGAGCATCAGTCCAGTCTG
Organism: Chionoecetes opilio; assembly: GCA_016584305.1. Classification (NCBI taxonomy): domain Eukaryota; kingdom Metazoa; phylum Arthropoda; class Malacostraca; order Decapoda; family Majidae; genus Chionoecetes; species Chionoecetes opilio. The sequence continues at coordinate 6,397 of JACEEZ010018612.1, forward strand.
CACCGGTCTGGACTAGACAGGACCAGGGTGGTGAACGTCGCGAAAACGCGCTATTTGTGCCCGAAAGATCCCAGACCGCGCCCGCCTGATCGGTGGTAATGGAAACATAGTGAGTGGCGAGACGGGACCTTAGAAGCAAAAATGATAAGCCTCGAGGATAAGATAGAGTCACATATCAAGGATAATTTAATGGAAGTTCGGGAGAATATTGCTGAACTGAAAACTAAGGTGCAAGATGAAGTGATCGAAAGAACACGCTAGTTCATCATATAAGGATGTTCTATAGACTACCTTAGTGAGCTCGATCTGTCATCTGGTGGCCGTCTGGGAACTACACGCGGAGCTAGAATGTCAGGTCTCGGGGTGTCGGGCTCGACTTATTTTCTATTATTCCCTACCAAACCAGCTACAATTAAGTGTTGTCATAGTCAACATAGGCTTATGCAAAATGGAAATATACGAGTTTTACATTATTCATGGCGTTATAATGAGGATTGTTGGCAAAATCGAAGCATTCGATCACAGGTGTCCTACAACATTCTACTAAATACTGCAAAGGAATGCTTCAAGGCGGGTGCATGGGTTAATATTACCTCCATGAATGCAAAGAGAAGGTAATATTAACCCATGCACCCGCCTTGAATCATTCCTTTACAGTATTTAGTAGAATGTTGTAAGACACCTGTGATCGAATGCTTCTATTTTGCCAACAATCCTCATTATAACGCCATGAATAATGTAAAACTCGTATATTTCCATTTTGCATAAGCCTATGTTAACCATGACAATACTTAATTGTAGCTGGTTTGGTAGGGAATAATAGAAAATAAGTCGAGCCCGACACCCCGAGACCCGACATTCTAGCTCCGCGTGTAGTTCCCAGACGGCCACCAGATGACAGATCGAGCTCACTAAAGCGACTATCACACGGTGCGTTTCGTCGGACTGTTTCGTCGAACTTGCCATTTGGTTGGACTGTTTGGTCGAGCTTCGAGGGTCATTTCGCCGAACATATTCGATGAAATGGTTTTGTGAAATTATACAAAATGTTGCACATACGTCGAACATACTCTGGGGTCAAAATAAGTCTATACTTTTTCTGTAAGTTATAAATAGTGTTAGCAATTATTAAGCATTGAAATGAACACCATCATATAATACGTTACAGTAAAATTAATACAGATCGGTCTATATTATATATGTGATAGATTTTCAAAAATATGAAGCTGATTTGATGTGTTTACAATTTGCGGTAGAATGATTACTAATAGAATATGAGATCTGAAAAGTATAACGGGGAGAGAATGGAAATGATGCGTGTGGTTTTCACTGACTTGGGATGTGAAATGAATGAGGTGGTTGAAAGACAATGTTCGGTAAGCCCCACGCGGAAGTGACTGATCGTATGGTTGAAGTGAAAAGTGAGGTGCTAAGTGAAGTACCCACTAAGGCAGAGCGGAAAGAGTTAGAGCCAGTGATGAGTGAGCAGAAAAACCTGGCTGTGGGTGATATGTCTGAGCATGTGGCTAGCGCTGGGGCCGCGGCTTGTGACCCAGTCGTGGGTGTGATTGTGAAGGACGAGTCTGGGGGTGAGAGCGCGGTCGCGTCTTGTGAGTGTGATTTGGTGACCGGGGAGCGTGTTTTGGAGTGTAAGGAGAGCGTAGCCCTGCCCCTTTCACTACCCACTCCACCTAGCTCACGCGAGCCTCCGCCTCGTCGTGCGGGCCCGAGTGCACGTCAGGAATGTGGCGACTTGCGACAAAGGCCGCAGGAGCTTGATGCGCCTGTGTCGTGGAAGGCCTGTCGGGCCCGAGTCGCGGCGCTGGCGAGCGGCGTGAAAGGCCTGCGCGGCAGGAAAGGCCTGGTTGGTGGCCTGCGCGGCGTGAAAGGATTGTGCGGCAGGAAAGGCCTTGTTGGTGGCCTGACGCCCAGACGGGTGCGGGTCAAGAGCCCACTGTGGAAGGGCGAGAAACCCGCTCACTTCGCCTCGGCATGGATCCACCGGAAGAAGAGGCGCCGTCGGAGTGAGCGTGGGAGGCCTCACAGCAAGCGAGGTAGGCCTCCGAGCGCCAGGATGACGACGTGGACGCACCCATACCCGCCTCTGCCGCGCTTTCGGGGGGTTGACGAGCAGTTGAGCTACTCCTGCAGTGTGTGGCCCCCGCCGAAGCTGGTACAGGTGGCGGTAACCGCTTGTTACGGCGGTGGAGGGATGCACCGTGCCCGCTACCATGCAGAGCCAGCCACAGCGTGCTGCTGTTAAGCCCTGTCGCACCGTCACCGGCGCCTTGCAGTGGAGGGCATGGTCGGTCGGGAAGTCGTGGCGCCTTTCCCGCGGAGGCTGGAGCAGTGGAGCCGGGTTAGAGCTGCGGAGGCCCAGTGGAGTGTGAAGACTCCTAGGCCGTGGTTACCTCTGAGGTGGGCCAAGGGGTAGAGGAAGTCCCCCTGTGGCCTGTGGTGGCCGCTGTGTTGTGGCGCCTGGTTAAGGTAGCAGCTGTGTTCCTGCTGGTGTGTCTCGCGTGGAAGAGGAGGGCGGACTGGTGTGACTTTCCAACACTGCAGTGGCGGCTGGTGGATGGCGATGGAGAACACTTGCAGTTGTGAAGCTTTGGGGTGGTAATGTTTAGTAAAAGGTGGTTTGTTTAATGATGGGGCGAATTGCCCTTTGATTTGTAGTGAGTGACCTTGCAACTTGTACTGTGAGTTACTTCAAAATACCACCGTGAAAGGACCCCTTGTGTTTGCCTAAACCCTTCCCCCCTGAGTGTGTGAACAGCCAGAGAAGGAGAACCCAGCCTGGTAAGTCCTCAATTCCTAGCACGAGCCCTGTTTACGAGCTACGCGTCCCCCCCCTCCCCCTCTGTCTTAAGCACAGAGAGCAGAGAAGGGAAGTGTTCCCCGCCAACATAAATGCTATCAGGGAGCGTTTGCCTTTTGAAGGTGACTTTGGCAATGTTGGTAGGGTACTTTCGGCGGCCCCGGGGTGGGATGGTGTAGCGAGGATAGTGAAGGTAAGGAAGGAGGGGGGCGTTGCAATATCTTAGTTACACGTAAGGATAATTATTTTACTACCTCAGTCTACTGTAAACCTATCTTCACAGGCCTTGGTACTCAGTATTTATCATTCATCCCTAACCTTTTTAAAACCAATACTATTAAGACTTTACTACACAGATGTTATAGTTTCTCCTCCAACTGGTTTGCCTTCGATAATGAAATTTAATTCCTTACTATTTTTTTCCAAAATAATGGTTATCCCCATTGATAGAAAAAACAATCTCTAGTTTCTTAGTTGAAAAGTTCAACCCTAAGTCGAGTCAATCCGAATCTATTATATTAAATAATTTATATTAAACTTTCATTTTATGGCCATCTTAGTTATATCAATCGTAAGAAACTCAATGATCTACTTAAAGTAATCGTCCAGACCATTTCATCATTCCTGATTTAATGCAATCAAATTATAGCCATTAACGAGTATATCAACAATATGTCGTCACTTTTTGCATCCAGTCAGCCGTTTTTAAATAATCCGCAATCAAAACCTGCAAATTCCCCGAGCTTCCAAAACGCCCCTCACGACAAGCAGACGATGCGCCACGGCTCGGTGACGTCACAAAAGGAAGCGCGCTGATCAGAAGCACGTTAACACAAGAGATAAAATTTAATATAGTACGTACTTGAAGATTTTTGGGTGTTTCTGATATTTTTTTTTTGCGATATGCCACATGCATGCATCCTTTATGGGTGCAGCAAGACAGTTGTGCCTTCTCTCTCTCTCTCTCGCTCTCTCTCTCTCTCTCTCTCTCTCTCTCTCTCTCTCTCTCTCTCTCTCTCTCTCTCTCTCTCTCTCCTCTCTCTCTCTCTCTCTCTCCTCTCCTTCCTTCTCCTTTTTTCTCTCTCCTTTCTTTCTCTCTCTTTCTCTCTCCTTCTCTCTCTCTCTCTCTCTCTCTCTCTCTCTCTCTCTCTCTCTCTCTCTCTCTCTCTCTCTCTCTCTCTCTCTCTCTCTCTCTCTCTCTCTCTCTCTCTCTCTCTCTCTCTCTCTCTCTCTCTCTCTCTCTCTCTCTCTCTCTCTCTCTCCTTCCTTTCCCTTCTCTCTCTCCTTAATTTTTTTTTCTCTCTCTCTCTCTCGTGGAGGATGAAGAGGGAGAAGGAAGAGGAGGAGGGAGAAGAAATAGATGAAAAAGAAAGAAAGGAGAGAGAGAGAGAGAGAGAGAGAGAGAGAGAGAGAGAGAGAGAGAGAGAGAGAGAGAGAGAGAGAGAGAGAGAGAGAGAGAGAGAGAGAGAGAGAGAGAGAGAGAGAGAGAGAGAGAGAGAGAGAGAGAGAGGAGAAGGGAAAGGAAGGAGAGAGAGAGAGAGAGAGAGAGAGAGAGAGAGAGAGAGAGAGAGAGAGAGAGAGAGAAGAAGAGAGAGGAGAGAGAGAGAGAAGAGAGAGAAGAGAGAGAGAGAGAGGAGAGAGAGAGAGAGAGAGAGAGAGAGAAAAAAAAAAAAAAAAAAGAGAGAGAGATACTGATACTGATACTGATACCTTTATTTGGCCCTTTAGCAATACAGTAATGTAAACTATATATACATGTATATATTATAAGGCTTGGTCTGTTGACCCGGAGCTCTTATACAGACCTGTTGCGAAACATAGTTGCCGATTTAGGTCAGATAAATAAGGCCCGAGAAATAATATAAAAAATAAATCGCATTACCTTTAAAAATTCTACCAAAGATAATTATTATATAAGCAATAGTTAATAACATACAAAAATTTATGTGAATAAAAATGAAATACAAATAGAATATACGCAAATCTTGATGAGGCAAAAACAAATGCTAATATTAACAAACACACAAGCATACAAAAAACTAAAATACACATGGACAAACAAGGATTAGATTTATTGATCGATTTTTTTCTTCTTTATTTTACACTTGAAAATGTTACTATCGGTGATGTTTTTTAGATCTTCTGGCAGCCGATTCCACAGTTTTACTCCCCTAACCGTAATACTTCGATGTGCATGGGACGTTCTAAATATAGGAATTTTTAGATCATTTGGTCTTCGGCTCTTTGAGTTGTTAGACATGAACTGAAAACCACTGTCAACCTGGTATGTGTATAATGCTTTATGTATAAATAGATTTGCTTGGAGGGATATAATATCAGTTAGTTTGAGTAAATTTAGGTCTTTAAAGAGAGGGTCTGTGTGTGCATATCTGTGATTGTGAGACATTACACGTAACTTTTTTTTTTGAGTAATGAAAAGACTGTCAAGTAAAGTTTTAAATGCTCCTCCCCATACAGCTGAACAATACAAAAGGTGTGGATAGGCTATTGATAAGTATATTTGTCTTAAACTATCAATGGTTATATTGTTTCGTATCTTATGTAGTACACCATTTATTTTACAAAGCTTAGTAATCACCTCTAGTATATGAGATTTCCATTTCAGTTTATCATCAATAATAATTAACACCCAAAAATTTATATTCACCAACCTGCTCTAAAATAAGATTGTCTATGCATACATCAATATTTGGTGGTTGAATCATCAAAGAACAAGATACCATATAAGAAGTTTTAGTAGCATTCAAGGTTAATTTATTACTTTTTATCCAGTTTGAAACATGAGATAATTCTGCATTTAATGTGTTTTTAATGTCAATGAGACTTTGTCCCTGAATGAAAATAGTGGTATCATCAGCAAAGAGAAGAAATTTGAGTTTATTAGTGCAACGTGTGATATCATTGATATATAATAAAAATAAAATGGGACCCAAAATTGATCCTTGTGGTACTCCAAAACTAATAGATGTGAGAGAGGATAGTGCATTATTATAAACTGTACATTGCTTCCTGTGACTTAAATAACTTACAAACCAATTATGTGCAGCACCACGGATTCCGTAAACTTTCAATTTTTCTAACAAAATAGAATGAGATATTGTATCGAAGGCTTTAGACAGATCACAAAAAACTGACATCTGATATGCTTTACTATCTAATGTATCATATATATTTTGACAAAGGTGATGCAAGGCAAGTTCAGTGGAGTATTTGGGGCGAAAACCATATTGAGACTGCGATAATAATGAAAATTTGGAAATGTAATCCATTGGAAATTAATCGTAACATACCAGCAACTATTTTCTCAAAAATCTTACTAAAACTAGGAAGGATAGAAATTGATCTGTAGTTCGTATGTATAGATTTTTCACCCTTTTTATGTATAGGTACCACTCTAGCAACTTGAAGGCATGAAGGGAAGCAGCCTTCCTTGAAAGACCTATTAATGATGTAGACTAGGAAGGGAGAAACTTCATGATTGCATTCCTTGATTATTTTCATGTTTATATCATCGTACCCTGGAGCAGTAATAGTGAGAGAGAGAGAGAGAGAGAGACAGAGAGAGACAGAGAGAGATGAGAGAGATAAATTGGAGAGATGAGAGAGAAAGAAGGGAAAGGAAAGGAAGGAGAGAGAAGGAGAGAGAGAGAGAGAGAGAGAGAGAGAGAGAGAGAGAGAGAGAGAGAGAGAGAGAGAGAGAGAGAGAGAGAGAGAGAGAGAGAGAGAGAGAGAGAGAGAGAGAGAGAGAGAGAGAGAGAGAGAGAGAGAGAGAGAGAGAGAGAGAGAGAGAGAGAGAGAGAGGAGAGAGAGAGAGAGAGAGAGAGAGAGAGAGAGACGAGAGAGAGAGAGAGAGAGAGAGAGAGGAGAGAGAAAAGAGGAGAGAGAGAAAGGAAGGAGAGAGAGAGAGGAAAAGAAGGAGAGAGAGAGAGAGAGAGAGAGAGAGAGAGAGAGAGAGAGAGAGAGAGAGAGAGAGAGAGAGAGAGAGAGAGAGAGAGAGAGAGAGAAGGGAAAGGAAAGGAAGGAGAGAGAGAGAGGGACTTACTCTTCTGACGTCATCAATAACATTCGTAACCCTGTTGGCGGGAAGAACATTTTTTTCGCGCGCTTTTTATAAAAGTCGTGTTTTTACGGAAATAAGGCCTGGAAATCAATTATTTTTTGGTGGATTAGGTGTTTTGAATGTGCATTCAACATAATTAGGCCAAAAAAAAATGGGTCTGGACGATTACTTTAAGTTACACTTTCCTAACTCAACATTTAAATTTGTTTTTACTAATCCATTAACTATAAGAACACATTTCAAATATAAAGATCCTATACCTAAAACTCTTATCTCCAATATAATTTATGAATTTGAGTGTTCGAGTTGTAAGGCTCGATACATTGGCGAGACGTCGAGAAATCTAACCCTTAGGTTCGCAGAACATAAAGGCGTTTCTGTTCGTACTGGCCGACCTATTTCTTCCCCTTCTCAATCTGCAATACGTTCCCACTCCCATGATCTTGATCACCCATTCTCTATTGATGATTTTAGAATCTTATCAAAGGCAAGCTTCTCTAGTGATACTAAATTATTAGAATCCATACACATCAAGCACTTGTCTCCTGATCTTAATAATCAAGTCACCTCATGCCAATTACATATACTCAAATGATTATCACACTGTTTCGATCGTCCGACTCTCGTTCCGATCGCCTCATAGGAACCGAAATGCTACCTATAATATCATTATTCATTCAGTCCTCTGCCAACCTAGAGAGCATACACTTCAAGGTTTGTTAAAGTATAAATTATGTTTTTAGTTTTAGATAATATAGGATTATTTTATTGCTTTAAATTTTTAGATGTTTGCTTTTAGCAGTTTTTAGTAATTTAACGTATATAAACCATTTTAGCCTGATGATGCCAAGTGCCTTGACGAAACGTTGCACGCACATAAAGAACCCCGAAGAAATGACGAGTGTTATTGCCGCCCTGAACATCCTCATATATATATATATATATATATATATATATATATATATATATATATTATATATATATATATATATATATATATATATATATATATATAATATATATCTTCGGGTTCTTTATGTGCGTGCAAAGTTCGCCAAGTCACTTGGCATCATCTCTCACGGGGAGGGGGGGGGGGAGAGAGAGAGAAGAGGAGAGAGAGGAGAGAAGAGAAGTGAAAGAGAGATATAAGTGAGATATGAGAGAGTAACCAAAAACCTTTTTCTAATTTTCTCTCTCTCTCTCTCTCTCTGTCTCTCCTCTAAATATATATATATATATATATATATATATATATATATATTTTATATATATATATATTTTATAGAGAGAGAGAGAGAGAGAGAGAGAGAGAGAGAACTAGAAAAGTTTTTTGGTTACTCTCTCATATCTCTCACTCATATCTCTCTTTCACTTATCTCTCTCTCTCTCTCTCTCTTTCACGGAGAGAGAGAGAGAGAGAGAGAGAGAGAGAGAGAGAGAGAGAGAGAGAGAGAGAGAGAGAGCGGCCGCCGCCGCGATTTATTTAGTTAACGCTAATTTATACATGCTACTACTGCATTTATCAGAAAACTAAAAATATCAATGGCAAGCTAATCAAATTCTGCTTCTATTGATATCTTCCATCTTATAAGCTGTCCCATAAAGTTTTACTTGACGACGAGTTTTAAGTGAATGTTAAGTTCATCATATTTCTTCAGAGTCTCATAATGACCTTTATTTAATGTGTTTTACTATGTTTTATGTGATAATCTTATAGAACAAGCATTTCCGAAGATAACAGTATAAGGCCTCTTCCATTTGTGCCCAAGTTGCATGAACCAGTTCTTTCAGTTCAGGGTTGGGTTCTGGGTTCAGGGTTGGGTTCGCATGTCACAAATTGTGGGGGGGTGTGGCAACCCTCATCTTCCCGCCACATCTCAACGTCACCCTAGGCGGGGAGTTGTGACCCCGGGAGGCGGGCCCAGTCTTTCCTGCCCGCTCCTGTAATTAGAGGTTAAGTCTCCAAAAAACATCCCCCCCCCCGCCCCCCACCCTTTCGGGGTTTTCCCCCAACAACAATATGGCGCAGTACACCCAGGGGCTCATGGAGGAAGGCAGGGCGGGTAGAGACGCCCCCGGGCAGGCAGCGGGCCCCGGGGGAACGGCCGCGTGGTCCCCCCTGCCGCCAAACCAAAACCCCCAACGCGTTTACACCAAGCCCCGACATCCACCACCCCACTCAGCAGCAACTCTGGCCAACGCCCCGGCAGCATCGCCCACCAAACCTCCCTCCAGGCCAGGGGGAGGGGACCTGGGCATGTCGCCGGCAACTTTTTTGAGGCAGGGCCACCACGTAGGGGGAATAAGCAGCATCTGGGGTTTTGGGGGGGAAACCCACGCGGCACCTTATGTACGCCCCCTTTATAACCCAGAGGTGAAAAGCGCATCGACGCGTCCCGGGGGAAGCAAGTGTTCAGGCAGCTCTCAACCACGGAGGCAATGGGACTTTTGTGAGAAGCGTGGTGATCGGTAAAAACGTTTGTATAAAATCGGAGCTGGGCGGAATTTTTCCCCTTTCTAGCAAAAGATCGAGTGACAGTGGGGTGTGCGTATATCTCCCAGTCCCGGGCCCCAAAAGCGAATGAGTGCGGCTTTAGTTGCCCTGAGTCCCCAGTGCCCCCTTAGAGGAGTAAATGCCCCCAGCAAGAAAATAGTGAGGGGGGGGGGGGGCAAACGGGGTTCCCAAAACAGAAAGGGGGGGTGTTGCGTTGCTTCCCAGGGCCTCGAGTAAAATTCAGTAAAATAGTTTGCGGGGTGTGAAATTTTTGAGGCCGGGGAAAAAAGGGCAGTGAGCAACCTTCGAGCTACGTACCATGTGGGGGGGGGCCCACACAAACCCCGCCCGTCAGGCTCCACCCACGGGGTTGGGGGAAAGGGGGGCCCCCGCGCCCGGGGTTTAAACGGACAAGGAAAAACCCCCCAAAGGGACGGAGCCCGGGGGGGAAACCGCAGGTGGGCCCCAAGCATGCGGGAATGGGGAAAGTATACAGGGGGGCGCCCCAGTGCAGAGCGTTTGCAGCGACAAATCCCGTTGTTGCGGCCAGAAGGGGCACTTTTTTGGCCCCTGTTTTCCGGCCCTAAACCCCCCAGGGGGGCGCTCGCCAAAACCCGCCCACCTTTCGAATTTCCCACCCCACCCCCCGGTGCGTGTTTCTTTGGGAAAGGAGGGGGAGAGGGGCGGGGGGGTGCCCGTGGTGACAGCTGCTCAGGGCCTCGCGCCACGTGTCCCTCCCAACAGCAGGGGGCGGACCTGGGGCCAAGTGCTGTGGCGGGTCGCCTACTTTTGGGGGGACCCGGCATATTAAAAGGGAAAGTTTCCAGGCTCCCACCCACGGCCAGCCACCCAGGGTTGCCGGGGGAAAGCATGAAACCCCCGGGAAAAACCACCCAATGTCAGGTCCCGTGGGGACTGTCTCCACCAAGAGTCCCTCTCATAGCCGAAGGCTTTGCAGAAAACTCAACCTATGGGCTCAGGCTTTCCCAAGGCCCTTCGCCGGGTCCATCACCCCCCTTCCCCGGGGGCCCCCTTTCGCCCCCCATGGGTTGCTTTTGGGAGCCATAAACCCCAACCCACAAGACCCCGTCCCCCCCGGAATCGCCCACCTCACGAACTTTTAGGGGGAAAACCGCCCGATCGCCTCGAAAAAGGGTTTCTTGAGCCTTTGGGCGCACTGTTTTTTCCAGGGGGACGCACGCCCCTAAAAGGGAGGGCCCTCACCCCTCCCCCTAGGGGCCCGACACACGCCCCCACGAGTCCAGGGCCCACCCCTCAGTCCCGCTCCACTTCTTGCGGGGTACGACGACAGTTTAGAGGGGACGATGTTGAAAAGGGCATCATCGAGGCGGTGCCCGCAGGCGAGCCCACCGAGTGGTGCTCCAGAATGGGGGTAGTGAAAAAAAAAAGGACGGGGGGGCCCCCCGTCGAAAGGTTTCGATTTTTCAGGCCTCAACCGTGCGAAACTCAGAGAGACAAAACCACACCAGACCCCCCTTCGACCTCGCCCCTTTTAGCGTCCCCCAAAACATACTTTTAAGCCCTTAGCGGACGCATATTTCGGGTTTACCACCAGGTCCCCCTCGACGAGGAGGGGGCCGCAAGCTCAAAAACTTTCCCTCACCCCCTGGGGGGGGCAAAGGTTTCCCGGGGGGGCCCCCCCAGGGGCCCACTGCGCTTCGCGGGAAAAACGCTTTTAAAAAAGCTTTTTGGACGACCCCATCACGACGGGCCCGGGAAAGTTCAATTCCCGTGGCGACACTACTCCACGACAGCACTTCAGCGACCCCTTCGGGCACTTATAAAATTTTTCTCCAGGGGGTTCATGGAGAGGGGTATCACCGCGACCTGAAAAAGTTTGCTTCTGCAGGAGGAGCCCCACCTTTCCCGGGCTCCCTCCTGGCCGGGGAAAGGGGTACCACCCCAAAGCCGCGCCCCTCGTCAACGCATCCCGATTTCCCAAGATGCCCGCCCAGCCCCCCTGACTGACGTGCGATCAGGGTTCGGCCTCGTCAACCATTGCCCCCTTTTCCTGGCGGTCCCCCCCTGCCCATGAAGCCCTTCGGGGAGCTACTCAAAAAACCGGGGGGGAAAGGGCAGTGTACGGGAAAAAGCATTTGGGGGGGCTCTTCACCCCGCCAAAGACACTATTGGGCGATTGGCGGCCGAGGGGCTGGGGCCCTTTTATGATGTGGTTGCGCCCCACAGCAGTCCTCCCCCCCAAATTTAAAAAATGGCCGCCGCCCGTGTTTGGCTTCCCTTTTCCTGCCGGGAGTACTGCGAGTGTGTTTTCGGAGAAAATCGCCGCTATGCTGCCCTGGGGTGGAAAATTTTGCTCCGGGGGCAGCCGACCTCTCACAAGGGGGGCCCAGAGGAACTCTCGCCCCCCTCGACAGCACAGCACCCTCGGGGGGGAAGCGCTCGCCATCGCCTGGTTTCCCAAAAAAAGGGACGCCTTTCTTCCTCCTTGGCTGCAAAAAAACCCACGCTCGCACAGACCCCAAGGCCCCTTTCAAGGGGTTTTTGGGGAAAAGGAAAAAAGGGGCATAGCCCAACCCCCCGGGTCCTCAAACCCAAAAGAGAAAAACGCTGATGTTCCCCTTTCCCCATAAAATAAACCCGAAGGGCGACCCAAATGCGGGGGGCAGACCCCCTTGTCGCGTACCTATCCTGGGCAGGTGGGGCCCGAAGGATCGGACGGGAAAACGATTTAAAAGCTGGATGCGGGCCCTGGGCCGCGCCACGGCCGCGGAGCCGGACGATGGGAGGGATTTTTGTGGACCTTTTTCCCCCCCCCCAAGTGGAGGAAGAGGGGCCCGCCCCGGGACAGGAAATACCGGCCCCTTTCGGGGGAAATTTGGGACCAATGACGGGTGGGGGTGAACGAAAGGACTGGGGGGGCCGTTCGCCCTCCGCCCCGTAGGCAAATGCGGCGCCACCTCTCCTGCCAAGGGAAAACGTCCTTTACACCTGTGACGAGAAAAACCACGGTGGGCATAAACCCGCGGCCCCGAAGGGGTGCAGGGCCCTTTGCAACCTCATGGGGGGGCACCAAAAGGGGAGGGACTCAAAGTTCGCGGGCGAGGGCCCCGTCAGTTAATGGGGCCCCGGGATTGACGCGGAGGGGGGAAACAGAAGAGGGGGCCAAAAGTGCGGTTTTTCGATACGCACGCCCCCCCCAGCCCCGAGAGACCCTCTTGCCCCACCCCGCCCCCGCAGTACCCATTCCAGCGGTGGTGGGGTGAATTTATTTCAAAATGGACGGCCACCTATATCGGGGGGGGGGGGGCTGACAGGCTCTCGGGATGGCTCCCAAGTGGGGCACCCGTCCCGGGGACGCCACCATGCACGCCTCATCACGGTGTTCCCCGATGGGGTTTAAGCGCTTCCCGGGAAACCCAGAGGAGCTGTCGTGGATGGGGGGAAAGAACCTCACCACCCCGGAATCCAGGGGGTTCCTCGACACCCGGCGGTGCGGTTTAGGGGCCCCCATCCAAACACATTCCCCCCGTTTTAACGGCCGCGCAAAAGGCCCGGGAGTCAAGGGTGCCAAAAAGGTTTTTACGCGGCAACACTGGCCGGAACGGCTCCCTGGACACCCGCCGCTGCATGGGCCCCATGCCCGTCCCCCAACACCCCCCCCCAGGGCTCCCAAGCCTCCCCAGCCCAAACTTTATCACGGGGCGTCAGCCCCCGCGGGACCCCCATAAACCCGTGGGGCGCGTCGCTTTTATGAGGTGAGCGAGCGATGGGGGTGGCGCTGCGGGGCGCGAACGGGGCCCTGGCCCGTCTGGGGACCCCCCCCGTCAGTTCCCCGCAATGACCAAAAAGCCAAAAACCTCGAGCCCCCCACGCCCGGCCTACGGACCCGCATCCTAAACCCCCCCCCGTGGGGCTGGGACGCGCAGGGACTGTCCCCGGGAAATATTTGGGACCCAGGCAGTAATTGGGGGCGGCGGGGGGCAGCGGGCGCCCCCACCATCGGGAAACCCGGGGCACCTACGCCCCCCTCACGGGGCGTTCAGGCGCCCGGCGACGGGGCAACAGCGATGCCTTTGGGGCCACCCCCCCCAGCCAAGGAAGGCCCCCAACGCCAAAAGGAAAGGGAACCACGGGCCCCCTGCTGGACCCCACGGGTTAGGTAAGCCCCCCTCAGGCAACCCTGAGTGCCACACATTCACAAAAGGGGTTTTTTTATCCCCCTCGGTTCATCTTTTTTAAATGTTTCTGTTTTATCATTTTCACCCCCCACGGTGGGGCTATTTGTGTAAAATTGGGGGGGGAGTGTGGGGGGGGTGTGGCAACCCTCACTTTCCCCCCACACTCAACTTACGCTAGGCGGGGGGGTTTTTGACCCCCGGCGAGGGAGTGACCAAATCGTCCCGTTTAGCTCTCGTAATTAGAGGTTTTAAATTTCCCAAAAAACATCGCGCCCCGCCCCCCCGCCCTTCTGTGTTCCCAACCCCCAAAACAAATGGAAAGCAAAACCCCCTTTTTTTGTTTACAAACAAACCCCGAGGGGAAGGCCCAAAAGGAAACCCCCGCAACACAAAGAGGAGGGCCCCGGAGGGCCCCCCGTATGTTTTTATCGGGGGCCGACGGGAAATGACGATGGAGGGCTGCCTGGGGGAAATTTTCTCAGAGGGTCACCGGCGGGCCGCTCCCAGGGCCCGCCGTTTGGGCATATACCAAATTTTCCCGCGTTTTATTAAAATGATTTAGGAATATTTAGGTTAACCCTTTTTAAGTATATTGCAGATATAGTAATGTTTTTAAAGGGGGGTTCACAACCCTTAGCCGATTAATAAAACTAATGGCGGGTTTAACACTTTTAAAAACATTTTCTAATAATGAAAAATTTCCCTTTGAAAATTTAACCAAAAAAAATATTTCCCGGGGTCGTTTTTCCCGTAAAACGATGAAAAGGAGATTGTAGGATCATAAAATTTCTACGGACATTTTTTATTTCATGAGTAAAAAAAACATTTTGTTATTGAGTTTACAGGGTGGTGTACGTGGAAAAACTGAAAGGCGTGAACAAACCCCGTGAAGGATAAGGTTTGGGTGAACAAAATAACAACATCCACCCCCTCGGGCGTTTTTTCCAAAATAACGATTTATTTTCCTCAGACAAGCGCCAGGGGCCGTCAAGGAAATTTCCCAAAAAAAAAGGGGCGGACTGGGAAATTTTTTATATTATTCAGTCCCCTTTCGATATAATGAAGGAGGGGAAAAAATGTTTAAAATAGGGTTTGCTTTTTTTATCGACTGGGTTTAAAGGGGGACAATTTAGGCCTTTTGTGGGGTTTTAAAACCCCCGTAAGGCTATCGTAAAGGCTGGCAGTTTAGTGCTTGAAGCTGGGAAAAGATTTCAAAAATTTCATTTTAAATCAGATATTTTTCATATGTTAAAAATCCATCATCTACATATTCCAGTTTAAATGTTTCGTAATACGTTTTACGGGGTTATGCTGAGTCACTACGCGGGTCGCCTCGGACCTAGGTTTTCGTGCGCAAATGGAACGCCTGAATTCTTGGGTTCCGTGAACTGGTTCATGAATGTCGCAAATGGAAGAGGCCTTATTCCTTTATACATGTAGTTCTAGTGATGACCAGTGGAGGTGAAGTAGACAGGTGGGCAGCCACTGCAGGTTTATTTAGGAGCGAGCAAGAGGTACAGGACGTATGGTAACAGTTTGGTGGTCACGGCTGAACTCCCTAACCTTGGTCCCGGTGGTGCCGAGGTAAGCTACTATAAGCCCAGCGGGGCTAAACAACCCAACCCTCTCGTTAACACCCTAACACCCCCCTCCATTGCAGTGAAACCCCTAAGTGCAAAAAAACAGACAACATGTGAAACTGCAGGAGGGGACAAACTGCAATAACAAAAATAAGATGACCCCAAGGTTACAGTATATAGTCCGCGAGGTGCTCAGGAGCACGTCTCGTGCGCTGCGGTCTGGCCGGAGGTTGGGGGGGCAGGGGAGGCCCCTCACCCCGGACGCCTTCAGCAACTGCACCCCGGGCAACATCCTCTCTTCCCGGAGGAGCCGGCTGCCCCGCGTCAATCACAGACGGTCGGAGATGTCGCCGGTTCCTGAGTGACGCCCGCCCGCTGCCGTGAAGCCGTACCAGGTACTGCCTCGGAGCCGGGGCGTCAACCACAGTGCCGACGCGGTCCCACCTTCCTGTCTCCTGGTTCTGTAAGCGGACCTGTTGGCCCAGGGCGAGGGGGGCTAGGTCGTGAGCCGTCCTGTCGAACCTGGCTGACATATCGGCCCCAGTGCGCGCCATGGCCCGCTCACGATCCCGCAGCATCCTCGCCCACCGCCCGCTAACACGGGAGCGCTCAGTGGCGGCGGGCACAGAGTCTCGCAGCTGCCGCCCCATGAGCAGCTGGGCGTGGGAGATACCGGTGTCTTGAAGTGGGGTATTAAGGTACTGTAGGATGGCTGTAGCAGCTGCGTCAGAGTCAAGGGACCCCCCATGGCCGGTGTTACCACTCAGGAGCCTCTTGGCTGACTTAACAGCAGCCTCGGCGCGCCCGTTGGACTGCGGGTAGTGGGCAGACGAGACCCGCAGCTGCACACGCCATGCAGATAGAAAAGTCCTGGTCTCCTCACTCACGAGGTTTGTGCCCCCGTCACACGACAGGACCTCCGGGATGCCAAACCTCCGGAACCACCTCCTGAAAGTGGATACGAGCCTGGTGCTGGTAGAGCTCGTAGGCAGGTGCTCCACCTCCAACCAACCAGTCAGCCTATCAGCATAGGCAACATACATCTGCCCGGCTAGCTGGAACAGGTCCACCCCCGCATGCTGGAAGGGGTACTTGGGTGGCGGTGTGGGCAAGTAGGGGCTCCGCGGGGGACGACGGGGCGTTGACCTCGCATACCTGGCACTGCCGCCGTTTCTGTTCACCTCAGCGTCGATGCCCGGCCAATAGACGGATGCCTGGCACGGCGCAGCATGGAGTCCCTGCCCTGGTGGCCTGAGTGGAGGTTGATAAGAACCACGCGCCGCAGGGCCGCGGGGATGACAAACACGCAGGTGCCCTTCCTCGGTTGCGTACATCACGATGTCCCCGTGGCCATGACAGATGCCGCCTCATCCGGTAGTAGGGGCGTTAGCGCAGCAGCTCCCAATCCTTCTGGGTAGCCCAGTCCCCAGCGGAAACTAGTGCATGGAGAAGCCGGTAATCTCATCCCGACAGACCTCCTCCTCCACCTTGCGGAGGTTCACAATGACTCCTTCCTCGTTCTCCAAGGCACAGGTCGTGGCTGCTACTACCCCTGCGCATGGACCTCATCGTCTGCCAGATCAGTTTCATCAGGTTCACCAAGCAGCACAGGGTATCGTGAAAGTGCATCAGCTGCGCGGTTTGCCTCTCCTTTCAAGTATTTCACGCGGAAGGAGGTACATGAGAGTTTTTCTCCTTCAGATTGAGGACGCGAGGGTTGGAGATGTCCTTCAGCTCCTTACCTGGAAGATTTTAGTGAGTGCGCGGTGGTCCGTGACGAACGTGAGGTTAGGGCAGCCGAGGAGGAACAGCCGCGCCTTCCTCAAGCACCAGGCGATGGCGAGGGCCTCGCCCTCTAGCGTCGAGTAGTGCTGCTCTGCCGACGTCAGGTGGCGGCTGCCACACAGCGCCAACTTCCATCCCACCCTTGCAGCACAAAGGAGTCTCTGGTGACACGCACTGGCAGTATTGCTGCATGACGACAAAGCTGATGCCCAGCTTGCTGTAGTCTGTGAACACTGCTGTTGGCCGTGTGATGTCGTAATACTGAAGGCCCTCCGCCGCGAGCCTGCCGATGGTTTCCTTCGTTGTTTCGAAGATAGATTGTAACTGGCTGTCCCAATAGACTACCTTGCTGACGGTTTCCTCAACAGCTCCTGAATGGTTCCATGAGGGGGGCAGTGCTGAGAAACGGGGCTACTTGGTTTACCAGCCCAAACCAAGACCTGATGTCCGTCAACGATGGGCGAGGAGGCATCTGAAACTTCGTGATACTGCACATCAGATCCTGCTGGGGCGGTAATCCTCCCAGTCGAGCAGGTAACCGCAAACACACATTCCGCCTGCAGAAACGAAACATGTCAGGGCGTAGCGTGATTCCACTTTCGGCACACGTACACAGGAACCGGTAGGTGTGCCAGAAAGCGTCAGCAATACTGTGGTTGTAAAGCAATGTGTCGTCCACACATTTCGGCTTCCGAGGAACGCCCGCAGTTACGTCGTCGAACCACTTGGTGAAAGCATCTTCCCAGCTAACCATCACCGGCGGGCCGACGTAGGCCGTAGAGCGGCGAACGGCGGCCGCCGGCGGCAAATTTACCTCCGTCAGCCCTCCGAAGGCCCGCTGGTGTATTTTCAGACGGGATAATTTACTATGTTGAAAATTAATGTACAGAATTTCAAGAATTGAATATTTCTATGTGTAAACATTTTGAAATAACAGTTATATGATTATCTTGCTGTAGTATTACATCAGTAGTGACAAGCAGCGGCAACTTGACGTCAATCCTCCGGAGGCCCGCTAGGCGCTGGTACGTATTTGTAAGTGGGAAATATTCATTTCATATTATATATATTAACTCAGTAATATACATAGTATCTCAATATCGGTACCATCACTATTATTAGGCCTATTCAAGCTATTAGAAATTGTTATAAAAGTTTTATAATAGTTTATAGAAATGATCATATATCAGTTTATTTCAAATATTTCCAGCTTAATCAGAACACCCAGAGATACATAGAAATAAGATGAGATACGTACATAGGAAGGAGTTTACATGGGAAAAGGTTACCAGTTTGTCTGTGTGTGTATCATAAAAATAACACTTGATTAACCGCGGCGAAGATTATTACGGGATAACACAAGGTCATATTTTCCCTATTTCAATAACTTCCAACATATTATCAACACATGTCAAGCTCAACGGTACACCTAATATGGAATATGTAGATGATGGAGTTAACATATGAATAATATCATGATTTAGAATAGAATATTTGAAATCATTTCCCAGCTATCAATGCACTAAACTGCCAGACGTACGATAGTCATTACAAGGGTTAAAAAACCCACAAAAGGCCTAAATTGTCACCTTAACCAGTCGATAACATAATGAGAAACTTAGTTATAACATGTTTTCGCTCCTTCATTATATCGAAATAGACTGAATAATACAAATAATTGCAGTACGACACGTTTTTTTAGGAATTCCTCGACGCCGCCTGGCGCTGTGTCTGAGTGAAAATAATCAGTTAGTTGGAAAAAAGCACGAGTGGGTGGATGTCGTTATGTTGTTCGCCGCAACCTATATCCTTCTACATGGCTGTTCACGCCGTTCAGTGTTCCACGTACACCAGCATGTAAACTCAATAACGAAAATGTTTTTGTACTTATGAAATAAACAATGTCCGTAGCAATTATGATCCTAGCAATCTCCTTTCATCGTATTACTGGATAACGACACAGGAATATTTCTGGTTAAATTTCTAAGCATATTGCATTATATAGTAATGTTTTTATTAGTGTTGAACAGCCCATTAGTCTATTAATCGGCTAATGGGTTGTGCAACACCCCTTAAAACATTACTATATCTGTGTAATGCCCATTATTCGGGAGAGATAGTATGAAAATTATTATCATATAATTCCCGAGGTATGTCTGTAAGCAGTTCATTTTTTTTAGTTTCACGGGTGACTCATCGCCCTTCTTTCTAAACCGCCATTTTGTTTATCTTCTTTCGTTCATTCCCCCGCCATTTCCTTCTCCCTTTCTCCACTCCCCCCCCCGACATGCCGTATGCGAGTCAAATTCGTGGGATAATTATTCCGCGATCAGTGATAACTAATGAGTTCAAATCTTTTCATCTTTCCCCAGCTATCTGATCAGATTGAGGAACACTCCTAGATTCTTATGTCTTTCAAAATAATCCCATCGTTATCGATCATGTTCATACATGGACGTGTTAGTAAAGTTATGCGCTAAATTGAAAGTCTACCAAATTTCTATGCAACCACTTCCATACCCTCTCACTCTTGAAAACGCGTTCGGACTGTCGACATTAAATATAAAAACACCCTTCTTGGGTATTAGATTAAACATATTAAATTCTTCTATATCAAAGTAACAGGTCTGTAGTATAGGCAGCCTTTTCTTAGGTACACGAGTTTCATTATTTAATTAGTTAGTTTGTGATTATAAGCTCTTCATTTGAGGTCACGTCTAGACCATTCAAACGATTCCCCTTTTTTCTGCCTCGGGCGGGAACTCCGTGAGACGCCAGTCTCCACACATCCTTCCCCCAGGTAAGATGTAACAAATTCCGCTCCTGTTTCCCCCCCCCCTCTCCTTGTTATCTATATTTTCAAATATGGGTATCTATGTTTAGTTTCGTTAACGTAAAGGAGGTCTGCCCATCCTTATAAGTATTATTGACCAGTCTCCACACATCCTTCCCCCAGGGAGAGGCTTCAACGGGAGTGACTCACTCCTTCCTCTTCAAGACACATGGTCTTGTGAATACACAAAACAACTCATTACTCTCACATTTTCTCCCCTATATATATTTCCATGTATAATTATAAATATTCAGCGGTATGTTACTTAAGTGAAAGAAATTCATTAAATAGGATTCAGTGAGAGAGTTATGCTCATAAGAGCTTTCTTTCATCAGATAGGAGAGCTTCCGTATCAGGGTGTAAAGTTTTTTCTTACATCCGATTAGAGTTTTCCGGTGTTGGATTAACCCTTATATGTTGTATGTGATCTCAAGCAAGAGACATACTATTTCAGTACGAATAAATAGGATGATGTTTTCAAATATAGTTCTTGTGTTTATTATAAAACCCCAGGTGATTATTCTGTGTTAGGAGAGTAATTCCCCACACTTCCAAAAGAGTCAGCCTTACTCGGTATAATTCCACGTAATCAATCACGACTACCAAGATAATTAATATTAATATTATTCAAACGTGCCCAGGGAGTAACCCAGAGAACTACTCGCCTGAGCTGGTGGCAGCACTTCCCCTTAACCTAAACCTTTACCCTTTCCCCTTAAATACATCCCCCTTTCAGTATCTCCGCAGTGAGAAGTGGTCAAACTATAATCACATAGTGAAGCCATAAGACATAATTAAATCCTCCCTAAGTTATAATCAAATGAAAAATCATAATCAATTAATATCATTCAAGTAACGTTGACCAGTTATAACTCACCATAGGAGTTACCAGCAAAACACAGGTAGTTTTGCGGTGGGATTTTATTTGTATCGGTCATAAGATACAGTATTCATTTAAAGCCTTTTCGAAACCCCCAAATTCAGGCAACACATCTGCAATATACTTAAAAAGTATAACCATAAATATTCCTCAATCAGTCATATAACAGCGGCAAATGGTCATATGCCCTACGGCGGGCCGCTGGGAGCGGCCCGCCGAGTGAGCCTCTGAGCAAATCCCAGCAGCCCTACGTCGTACAATTCCGTCGGGCCGCCGATAAGACATACGGAGGCCCTCCGTCTTTGTGTTTGCTGGGTTGCGCTGCGCAGGCCCTATGGGTGTGCGTAGATAGCGGAAACGACCCCAGGGGGTGATGAAGTCGTTAGTTTCTGCTCTCCTCGTCCAGGGTATCTGATGGTAACCGGAGTAGGCGTCCGCGACGGTTTGAAAGTGTGCTTGGGCACACTGTGATTGTGTCAAACGGGGGCGGGTGTGGTGAGTTTCCCGCAGGCTTGCTTGGTTGAGCCGCTGAAAGTCTACCGTCCTGCGCGGCCGCCCGTCCTTCTTGGGGACCACCACCATACGGGAACACCACTCCTGGGCTCCCCTGCAGGTACGGGCTCGACGATGCCCCTCCTGAAGTTGCTTGAGTACCTCATCGAAGAAGTGGTGAGGGACTGACGCTGGGGAATGCACGGCGTGAGGCCGGGCATCGGGGCGCAGGTGGATGTGGTGAGACGGCCCCTCATCTTCGGCAGAGGTGCGCGATCCACAGCAAACGCCGTGTGCCCGAAGTGTTCCAGGAACCAACGCTCTAGACGGTCCACGTTGTCCTCCGTAAGTGCGTATGGAGGCGTAGCGGGGCGGGACGGAAGCTGTGGCTCCTCCATCTGGATCAAGGTGCCCACCGTGGCTTGTACGCTGGGAAGTCACGCGGCACCAAGCCCAGCGCCTTACATACCCGGAGCGACAAGAACAGGTTGTTGACGCCCTCGGCGAAGTATAGGCGTACCTGAGTAGAACGCCCGCTCAAGCTGAAGGTGAGCACCGCTACTTCCCAGCACTCGTAAGCACCCGCCAGCCAGGTGTCTGATGCTTACGGTGGTGTCTTGCAGGCTGTGTAGAGTTATGCCGAGGCCTGCATGAGCTGGCGACCCGCCATGCACACCTGGGCTCCGGTGTCCGCAATAGCCATGACCGAGCGCCCCTCTCTGCTGCTGGTGTCCCCACGAAAACTTCCAGCCGTGGCTGACTGGTCAAGTGTGCTTCAGCCATCACGGTGCTGGTTACTGCGTAAGTCTCGTTCGCCTCTTTGTAGATTTGCAGGCTCTCTGGAAGTGGCCCGCCTTGCCACAAGCGTGACAGGTAGCATTACTCGCCGGACAGGGCTCCTGGCGGTCTGGTGGCGGCCGCCACAGTTACCACAGGGGCCCGCCGCTCGGGTCGCAGCAATGACGTCGTCGCTGGTGGTGACGTCATCCGTGAAGTCAGCGGCAGCTAACGTCTCGCACAAGGGGCCTGTAGCGTCCCTCTGCGCAGCCTCATACGCCACACAGTATGTCCTCAAGCTATCCACGTCCTTGAACTTATCACAGGACTGAAACACTTCGCGCCGGAGGGACGGTTCACGTAGCCCAACCACAAGCTTACGCAACAGCATGTATTCACTGATGCCACTGTGCAAGCGGGCACTGGAACGCACAGTCCAAAGCCTTTTGTGACACCTGGTAAGTACGCCCTCACTGGCTCTCCAGGGCCCTTGCACTGCCCCAAAAAAATCCGCCAACACATCGCTTAGTTGCACTCACGTAACACGAGTTTACCAACGGCGTCCAGTGCCGCTGCAGAAGACAAGGCGTCCCACACTTCCCGTGAATAACTGGCGTCCAATGCCTTCTGGACAGCGGGTACACACAGCAGACGAACGTAGCACACGCCTTGTTTGTCCATTACCATCGTTAAGGGCGAGCCAATCTTCCACAGAGCGACGCCACGTACGGAAGTCAGCTGAGGACATATTCTGGTCGCACTTGTCCACAGCGCTGATGTTGAGGGCCCTAGGCCCTGTCCATGCCCCTTGAGGTCGAGGTGTCTCGGTGCCGGACTGTAAAGGCGCTGTCGGCAGACGAGGGTGAGCGGAGGAGCCGCCGGGCCGGCCCTGTGACGCCAGGGCCCGGTGAAAGCCGTGGACGTGTGGGTGGTGCCGGTGCCATTCCCCCGTAGGTCGTAACGCACTGCGCCAAGTTCTAGTGATGACCAGTGGAGGTGAAGTAGACAGGTGGCAGCCACTGCAGGTTTATTTAGGAGCGAGCAAGAGGTACAGGACGTATGGTAACAGTTTGGTGGTCACGGCTGAACTCCCTAACCTTGGTCCCGGTGGTGCCGAGGTAAGCTACTATAAGCCCAGCGGGCTAACAACCCAACCCTCTCGTTAACACCCTAACACATGTATAACATGATATAATGCGGGGTCATGCCTTGAGAACTTCCGCGGGTCTTGGGTGAACGAAGAGGCCCTGGTACTAAGATGGGGCCATAAATGGAGTTGACCTTATTATTCAAGGTACTCTAGAAAAGGACACCCGTAATATCAAGATCAAGATCAAGAGAAAACGTTGAGTGTGAAGAGAGGACGCATCGCCCTAAACGTCACAATCTTTGGCCTGCCCATCCTGCTGGCCGCCGCTGCCGTCCACCCATCACGACGCCCCATCGTCATCCGCCTCACCTGTGCCTTCCTGAGGAAGACTAATCATCTCTCGAGACTGTGATTACTTCACGGCTGTACACCAGGGCGAATATCGTCGACTTCGACATCACTGCCCTTCAACAACAACAACAACAAGTGAGGGACGCTTCGTGTGGACTGACAATGGGTTTTTGTTGAGTCCGTTTGTATTGTTCCTTCGCTTTTATCTCCTAGCGAATATGATTCCTGGACAGACTAGACTGTGAGTATTACAAGTGTGGTTGATGTATTGTAAAAATGGAAAATTTGAATATGTACTAGAAAGGTTATTATTGACCCAGGGGACGGGCTGCATAGTTTTGCCAGGACCGTTTAATAAGGTTATGCAATCAGGCCACTATTATGCAGGTTCATGCTTGGTAGTTTCTTAAGGAAACTTTCAAGCATACATGTATGATAGCGATTACTCCCTGTGGCATACCCAGAACACTTCGGTTAATTTATAGTTTCACCCAACCAACGATTTTTGTATGCGCCTTATGTTTTTCTGGTTGTTGTTTTTATGTGTTTTGAATGAATCTGCTATAACCGTTTTCTGTCGCAATTTTTTTTTTTTTTTTTTTTGCAAAAATGACAAAAAAAAAATGAACCTATACCTAACCTAACGTAACCTAACCTTTACCTAACTAATAAGGTTTTTAGGTAGTAGATAAAGTTTAGTTAGTTAGTTATTTATTTTTATTTTTTTATTTTTTTATATATATAATTTATAGTTTCACCCAACCAACGATTTTTTGTATGAGCCTTATGTTTTTCTGGTGTGTTTTTATGTGTTTTTGAATGAATCTGCTATAACCGTTTCTGTCGCAATTTTTTTTTTTTTTTTTTTGCAAAAATGACAAAAAAGGTAGGTAAAGGTTAGGTAAAGGCTCGGTTAGGTTAGGTAAAGGTTAGGTTAGGTCATAGACCACTGTATACCTGGACTGCGCACGAGACAATGTTTTGAATTGCGGGGCTGCATAGGGGCCTGCGGGGTGCCCGACAAAGAGATATAGTGGTCTATGGACTATCATATAGACTGGTTTATCAGTATATATGATATACTGTAATCTTCGTAAATGTTTGTTCTATAATATTATCAAATAAAAAACACAGTAAAACACGCTAAAGAAATGCCATTACGAGACTATGAAGAAATGCATGAACTTAATTTAATATTCACTTAACTCTTCGCCATTTAAAACTTTGCGAGTCAACTTTTATCATGAAGGGTATTAATAGAAGCGCAATTTTATTAGCTTTCCATTGCTATATTTCGTTATCTGATAAATGAATTAGAACCATGCATAAATTAGCGTTAACTAAATAAATAAAATCATCAATCGGGTAATTTTCCCGATTGATGAGGTTATTTATTTACTTATATATATTTCGTTTTCTGATAAATGAATTAGTACCATGTATAAATTAGCGATGACTAAATAAATAACCTCATCAACCGGGAAAATTACCCAATTGATGATTTTATTTATTTAGTTAATGCTAATTTATGTATGGTTCTAATTAATTTATCAGATAACAAAATATAGCAATGGAAAGCTAATACAATTGCGCTTCTATTGATACCCTTCATGATAAAAGTTGACTCGCAAAGTTTTAAATGGCGAAGAGTTGAAGTGAATTGAAGTTCATGCATATTTCTTCAGTCTCGTAATGGCATTTCTTTACTGCGTTTTACTGTTTTTTATTTGATAATATTATAGAACAAACATTTACGAAGATTACAGTATATCATATATACTGATAAACCAGTCTATATGATCCGTATATATATATATATATATATATGAATCCGAGCGGCCCTCCGATTACAGGCCCTTGTGCGACAGGCCGATATTCCGTGCGCAGTCCAGGTATACAGTGGTCTATGGTTAGGTTTAGGTTCATTTTTTTGTTTTTTTGTTGTCATTTTTGCCAAAAAAAAAAAAATAAAAAAAAATGGCGACAGAAACGGTTAGCAGATTCATTCAAATCACATAAAAACCACCCAGAAAAACATAAGGCGCATCAGAAAATCGTTGGTTGGGTGAAACTATAATTAGCCACACTTCTTGACTACTTGTTATGTGGGCAACTTTGGTGGGGTATCTCAACATAATGAGTGTTTCAAGGTAGTAGTTACTCCACATTACTGCAAACTCCACACATACATAAGTTTTTTTAAATGTGATACAGTAGTGTGTGGCCGAAAACCCCACACATGTAGGTCTGTTGTTATATGGCTGCCTAAAACCCCTTTAACCCTTCTGACCAAATTGGCGCCAATAATCTTGGCTAGGGTGTTTTTTCTTAAGACCAATTGAAAGATTTCAAGTCACTCCGGCCCCTTAGTTTCCCCGGGCCCTCCGTCACTCCGGCCCCCCACAACCTGCTCTCGCACTACCTAGGTACTACTTTCCCTAACGATGGAAGCTACAAAGCTCCCTCGCTAGGTCATAAACGAGTAGGAAGGTTGTGACTGGCTAAGGCGTCTCCGTCACCAGCCAATGAATGACAAACAGTTTTTTAAACTTCTCGACCAATCACAAGCCAGCGAGACATATTTCCGGGCAAGAATGGCATGCCAGACTGCCTCTCTCTGCCTTCTGTCCCCGTCATCTAAAACTAATTCTTGTTTTATTTGGAATGCTTGCGTTTTAAGGAGTTTTAATATATCAGATAGTAAGATATATAAGTAAGGAGCCTGTGTTGCTAGTGTATTGGTGGTAGAAGGTGTGTTATGTGGGTTAAAATAGTGAATATTTGTTATGGGGCGGCCCCGCGGCAAGAATTTTCTCCGTCACTCACTGCCCCGCCAGCTCGGCCAGCAGTCACCTCATCATAACTCTTTAAATCACCCTTATTTAAGGTGACACACGTGCTACATTGATCTAGATAATGACACGTGTATATAACATCTCACCATAATCACTAAGTTGTATAATAACGAGTGATAAGACGTTTAACTCTGCCCAAACCTACCGTGGTGAAGGAGGCGGCGGCCTGCCCCGTCCGCCGCCTCTCTCAAAAACCGCCGTCAACCGCCTCACCTGTGCCTTCCTGAAGAAGACAGTCAGCTCCTACGCCTGTGATAGCACCATAGGATATCACCAGTGATCATAGGATTCCTCAAAGGGTCCTCGCTTTCCTACTAAATAATTACCAAGGAGATCTCCGCTGGCGGCGGACATCGGCCGCCGTCCGCACAACACAACACCCCGTTATCAGCTGTATAATATGTGCCTTCCTGAAAAAGTCAGGTCAGCTCCCACGCCTGTGATAGCACCATAGGATATCACCAGGGATCATAGGATTCCTCTAGGGGTTCTCACACCCCTACTAAATATTACCAAATTTTATTTTAGCTTGAAAAACATGTCTTTTTTTTTCTCTTTTTTTTTTAATTGATGGGGTCCTGGAACCAAACCTATATTTTACCATTAGTTATGTGTTTCGTTATACGAGATTTCGCTTTTCGAGTATGCCAGGTGGAACCTAACTGCTCGTATCTTCGGGACCTCCCTGTATGTATAATTGTATATAATAATTATTATATATCTTATATAATATCATTATATATTATTATATAATAATTGTAGCAATCACATGATTCTAATCGAAGCTCATTCAAGAGAGATGTATGGGAAATTCTTCTTTTCTCTTCAGCCAGTTCTTCACCCAAACTCTTTGCTTTTTTCTGCTCTTTTCATACAGGATTTCATGCCATACACTGCACATGCAGCCATCGCCAACAAGGCAGTGTCGGACAGCGGATTCATGTTGTGATCATGGTGGTCCGACGTGTACTGTATATTTTCATGAGGCGGCCGGTGTGTGTGTGGGTCTCGTCCGGCGAACGATGCCCCGCCTCTTTTTGTAGGCCGGATAGGCCGCGCCGGTGTGTGTGTGGCCGGCTTTACTGTCACTGTTACTGGAGAACCTTGTTACTTGGAGTTACTCATGGAATCTTATCACTACTCATGTCGTGAGTGGTCGTTGTTTAACCTTCGAGCTTCGAGACAAACAGGGTTCAAATAGTTCATCAAAAACATCCCAGGTATTGAATCCTTTGATAGGAGCATACCACTATTTATCCCTGTGTTATTACAGGTTCAATCTGTACTTATTGTACGTAAATAAATCCAAGATCAAATCCAGTGATCATAATATTTGTATCGTATATTTGTTTTATTTATTTGTATGAAATAAAGTAGAAGCATACATATTTTTCTTAAATATCTAGATTAACTTAAAAAATTTACACACTTCATGGGCTCGAACACACAGGCACGTACACTCAGCTCTGGGAGGCCGCAGTGACTTGGGTTGAACCTTTGAGAGGCCGGAGTAACTAAAAACCTGGAAGTCATCGGTTTGAGTGTTAATATTAGGCTGCTTTAATGCGATATATATTGCTTTGAGGTAAAGAAGGCGGCGAGGGTCTTGTTCCTTATCGAGAATGATGGTGTTCTTGTTCAAGTCATCTCTTATCAGGCGGGAGCTGTGTGCAGTGTCATAATGGTTTTTAATAGATCCATTATTCAGATGACATGTAAGTCGCCTCGTCAGTCTTGTCCGAATCATACCAATATAGGAGTGAGATCCACATTTTTCACTGTTACTGGTGTGTTGGTATATGACATGGTCTTCTTGCAGGGGCGTCTTGGTCACATGAGGGGTGTTACGGAGCAGGAGTTGGGACGTTTTTCTTGTTTTATAGTAGATGATAAGAGCGAGAGGTCTTTCTTGGTCAATAGGACGAACGTTGTGGTGTATTATGTCTTTAATGATCTTTTCGTCCGTCTTGTAGTCTGAAGACATGTGGTTCTTGTAAAAAGCTTGATGGGATCGCTGGTGGTGGGGGTGGTATTCTCCTGGTTAGTGTACCATTTGTCTACAATTTTCCTTGTGACCGATGGCTACATCAGAGTAAGCATAGCCGTTGTTGGTAAGGACTTGAGTGATGCGCTCTAGTTCATGGTGAGTGTCTTTCCAAGTGAACAATGAGAGAGGGCTCTCCTGACATAGGCGTTGATGGTAGAATGCAGGTATCGCGTAGGGCACTCACTTTGCCCGTTTAAGCAGAGTCCCTTGTTGGTGGGTTTGCAGAATACTGTGGTCTTGAATCCTGCTCTCTCTGCACTGACGAGTACGTCCAGAAAGGCAGACGTCCATTGGTGGCTTCCTCATAGGTGAAATTGAGATCTGATTCAGTGCAGAAACGATGCCTGAGGTCCTGTAGTTCTTGAACATTCTTCACCCGACGAAGATATCATCAACATAGCGGCAGTAGAGTGAGGGGCGGTTGGAAACTAAGAGTTTAGATTCGATAGTCCCCATATAGAAGTTAGCTAACAAAACTCCGAGCGGGCTGCCCATCGCTATACCGTCGATCTGTTGGTACATCAGGCCACTGGGACAGAGGAAGGGGGCTTCTTTCTGTGCAGAGCTGCAGCAAGGTCTTTAAGGCAGTCTCTGGAATGAATACATATATATATATATATATATATATATATATTTTTTTTTTACATCACAAAGGACTGACCAAGACCACAACAAATAGTAACACAAAACCCGCTTAGTTGCCAGTCCCTATAAAGAAGACAGTAAGAGAGAGAAAAAAAATGAGGTGTGTGCCAATTTAGTTCGGGAGGTGTCTTGTCACTCTTCTCTTGAAAAGATTTAAGTCGTAGGAAAGTTGAAAAATAGAAACAGGAAGAGAGTTTACCAGTGAAAGGGATGAAAGAGTAAAGATACTGATTAACTCTTGCATTAGGAAGATGGACAGAATAGGGATGAGAATGAGTAGAAAGTCTTGTGTAGCGAGGCCGCGGGAGGGGGGGAGGCATGCAGTTAGCAAGTTCAGAAGAGCAGTGAGCATGAAAATAACGGTAGAAGATAGCAAGAGAAGCAACATTCCGGCCGTGATTTAAAGATTGAAGACAGTCAGTCAGAGGAGGGGAGTTGAGACGAAAAGCTTTTGACTCAACCCTGTTTAGGAGAGCTGTATGAGTGGATCCTCCCCAAACATATGAGACATACTCCATACATAGGCGGATAAGGCCCCTGTACAGAGCAAGCAACTGGTAGTGGTAGTAGTGGTGGTGGTAGTAGTAGTAGTAGTGGTGGTAGTAGTAGTAGTAGTGGTGGTGGTAGTAGTAGTAGTAGTAGTAGTAGTGGAAAAACTATATATACATATATATATATATGGATCACCTGTGAGCCATCACCCCAGAATGTCCACCTGAAGATCAGTCACCCCAGGATATCCCACCTGAAGAACCGTCACCCCCAGGATATCCCACCTGAAGATCCGTCACCCCAGCCCACAGTGAATGTAATATATCAAATTAGGATAACAAATATATTCCTTTGTGTTATGCATCTTTTTGTGAAAGTTTAAAGAAAAAATTAAGAGTAATATACTGTGTTCCAAAATACAAAATACATTACACTTTACTCAGTATTCCAAAATACAGTACATTTATTTCGTGGATTTATACATGAGGGAGTCTTTTGTTTGGGATTTCCACAGAAAACCATCCTTCGATCTGGAGTATTTTGTCCAATTCATCCAGTTATCACAAGTAACACACTTAACCACACTTTAAAAGTCTCTTTTGTTGAAGCCACTGAATAACTATAGTGGAATCACCACACAGCAGTGGTAGGACGCTATGGTTTGGAAGGTATTGCGTGCCATGGTCCACTGACTCACGGACTATGACTTCAATTTTTTTAGCCCACTTACTTTTATATAGTCCTCTTACCTGACTGGAGCTAAGGTCCTGACTCCTCCCTTTTACCCATTTGACCTAACCTCACTTGGAAGGTGAAGTCAGGTCAGGTCTTGACCCCACCTGAAGAACTGTCACCTCAGGTGTTGCCACCTGAAGAACCGTCGCCCCAGGATATCCCAGTAGTGATAGTAGTAGTCCCAGTAGATCCCAGTAGTAGTAGTGATAGTAATATAAGATGTAATTTTTTTTAATAGTTACTACTACTACTAGTAGTTTTAATACTACTCCTACTACTACTAGAGGGTAACTGATGAGCGCCCTAAACCAACTGCATCATGTTTTTTCACCCATTTTTTCCACTTTATTTTATTGTTAATATTGTATTTTGTGTTTTTTTTCCAATATTAACGAATTACCATTATTGTGCAGTATTAAAAAAAAAAAGCACTCAAACTTCGTAAACTTCCGAAACCCTAACACAGTATGCCATACTATGCAAAAATTTGGTAGTGAATATCACATCAACATTTTTTGAGCATTGTGATTGTGATTGCCTACCGGTTTTTTGGAGTATAAAGTTCCATTGTCATGGCATATTAATAGAAAGTTAGGGTTTGTCAAAGTTTTCCCAAACTTTGAACGCAGTTTTCTCATCTTTTTAGTTTGGCGCGATCGGAACCCTTCTAATGCGGGACGCCTCATTATATATATATTGCTATATATATTATATATATTATTTATAGATTATAAAATATATATATATATCATATATATTATATATGATCATTTTTATTATATATATATTATATATATATATATATATATTAATATATATATATATATATATATATATAATATATATCTATATATATAAAATATATATATTATATATTATATATATTATTATATCTATATAGGGTGCCAATAAAACGAAAGTTGGATTTTTTCAACGGCCCTTAGTGGAATACACGTGTACTGTGGGGTGGTGAGAAAACAACCGTGTGTAAAATTTGAGCGCAATCGAAGTATATTTAAAGGTGGCGCAAGTCGATTGATTGTTCCCCGTATAGACTCCGATAGGACTACAAGGAAGGACATCGTCTCTGGGGTGTTTGTTGGCAATATTGAAGCCTTTTGAGACCTCCCCTTCCCTCCAGCTGGCTGCTGGTCCCCCTCGCTCTTCAAAGCGAGTATTAGCCCCTCTAGGGGCTGGGGGTATCATGGTTGCCCAAGCCACTCATTGTCTTCCGCTTGGCCGGGGAAGGGAAGCCTTCGATGTTCCTGGCTGTTTGTCGACGGTGCCTCTCGCAATCTGCAAGAGGAATTGGCGCTGATCCTCGTTCTTCGTCAGGCTGAGGTTGAAGGACTGGAACAGCGCCACCCCTCGCTCCGCCGTGTCGTTGGTGACGTGTAGGCTCGCGACGCGCCGAGACGCCGCAACGAACCCCGTGTCACTCGGCCACTCCTCCGCTACTTCGAGAGGAATGCCCTCTCCCGCTCCGACGGCGTCGAGGAGGGAGCCGGATGTCTGGCTTCCGAACGACGCTAGCGTGGACGAGGCGAGGCGGGCGTCGGAGACGGTGATTGCGCTTCGGCGGTTCCTCGGATCCTTTTTTTCCCGCTGCATCGCTTCCGCCAGCGCCTTCTTCTCGCGGTTGGCAAGCGGTGGTCGAAGAGAGCCATGGCGACCAGTGGCTCGCTCAGGTACCAGAAGTGCCGGGGAAGGTCTTCCACGCCGCCTTGCCGATCTCAGCGTCGTGGAAAGTCGCGGAGGTCGGCAGCCATTTTCAAGTCATTCGCCGGCGCGAAGGCGGCCACGGGCGCCTCGAACCAGCGGGTCACGTAGACCTCAGCGACGAAGAAGGTGAACCGACGGAGGCTGGACAGCTCGCGTGGCGAGCAGAGCTCCCCCAGTTTGGGCGGCGAACAGCGTAATCTTCGCCGCGTAATGCACGCCGCCATCCAGCGCACGCGGTGCATGGCCCCGTCCGGTCGCCGGAACTTCACCTTCGGGACGTCGCCCTCGCCACCCCATCAGGACGATGAAGAGCTCCAGCATCTCCTTGTAGTCTGTCCCGCGGGTGGCTGGTTTTTGAACAGCGCGCCCCTCCTGCAGAAGTGTGTCCCGCTTGTTCAGGAGGTGGGCAGCAGCTCGTCGGGCGTTGGCGGCTCCGGCTGGCTCTGGTCGATGAAAGCCCACCGTTCCTTGAATCGGTTCAAGATGCCAATGTCAGGACCCCGACGACGGCCCCATGCAGATAGAGAACGCCTTCTCCAGCACCAGCTCGTGTACATGGTGCCCGGGAGGCGAGGCTTAGCAACTACCGCCCAAAGTTTTCTGCTCCAGCAGGGTGCAGGCACCCGGCGAGGGCTTCAGTGTTGGTGGCGGTCGTATCGAACGACATAGCCACCACGACGCTCTGCGAGCCCCCAGTCGTCGAGTGCTTCAGCCACGGCGCTCGCCATCGCCTCTCCAGTCCCACTTGCCAGCTTGGGAACGCCGATGAGCTTCTGGACGCCGTCGCTGGAGACGAGGTAGCCAGCCGATCTACCCCGCGTACCGTCGCAATCCGACAGGATCTTCCCGTCCCAGTGAACGTAAGAGGCGTTGTCAGGGACGAAGGTTGTCTTGACTTCCGCGGCCAGCTGGGACCGGTAGCCGGCGCGAGCCTGCCGGATGCTCTCAGCATTCAGGATCAGCTCCTGAGGATTGTGGCCGAGGCTACTGGCGGTCGCCGCGACGGTGGCGGAGCGCTTTGGCGGTCCGCTCACGGCCGGTCCGGTCGAGGGCGCTCGCTAACTCCTGGGAGAGCACGACCTGTGACCCCCACGCTCGTCGCTTTGGAGGGCTTGCACCGGTCGGCTCAGCGGTAGCAGCCGCCCCGCCGTGTGCCGGACTGGACTCAACCGAGGAGGAGGAAGAGGACGCGAGCACCGCGCGTTTCGTCCAGCTGCGACGTCGAGGCTTCTCGTGATCGCTTCTCTGCCGCCACTGTCATCCCCCGCGCTGAACTCGGCGCTCCAGCACCCTGTCAGCTCCCTGCATGATCCCTCGGCGACTCTTCTCGGCGTTTGCGCCGCTAGGAACTCGCGATCAGCCGGGATCGTTGTCAGGGTCATCGCGTCGGCGTGGGCGACGTCGAAGAGGTCGCAGAGGGCCTCTTGAAACTCTTCCTCCTTCGTCTTGTTCGTCGCTCTTCCCTTGCTCTTCACGAGCGCCTTCCAGTCCTTGAACAAGACCTCCACCTTGCGAACGGCGCTTTTTTGCCGTCATCGTTGGGATCCTCGCGGTCTCCCAGAACCTTAGCACCTCTTGGACAGTGGCCGCGACGGTTTTCTTTTCCACGTTGTGGAAGTAGAAAGCCCGCTTGAGCATGTCGCCACGGAGGGGAGTTTGGCTCCGAGGATGGGGTCGGGGTTTTGGCTGTCCCACCAGCCAAACAGTCGTAGCTGCGCGTGAATGAGCCATTCTGAAAAGAAATGGGTGATTTAGAACCCTAGCCTTTCAGACTTTGGGACAGGTATCTGGTATAATCACATAGTACACATAGTACAGTTTCAATTCACTTGCGCCACCTCTAAATATAAACCGATTCGCTTCAAATTTTGCATGAGAGGTTTTTCTCATTACTGCACAGTATCCCACTAAGGGCCGTTCAAAATATCAAGTTTTTAAATTTACCCATATGCGCTATTGGCAAACCTATATATATATATATATATATATATCTATATATTATACTATATATATATATATATATATTTTATATATATATATATATATATATTATATATATTATATATATATATATGTACATACTATATATATATTATATATAATATACTTATATATAATAGTATATATATATATATATATATATATATATATACGTATATACAATATACAGGAGAACCTCGTTTAAAAACCGGCATTTAAACACGGCAGCCTCAAACAACGGCACTAAACGACCCAGGCTTTTTTTTTTCTTTTTTTTTCTTTTTTTTCTTTTTTTTTTTTTCCCCACTGATAACTCTGGAACTCTCTTCCTGTTTCTGTTTTTCCACTTTCCTATGACTTACATCTTTTCAAAAGAAGAGTAACAGACACCTCCCGACTAATTGCTCACCCCACTTTTTTATTTTATTCTCTGACTGTCTTCTTTATAGGACTGGCAACTAGCGGCCTTTGTGTTACCCATTTTTGTTGTGCCCTTGGCCAGTTCCTTGTGATGGGAAAAAAAAAAAGAAAAAAAAAGGATTTTGGGGGATTCCATAAGAGTAACTCAAAACAACGGCAAATGAGTTTATCCGCATGCGCTCCCCCCCCGAGGGTGCCGGATAAACGAGGTTCTCCTGTATATCTATATATATATATATATATATATATTATATATATATATATCTATATATATATATATATATATATATATATATATATATATATATATATATATATATACAGTCAAACTCGATATAACGGACCTCGATGTAACGGGCTTCGGATATAACACTCCATTTGCGTGACTTTTTTTTTTTTTTTTTTTCCCCCATATTAGACCACTTATTGCCGCTCAAATTGTCAACTCAACTATTGTATTATTTTCTCACTTTACTTTGGAATGCTTGGTTTTAAGGAGTTTTGATGTCTTTTCCTTATCGAGAAATGATGGTGTTCTTGTTTCAGTCATCTCTTATCAGTCGGAGTCTGTGTGCAGTTGTCATAATGGTTTTTAATAGTCCATTTATTCAGATCGACATGTAGTCCCCTCGTCATGTCTATGTCCGAATCATCCCATTAGGAGTGAGATCCATTTTTCCTTTAACTGGTGTGTTGGTATATGACATGGTCTTCTTGCAGGGCCGTCGTGGTTGACATGAGGGGTGTTTACGGAGCAGGGTTTGGGAACGTTTTTTCCTTGTTATTAATAGTATGATGAGTAGAGGCGGAGAGTCTTTCTTGGTCAATGGACAAACGTTGGTTGGTGTATTATGTCTTTCTGATTCTTTTCGCTCCGTCTTGTGAGTCCTGAAGAGCATGTGGTTCTTGTAAAAAAGTCTGAATGGGATCGCTGGATGGTGGGGGTGGTATTCTCCTGGTTTAGTGTACCATGTTGTCTACCGAATTTCCTTGTGACTCGGGCTAACAATCAGTAGCTAGCCGTTGATTGTGTAACGGACTTGAGTGTTGCGCTCCTAGTTCACATGGTGAGTGTCTTCTCAAGTGAACTGAGAGATGGCTCTCCATGACATAGGCGTTGATGGTAGAATGGGCAGGTATCTGCGTAGGGCACTCACTTGCCCGTTTACGGCAGAGTCTTTGTTTTGTGGGTTTTGCAGAATACTGTGGTCTTGAATCCTTCTCTCATTCTGCACTGACGATACGTCCCTAAAAGTGGCAGACGTCCATTGTGGCTTCCTCATAGGTGGAAGTTGGGATCTGATTCAGTGCAGAAACTGCCTGAGGTACCTGTAGTTCTGGGACACATGTCTTCACCTTTCCGAGACACGAAGATATCATCAACATATCGTCAGTAGCAGTGAGGTGTGCGGTTGGACAACTAACGAAGAGTGTTAGATTCGAT
This sequence comes from Chionoecetes opilio, assembly GCA_016584305.1. NCBI lineage: Eukaryota > Metazoa > Arthropoda > Malacostraca > Decapoda > Majidae > Chionoecetes > Chionoecetes opilio. The sequence continues at coordinate 42,078 of JACEEZ010018612.1, forward strand.
AGTCCGCCATATAGAAGTTGCTAACAAAACTCCGAGCGGGCTCCCATGGCGGCTAATAGCCGTCTTCTGTTGGGTACATCAGGCCACTGGGACAGAGGAAGAGGGCTTCTTTCCGGCAGAGCTGTCAGCAGGTCTATTCACGGCAGTCACTCTGGAATGAATACAGTATAATATGATATATATATATTAATATATATTTCTTTTTTTTACATCACAAAGGACATGACCAAGACCATCAACAGACTAGTTAACACAAACCCGCTTAGTTGCGCAGTCCCTATAAAGAAGACAGTAAGCGAGAGATAAAAAAAACTGAGGTGTCGTGCGCAAATGTAGTTCTGGAGGTGTCCCCTTGTCACTCTTCTCTTGAACAGATTTAGTCGTAGGAAAGTTGGAAAACATACAAAAAGTAAGAGAGTTTTACCAGTGGAAAGGATGAAAGAGTAAAGATACTGATTAACTCTTGCATTAGGAAGATGAGCGAATAGGGATGAGAATGAGTAGAAAGATCTTGTGTACGAGGCCGCGGGATTGGGGTGAAGGGCATGCAGGTTAGCAAGTTCATGAAGAGCAGTTGACGATGAAAATAACGGTAGATAGCTGGCAGAGAAGCAACATTCCCGGCCGTGAGTTTGTAGTTGAAGACATCCAGTCAGAGAGTGTGGAGTTGGGCGAAAAGCTTTTGACTCACCCTGTTTAGGAGAGCTGTATGAGTGGATCCTCCCCAAACTATGAACTACTCCATACAATAGGTGGATAAAGGCCCCTGGACCAACGCAAGCAGCTGGTTAGTGTGGTAATAGTGGTAGGTGTACGTAGTAGTAGTAGTGGTGGTCTAGTATGTAGTAGTGGTGGTGGACTAGTAGTAGTATTAGTAGTAGTAGTAGTGGAAAAAGACATATAGATACATATTATAATATAGATGGTCCCTGTGGATCCATCACCGACCAGCATTCCACCTTAGATCAGCTCACCCCAGGATATCCCCCTGAGGAACCTGCCCCCCAGGGAATATCCCACCTGAAGATCCGTCACCCCACCCCCCATTGCAAATGTAATAGATACAATTTAGGATATCAAATACATATTCCTTTGTGTTGTTAATCTCTTTTTGTGAAAGTTTAAAGAAAAAATTAAGAGTAATATACTTGTGTTCCAAAATACAAAACACATTAAGCTTTACTCAGTATTCCAAAGTTACGTACAGTTATTTCGTGGAATTTTACATGATGGTCTCTTTTGTTTGGGATTTCCACGAAAAACTATCCTTCGATTCTGGAGGTATTTTGTCCAATTCCATCCCAGTTTCACAAGTAACATCCCTTAACCAGCAACTTTAAAAGTCTCTTTTGTTGAAGCCCTCGAAATAACTATAGTTGGAATCATCACAGCAGCAGGGTAGTTATGATCGTCTATGGATTTGGAAGGTATTGCGTGCCATGGTCCACTGACTCCTACTATGGATCCTTCAATTTTTTTAAGGCCCACCTTGCTTTTATATGTCCTCTTACCTGACTGGGCTAAGGATCCTGACTCCTCCCTTTTACCATTTGACTCTCACCCTCACTTGAAGTTGGTTCAGGTCGGTTGTGACTCCCACCTACTACTGTCCCCTCCAGTGTGTTCCACCGAAGACCGTCGCCCCAGATATCCCAGTAGGTGATAGTAGTAGTCCCAGTAGATCCCAGTATTAGTATGATGTAACTATATAGATGTATGGTGGAATTTTTTTAATAGTTACTACTACTACTAGTAAGTTTTAATACTCCCTCCTACTCACTACTAGAGGGTAACTGTTATGAGCGGGTATCCCTTAAGCCAACGCCATCCTGTTTCTTCAACAACTTGTTTTTTCCACTTTATGTTATTGTTAATATTGTTAGGTTGTGTGCTTTTATGTGCCAATATATTAGGACGATAATTACCATTATTGTTTGCAGTAGTAGAATAAAGAGAATAAGACGCTCAAGACGATTCGGTGAGACTTCCTAAAAACCGCTTAACACAGTATCCATACGCTATCAAAAATTTGGTAGTAGATTATCACACTCTCTGAAATTTTTTTGGAGGCATGTGGTTGATGTTTGCCTACCGGTTATTTGAGACTTAGATCCATGTTGTCATAGGCATAAATTAATAAGAAAGTATGACTGGTTTGTCAATGAGTTTTCGTACCAAAGCTTGTGCCACCATTTTTCTTTCTGACTTTTTCTGTATGTTTGGCGCTGGCGCGTTCCCTTACTAATATGCGGGACGCCCTCATTATATATATTTATAGGTATGTCTACATATTATAATATATATATATGATATATTATCTTAAGTTATGATATATATATAATATATATTACCTGCACTATATATATTTTAGATAGTATATATATCTATATATATTATATATATATATACTATATTATACTCACTTATATCTGATTATAGTACTGCCTCATATATATCTGATATATGATATCTACGTCTATATAGTGACGTAATGATTCCGTGTCCTATTCTATTAGTAATATATATTCCTATCTCGACTATACTGGTTGGGTTCCAATACACAACGAAAGTTATGGCTGTTCTTTTCCAACGCCCCTTAGTGGGATAAATTACGAGAGTGTACTGGGGGTGGAGTAAAACATACCTGGGTGTGTTAAAAATTTGAGGTTCGCATCATGCAACAGTAGTATTTAAAAGTGGCGCCAGTCGCATTGATTGGTTCCCCGGTATAGAGCTACCGATAGTGTACTTTACCAAGGAGAGGAAACGAGTTCGTCTCTGGGGTGTTGATTTTGTTGGCAATATTGAAGCCTTTTGAGACATCCCCTTCCTCCAGCGGCTAGCTGTCTCCCCCTCGCTCTTTCCAGAAGCGAGGTATTGTTAGGCCCCATCTAGTGTGCTGTGGGTATCATGGTTGCCCAAGCCACTCGATTAGTCTGTTGCCTCTTGGCCAGGAGGGAAGCCGTTCGGACTGTTCCTGCCTGTTTGTCGACGGTGGCCGGTCGTCGCAGATCTGCAACGAGTGAATGGCGCTGATCCTCGTCTTCCGTCAGTCTGATGGTTAGAAGGACTGAACATCGTCCACCCCATTGCGCTCATAGTATACGCTCGCCGGAACGTGTTTGGTGCACGTGTACGGCATCGCTAACGCGCCGGATTAACCGCACTCAACGAACTCCCTGTGTCACTCGGTCAGACCACGGGCATCTGCGATTCGTCCTCCTGTGACTTCGAGGGACTATGCCCTCCTCTCCCCTCCTCGACGGCTGTCGGTGGAGGGAGCCTGATGTCTGGCTCTTCCGCGAACGACGCTAGCTTGCTTTAACGGTCCTGAGAGCGGAGCTTCGGAGACGGTGATCATGCCATTCGGCCGGGTTCCTCGATTCGCTTTTTCCCTCGCTGCAGTCGCTTCCGCCACGCGCCTTCTTCTCGCTGTTTGCAAGAGGTGTCGAGAGAGCCATGCGACCAGTTGGCCTCGCAATTCAGGTAACCATAATTGCCGGCTGGAGCATGGTTGTTGTGCGTAAACGACAGGTCCTTACGCACCCGCCTTGCCTGATCCTCAGCGTCGTTGGAAAGTGCGCGGAGGTCGGCAGTGCCGTTCTTCAAGTCATTCGCTATCGGCAGTGATAATGCTTGCCCCATCCCAGGGCCAGACACTATGTCTAGATTGTGATCTGCGCAGCGGGGTCCCGTAGACCTTCGCGACGATAGAGTAAGGTGTGAAACACGTGACCACGAGGCTTGGCGACAAGCTCGCGTCGGCCGAGCAGAGCTCCCCCAGTTTTGGTCGGTAGGCGTACACTCGCGTTAAATCTTCTGCTCGCGTCAATATGCACCGCTTTATTCATAAGCCTTGCGAGTCGCTTACGCGGCTGCTTGGTGACTTCCGGAACCGTCTGTCACAGCGGACCTCATCCCTTTCGGGACAATAGGCGCAGACGGTCTCCCATAGTGGTGCGCACCGCTATCAATCTCGAGTAATGAATGATGCTCAGCAGCATTCTCCCGTTTGTTCCCCGTCCTCGGTCGCGTGTGTGGCTGGATGTTGAAACAGCGCAGGCCCCTTCCATGCAATGAAGTGTGGTCAACTCTCTGTTCTGGATGGTTGGCAGCATCGTCGTCGGCGCTTAGCGTCTGGTGCCGGCTCCGAGCTGGCTCTGTGTTCGACTGTACAAAGCCCACCTTCCTTGAATCTGTGTGCCATAGATGCAATTAAGACGCCGCGGCGCTGCCACGCATCAAGATAGAGAACGGTCAGTTCTCCACACCACTCGTGTCCTGGTGCTGGCCGACGGAGGCCGCAGTGCTATAGCAGTACACCATGCTCAGCTTCTGTCTCCAGCAGTGTGCCTGGCGACCGCGATCGAGGCTTTCAGTGTTGGTCGTCGGTTCGTATCGAACGACATTAGCCACCACGCGCTCTTGTGTTGACGACGTGCCCCCCGAGGTCCGTCCGAAGATGTCTCTCGTAGGCCCTAACAGGGCGCGTCGCCATCTGCCTGCTCCAGTCCCACTTGTCCATCTTGGAACAAGTATTGCTGCCGATGGCTTCTGGATCCTCCGTCGCTGGGGCGAGACCGATATAATCGCTCCTAGCGCTCAGTCTACCCCGAGTACCGGTCCGCAGTCCCCGATCAGTTCATTTGTATTCCCCAGTCCTCAGGTGACGTGAATGAGGGGCATTGTTTCAGGGACGGTTGTCTTGACTTCCGCGGCCCGCTGGACCCGGTAATCCGGCGCGAGCCTGCCGGGGTCTCTCAGCATTCAGGATCCTCCTATGATTGTGGCCGAGGCTTACGGCGGTCGGCCGCGACGGTGGCGGAGCGCTTTGGGGCGTTCTCTCCGAAAAGCCCGTTCCGGTCGAGGTCGCTCGCTAACTCTCTTCTTGGTATGCACGACCTGTGACACCCCCACGCTCAGTCGCTTCGGGATGGCTTGCCCGTTCGGCTCAGCGGTAGCGCCGCCCCGCCTTGTGCCGGACTGGACCTCAACCGAGGGGTGCGGTAAAGAGGACCGCAGCACCGTCGCGTTTCGTCCGCTGCGACTTCGAGGCTTCTCGTGTCGCCTTCTCTGCCGCCACTGTCATCCCCCGCGCTGAACTCGGCGCTGCCGCGCACACCTTTCAGCATTCCTGGCCGGTGATCCCTCGGCGACTCTTCTCGTGTCGTTGGTGCCAGTCGCGTCTAGGAAACTTCTGCGACTCACCCGTGGAACATCGTTGTCAGGGTCAATCCGCGTCGGCGTGGGCGACGTCGAAGAGGTCGCAGAGGGCCTCTTGAAACTTCTTTCCTCCTTCGTCTGTTCGTGCGCTTCTTCCCTTGCTCTTCACGAGCCCTTCCAAGTCCTTGAACAAGACCTCCACCTTGCGAACGGCGCTTTTTTTGCCGTCATCAGTTGTGATCCTCGCGGTCTCCCAGAACCTTAGCACCTCTTGGAGACATTGGCCGCGACGGTTTTTTCTTTTCCACGTTGGGAAGTAGAAAGCCCGCTTGAGCATGTCGCCACGAGGAGGGGAGTTTGGCTCCGATGATGGGGTCCGGGGTTTTTTGGCTGTCCCACCAGCCAACAGTCGTAGCTGACGCGTGAATGAGCGCATTCTGAAAAGAAATGGGTGAGTTTAGAACCCTAGCCTTTCAGGACTTGGTGTACAGGTAGCTGGTATAATCACATAGTCACATAGTAACATTTTCAATCACTTGCGCCACCTCTAAATATAAACCGATTCAGCTTCAAATTTTGCATGAGAGGTTTTCCTCATTACTTGGCACAGTATCCCACTAAGGGCCGTTTCAAATATCAATTTTTAATTTAACCCATATGCGCTATTGGCACACTATAGTATATTATGTATTATATATATATATATATATATTTATATTATATAAGTATATATATATATTATTATATTATATATATATATTATATATTATAGTATGTATGTCATACTATAATGATAGATGTACATACTAATATAATAATATATTATATATATATACTATATATATAGATATATATATAATATTATAATATATATATATACTATAGATATATATGACGGACATAAGCAGGATAACCTCGTTTAAAAAACCGCATTTAAAAACACCTGTCAGCCTCACAAACAACGGCACTAATCGACCAGGCTTTTTTTTCTTATTTTTTTTTTTTTTCTTTTTTTTTCCCCACTGATTAAGCTCTGGAACTCTCTTCCTGTTTCTGTTTTTCCACTTTCCTATGACTTTACATCTTTTTCAAAGAGAGTATCAGACACCTCCCTCCTCGAACTAACTTGGCTCACCCCACTTTTTATTTTCTCTCTACTGTCTTCTTTTAGGGACTGGCACTAGCGGCCTTTTGTGTTTACCCATTTTTGTTGTGCCCCTTGGCATTTTCCTTGTGAGGAGAACAAAAAAAAGAAAAAAAAAAAAGGATTTTGGGGGATTTCCATAAGAGTACTCAAAAGCACACGGCAAATGAGTTTTCCGGCATTGCGCTCCCCCCCCCGAGGTGCCGATAAACGGTTCTCCTGTATTCCTATATATATATTATATATAGATATATATATATAATATATCTATAATACGTAGATAATATGATATATATATATATATATAATATATATATATAATATATATAACAGTCAAACCTCGATATAACGGGCCTCGATGTAACGGACTTCGATTATCACTCCATTTGCGGACTTTTTTTTTTTTTTTCTTTTTTCCCCATAGTTAGACCCCGTTTGCCGCTCAAATTGTCAACTCAACATAATGTATTATTCCTCACTTTACTTTGGAATGCGTTGGGTTTAAGAGTTTTGATGACAGGAGAACCTCTCTTTTATCTGCACCCTCGGGGGGGGGAGCGCATGCCGGAGATACTCATTTTGCCATTGTTTTTGAGAGTTACTCTTAGTGTAGATCCCCCCAAATCCCTTTTTTTTTTTTTTTTTTTTTTTTTTTTTTCCTCCATCACAAGGAACCTGGCCAAGGGCAAAAACAAAATGGGGTAACACGTAAGGCCGCTTAGTTTCCAGTCCCCTAGAACAGAAGACGTCATAGGATAAATAAATAGTGGGGTGAGCCAATTTAGTTCGGGAGGTGTACTTGTTTACTCTTCTTTGAGTATGTAAGATGTAAGATCATAGGAAAGTGGACAAAACAGAAACCGGAAGAGAGTTCCAGAGTTTATCTAGTGGGAAAAAAAAAAAAAAAAAAAAAAAAAAGCTGGGTCGATTATGCCGTTGTTTTGAGGCTGCCGTTGTTTGTACAATGCCGGTTAAAGCGAGTTCTCCTTATTAATAAATAATGCCATATTAAAATATAATATTTAAGGAGAGAGCCTGTGTTGCTAGTGTTTATGTGGTAACACGTAGAAAGTGTGTATTGTTTAAGAATATGACCTATTAGTGTTTATGGCGTGGCCTCTGCGACGTCTCCCTGTCACCGTCACAAACCCTAAATCAACGCCTTATATAAGGTCACGCAGTGCTACAGCTGACCTAATAGTGACACATGTATAAACTGCACTTCAGCAACCTATAATATATATACATACTGCCATTAGGCCATGATAATAAGCATAACACTTTGGGAGCTATTGATGAATCTGCTGCTAGTAATTTGTTTTTACCTTTCACTAGAGCCTTGAGCTTGACTAGCTACACCGTCTGGTTGTGTTTGTGATTATTCTCATTTATTTCCGTGTAGGAAGGCGGACCAAATTCAGCACGTAGTGCCAGTCACTGTTTACCTCCCAACATAGCTACACAGTCGGTTGTGTTTTGATTATTTCTCATTTATTTTCACAATTTTCCGTTTTTTTCAATTCCTGTTTCCACCTTAGGAAATACCCTCGCTATAACGGACTCGGCTGTAAACGTACCACTCCTCCCTCCCCGTTTATGCCGAGGTTTGTTTACATGTATACGACGCCACTATGGTGGTGGAGGCATAGAGCTCTGAGCGGTGTTGAAAACTAACCCCTAAGATTCTTTGTGTGTTAGCATTATGTAGAAGTAAAGAGTTTATACACAAATGCGTTCATTGTCTAGCCTACTCTCGGATGTTGTTGTCTCGCCCCTGTCGACTTGTGACTACTGATAGCCCACACCCAATGGATTGTTGATTGGTCCCTTTTGATTGAAAAAAAAGGAAGAAGGTCCGAATGTGTCCGAAGTCCGAATACGGAGGGTTCGGTATAGATATATAATATACAGGGAGGTCCCGAAATCGAGCAAGTTATGTTCCACTGGCATCTCTAAAGCGAAATCTCGTATAACGAACACATAACTACATGTTAAAATATAGGTTTGGTTCCAGACCCGCGATCAATTATATATATAAAAAAAAAAATAAATCAACACATGTTTTTTCAAGTTAAAGATAACTATAGCAACACACACTACACAGCGTCTATATTACCACACTGTAATACCTATTCTGTAGAAAAAGCATCTAAAGAGGAAAATAGCACACAAATAAGATGAACTGCACATTAAATTAACATTAAACCTGCATAACAGGCAAAAAAGACGTTGTAATGTTGGGACCCCCGCGTGGATACAAGAAGAGGTATGTAGCGGTCCCAAGGTTGGGGCTTCACACTCTGCTATTACCCCAAAGTTCAGGCAGCGCCATATAAAGAATGCTTAATTAACCCTTCAGGTCACGCCTTGCCTAGGGGTTGCCTGACTGCGGTCCCAAGGTTGGGGCCGCACACCTGCTAAAATTTACCGCCTAAATGTTGGCCGCGCCAGTTATGATGCTTAATTACCCTTCGGTCACGGCTTTTGCTAGGGGTTACCTCACTGGTGTCCACCAAATCCCCCTTTGTCCAGCCCGGTGTGGGAGGGGCGCGCATTTTGAACTTGATAATTTTACTCACCCCAGTTTGAATGTCGTATCATTGTGATTTCGATCTCGTATATTGAAAATAGTCCCTATTTACACATCTCGTATCATCGGATCTCTTATACCGAATCTCGTATAACGGGACCTCCCTGTATATATATATATATATATATATATATAGTATTATATATATATATATATATATATATACTTATATCTATATATATATATATACATACATATACACATAACCTAGTCCCCTACATAAAATGGAGAAATTGTCCTAACGAGGGTCGTTCTTATTGTAATTACGCAAGTCTGTCGTGATAACGGCATAACCGCCATATGTGAAAACTTGAATATTGGGTCTATCTGGCAGCCGTGTACCCGACATTTTATACAGTAGGCTTCACAGAGTCCCCACAATCGGCATACCTAGACCATGGTATATATTTTTACATCTAGGATCGAAAATTCCTACGCATTAGTATATTGGTTTCATGTTTACCTTATTGGATCCTAGGAAACATTCTAATACCTTTTGAGTACTAACAAAACTTTTAGCTGGAGATCAAATGACATGTTGTTCATAGGAGGCGAGAAGACAATTGGTTTGTTTACTCGTGCGGCTGTGCCTCCTCACCCTCTTCTCCTCTTGTGACCGCATTGGCCTCTGTTCTTTCCCTTGCCAGCGGACACTTTTAATGTCAGATTTGGGTTTAGTTGGAGGTTAAAGCGTGGGGATTAGGGTTAGGTTTTAGATGACTCAAAGCGGTGTGCCAATAACCGGACTTTACTGCTCGCATTGTCGATCCTCGACCATAACTGTTGTTGTTGTTGTTTTATTAGGGATGCTCGAGGATCCCTTGGAGGGAACACTATGGAGGCCCCTGGTGATGTCCTATAATGCACTATCACTCATGGCCATGGGTAGGTGGACATGATCTTCCTCATAAGGCACAGTGTATGAGGCCGGAGGACGCTGTGTTTGCTGTGGACGTGGGGGAATGCACGCCGCCGCCAGCAGGTTGTGCAGGGTGTCCAAAGGTAAGTGACGTTCCTAGGAGGTACGATTAGGTTGAGAGTTGGTTGCACCTACCCGTGGTAAGTGGAAGCGCTAGGACGACATGCGCGAAGTTTTCGGATAGTGCTCCGGAACATTCCTGACACCAGAGTCATTTAGGTCCCCGGGGGACCAGAACGGAGGCGTGCAGGTGCAACCGTTAGTGTCGTGTGTCCCGGCGGAGGCGAGTGCATGTGTGACAATCCAGGTATCGTTGACTGTTGTCCCCTTATCCACCACTGCTGGGAGGAAGAGTCACTAGCCGGTATGGCACCATGGAGGCGATGTGAGGGCCGCCCCGTAGCGTGTTAATCCCAGGTGGGAGCGGCAGACCCAGGAGATAGCGTTTAGCCAAAATGGTATAAAATTTTTTTGGCAATTTTTTTTATTTTTTTTTTTTTTTATATTTTTTTTAAATTTACTTATCTTTAGGTCGTTTTCTCTTTAAATCAGAGGGAAACGCTTATGCGGGACACTGAGTGTCCTAGGAACTCGGTACTGTACCATTCCACTCTTCGAACCAGCTTCGTTTCTGAAAAAAAAATGCGCGTAGTTGAACTGTTTTCCTGCGTCACTCGTCCAACACTACGTGCTATCACAAGACATTGCCTGAGCTGATACGCATCACTCGTAACTTGGATACTCCAGCTTAAATGAACGAAATAAGTCGTCTTCCCGGTAGGTGTTGCTCATGTATAACTGCTATAACGTGGCTGTGAACTGTCTCCTTATTTTTTTTTTTTCAATCATATATTCTTTGTATAAATAAGTTCACCATGTGTCCTAACACCCTAGTGACAACACCAAACCGAAAGTAATTCCAATATAATCAACAATAAGATGAAAAAGAACCATATTCAAAATATGAAAAGTGTTGCTTGGCGTAGTCTAGATCCTCGCTACCAAAGGATTTGTTGGCGAATTCTGTGTCTCTATGTTACTGAAAAAATAAGTTGCGATCAAAAGCGTGATGTTGTAAAGGTAGTGGTAGCGTTATGAATACAAAAGGCTCACAAACAAATTGATATGTTGATTAAATTGTTAGTTTAATTTGAATCGTTTGGACTATGTTTAGCAATTTTTTCGTATCGAGTCGAAACCTCGATATAACGACCTCGTGTAACGTACTCGGATAGAACGGACTCCATCTTGCGTGACTTTTTTTTTTTTTTATACTTTTTTTTTTTTTTTCACCTCATATTATATACCGTGCTTATCGCCGCTTCACTCATATTGTTCACTCACACTTATTGGTTATTATTTTCTCATTTAGTATTTTGTGAATGCTTGGTTTTAATGGATTTGATTGTATCCCATTTTGAGTATTAAATATTTAGGGACAGGATGACCTGTGTTGCTAGTGATTTTCAGTGGGTAGACAAGTTGTACGGTTCTATTGGTTTTAAATCAGTGACTATTAGTGTTATGATACATGCCATCGCGGTGGCCGCTGTACTTCTTCGACACTTCTCCCTGTCACCACACCCTAAACTCTCCCTTATCCTACTGCGACACGCGTGCTGACATCTGACCTAGAATAGTGACACGTCCCTATAGAACTGCAGTTCTACAATAACCAATATAATAATAGTTATAATAAGAAGCATTATTCGGAATAATAAGCTCCTTTTGGAAGCACAGCTAGATCTGGCTCTGTATTATTTGTTTTAACTTTCATGCTATAGGAGTCATTGTGTCTTAGATCTACTCCCGCCGCGTCAGGTGTGGACCCAGTCTGGTAGAGTAAGGTCGTTGTAGATTCCATGTGCAGCATTCGCCTGTCAATGTTCAGTCGTACAAATCCAGGTTCGAGTCCCGCCGTAGTCCAGCGCTGTGTGACGATGGCGCCTCGATTGATAGTCAATACCTTTTAGTGTGGATACTTTGTGCGAAGTGTTCTAATAGGATGAAATCATTATATAATCTTGTGATAGCATCTACACGTTCTGGGTTAGTGTTCTATGGTGATTTGTTTATTTCTCATTTAATTTCACGTGTAGGCAGCAGGACCAAATTTCATCATGATGTTTCCTGCACTGTTTACCTCCAACATGCTACACAGTCCTGTTTGTGTTTGTATTGTATTTCTCATTTATTTCACCATTTTTTCCGGTTTTTTATATTATTTTTCCCCACTTGGGAAAATACCCTCGCTCAATAACGGAACAATCGGCTATATACTGGACTCCTCCTCCACTCTCCTATTCTGTCCGTTATATCGAGGGATTGACTGTCCGTTGAATAAACACACGACATTATACCTTAAGCAACTTGGCTAAACTTAGCTTACTGCAAACTAGGCTAAGTTTAACAAGTTACAGCAAAATTTTGTTTGTTTTTCTTTTATTTTTGTAACTGTGTCAAACATCTTAATTTTGTACAGGTGTGACATTTTTTTAGGTACCATATTTAAGCTCAGCGCGGTGTTGTTTATTATCCTAAAATTTGATAACCCTATACTTTTTCCCTAAATTCAGTTTTTTAACATCTGAATTTCTTTTCAGCAGACATAACTATGTATGGACGAACAGAGAGGCAGGCAGGTGTGACTCTCCCCCTAAGCGGTTGGTTAGGGATCATTTGATGTCCCCGACCAACAAGAACCTATATAGATCCCTGTTAGTAGGGTCATTGTACAGCCTCACCTTCACATCCCCTCCATACTCTAGACCTGGAGCAGTGTTACAAATCAGCTTCAGTAACGATCCAGAAACCGGCTGATGGAACACTGTTTGTGAAAACCCAGTTTGGCATGGCCATTTCACGCCAACCAGTGGATTGCGGGACGCTCAAGTTTACCCGATTACCCACAAAGAACTCGAGTAAAGCCCGCCTCTACGGGACTTAGCACTATTAGAACGTCTTGAAAATAATATATTGTGATTGCAAAAAGAGTTGTAATACAAGACTTCATACTGTGTTTTACTAATTGCTATGTGTATAATAAGCCTGGTGAGGAATTTTTATTTTGTTAAATCGGGCACAGACTCTAGAAAATATTCTTAAAAAACGTGGCAGGTCTATGCAAAAAGATGACGATTGAAGTAGAGGATCGCTACTAGCAAAGTTGTGTGCAAAGGCGTAAAGGGTACAGACACCAGCAGTTTGCCAACAGGAAGAAAAAAGCGCCTAGGACCCTATCCCTCAGTCCCCTTCTTGCCCACGCCTCAGTGACTGCCCATCCACAAGTGCTTGTGGTTACGGCATCTCCTGTATGATATGCCGTACACAGTTGGGGTGTGTAACGACATCGCAAGTTTTCGCCGCCCTGGTTTTTTTTTCCCAAACTCCGTTTCCTCGGATTAACCCGCCCCCTTCCCCTTCCCCGTCGTTCTCTTCTCTTGTTTGAAATCTTGCGATTTAAGTTGGTGGTGTAATTACTATAAAAAAACATTATAAAAACCCAATTATTAACACCACATGATGATTGTCTCCGCCATAACCTAACACATTACCAAAAATATAGATAAGGTTTTTTTATAAGGTTTTTCCTTGTGATATCGTACATATCATAGGTGACATTGTACATGTACATATATGTAATTTATTTTAGGGTGATACAACACAAGTCAGATGCAAAGGCGGATAAAACAGTACCCCTAGTTATATTTTTCATTCTTGGTGACACATTACTATTTTGTTCTCCCATGTGCTATTATTTGTATTAGTTGACATTATAATTTTTTTCAATTTTAGGGGGGACTTATTTATGAATATAAAACTGTGGATTATTATAGATATATCTTTATGAAGCAAAGAGAACACTCATACAAGACTTGATGGTGGATTTAAACTTCTGTTTGGAAGGGGTTTGAGAGCCATCGGGGGGGTGGGGGTGGTGTCACACTTGTTACAGGTTTCACTTTCTAGGCCAGTGTCAAATGCTGCTGTTTACTCCTTATTATCTGCTTTATGGCTATACAATTTCCTTTGTACCGCATCTCTATCAGACCACAGTTCACTCTACATTCTCGATACCTTTATGTTCTAGTTTTTCCACTCCTTGTACAGGCTTTACACAACGATTAATGTTCCATGCGGTATGTCCATGGTTGCAACGTACTCTTTTCGATGAGGGCTTCTTTGGCTCGGAGTAGTGAGCTTTGATAGAGTTCATAAGCTTTCAATGTATCTTTCACAAGATTTCTCTTAAACTGTGACACTTTGAACACCAGTGACATGGCCTGCCCTTTCTGATATCAAAAGTACGATAAGTCTCTTCTTAGAATTAGCTTGTCTCTAGAGCAGTTGTTCCCGAACCCGTGACTGTCGCTCCCCCAATATGTGGGTTTTGGGGCAGCAATCATCACAAAGGTCTTAGGGATCTCATTTGACCTTAGGGGTCAGATGTGTTGTTCGCAGAGTGGTTTCTAGCAAGGTCACACTGCTACATAATTGTACGTGTCTCCCGGTGTCATGGGATACTAATTGGGTGGTGTGTCGGGGATTAGCGACGAGGTCTCTTTTTTGTTTTAAATATGCGGAGGTCGGGCTCGGGTGTGGAAACCTCGCCTCACAATACCTATGTGTGCTGTGACAGGGACCTGATTACACGCAGTTTACCGGGGGGATCGTCTTATGACTCTCGTCTCTCTTGAAACCCAGCCTTCAGCCCTACTGACAACTCCAAAGTTTGTCACAGACAGTCCACTTGCAGTGTTTGCCAGTTTCTTGCAACAATGTTATTTGTAAAAAAGACTGTACCCGTAACCGTATTTCAACATCCCTTTTAAGACAAATTAGCATGCTGTGTTCCTACACCACACACAACCCCCAGGTATCCGAAGATTAATCAACATCTAATTGTACGCATGCTGAGATACTTATGTGAATCGAATCACTGTTGTATAGCATTTCAGGATAATAATCATTGTAGAATTGCAATCGATTCACTGAGTGCTCATGATAACATTGTTTTAGTCACATTCAGTCACACATAAATTACTACTTCCATCAAATATAAAATTTATTAAAAGATAATTGCACACAAGACTCACATATGAAGAGGAACTTTCGGTACTCTTTTAGTGTGGCGGTAGAGTAAACCACTATAGATTACAAGTGAATGAGGGACTATGCATTAGATGGCTTTAAACAATCCTTAAGCATGTTCAAAAAGGTCGCTTAGATGCTTGTATATGTTTGCTTATGTAGGTCATAACACACACAGTATATAAGTAAAATGATTGGCCTATAACTGTACGCATATGTACAAGGTTGTTGTAATTGTTTTTGCACAGTGTTTACTTTACCGCTTTGGTTGATGTTATATATACACCGTATATTGTATTTCATGAAATGCTACATACCCTAAACCCTTATAGACTCAGGACACGATATGGGCCTCTGACCCTTTGCCGGCTTTCAAGTAGTCGCCGAATTATGCAAATGCCCTCGTTTATAATGGGTAAACTAAAAATAAAATATCTGTAATAAACTTTTATCCCATAATTACCTCGCGTCATTGCAATCCACTTAAAAATCTTCTGCCCGTCGAGCTGGCCAAAGACACCACAAGTTGTTGTTGCCCTCCGTCCAGTACTCTGCCTTTCGTACTGCGATGTGCATCCGGATGACACGGGTAGCGGCATGAGCCCTCATATCACAGGCGTACACTATAACATACTGCCTGCGCCACCCAAGGGCGAGGGACAACCAATTACTCAGTGAGTCCCCCAAGGGCCTACCATTCTATTCGCTCTCTCTCTCTCCATCTGCAATCTCTACTCCGGCTCCATCCTTTTTCTCTTCTCTCTCTACTCTCCTCTCTCTACTCTGTCATCTTCCACTCCTCCTCACTCTCAGTGTCCGATCTCTCTACTCTCTTCCTCTCTTCGCTCTCTCTTCTCGGGATGCTTACTCTCTCTCTCTTCTCTCTTCTGCTTTCGTATCGTCTCCGCTCTCTGCCTCTTCATCTCTCTCTCTCTCTCCTTCTCTCTCATCCTCCTCTCTACTCTCTCTCTCTCCTCTCTACCCGGAACCGCAGTTCCTGTCGACCTCTATCCACTATCTGGACTTGGCAATGGTCCCTTTCTCTTCTGTCCGAACTAGCCTCCGATCCATTCATCTCTATGCGCGCAACACTGTGAAGGACAATGACGGCAATCCCTACCTAATGCACCAGACAGCCTTCCTAGTTTCTCTCATCTTTTTACCTAATTCTCTTTTGTTTGTTACTGGCAATTTGGTATAATTATATCATTTTTTTTCCTTTTTGTATTGTTGCTTGCATTGATTGTTTTTTTTTGTTTTTTTTAGGTGTAATAATTTTAATTTAGTGACGTGTGATTAAAATTATTCTTTCCTCTCTCGTCTCTCGTCGTCGTCATCTCTCGGTCTCTCAGTCTCCTACTCTCTCCGTGCAAACTCTCTTCTTCTCTCTTCTCTACAGGTCCGTTCATCTTCTCTCTCCAAGATTATCTCTCGCTCATCTGCCCCGTTTATCCTCTACTGTGCGCCTTCTGTAAATTGTGAGATTGGGTGTGCCGGTTTCGTGCGGGCAGTGCTGGTTTATGAGGAATGTCTGTTTAACTAACAAAAGGGCAAGAAAACTACGTCGTTCCGAGAGTAATTCTTACTAATATGACTGATCAACAAGCATGGTCCCCTGTTACTACTACGACACAAAAACCCGTCTTTATTTTATCACTAGCCGCAAAGCCGCCCGGCCGGGCGGACTTTTTTGGCTAGCTCCTCCGGAGGGCTATTGTGCTTCGGCCCA
This sequence comes from Chionoecetes opilio, assembly GCA_016584305.1. Taxonomy (NCBI): domain Eukaryota; kingdom Metazoa; phylum Arthropoda; class Malacostraca; order Decapoda; family Majidae; genus Chionoecetes; species Chionoecetes opilio. The sequence goes on from JACEEZ010018612.1 coordinate 58,714, forward strand.
CCACCTGTGTTTGTGGGCCAAAGGCCCACCAAACCAGACTCTCCAGATAGCCCCTTCTAGCTTTCCTGAATCATGTGTGAAATGTTGTAACCTACGCCAACCTATTCACATCACCCCAACCCGATTCACTTCACCCATTACCCCTCACCCCCCACCCATTCACTAAAAAAATTACCCCCACCCCCCACCCCTTCACTCACCCTTATCCATCACACCACGGGGGAAAACCCATTCACTCACCCCATTACCCCTCACGCCCCCATCTATTCCCTCACCCATCCCCCATCACCCCCCACCCATGTGCACTCACACCACCCCCCACACCCATTACCCAGCACCCCCCCATTACCCTCACCTACATCAAGGTTTTCCTCATTCTCGCAACCCATTTTTATTAAACACATTCTCGCTAATAGCTGCCTAAAAAAAAGAGGAAAAAAAAGTATTAGATCATCTCCTAAATGGGCTTAACACCTTCCCTGCTCGAGCGGTTCCAAAATAATGTGGTGCCATATGAGGGGATTCCGCCACAGGGGGGTGGCACCTGGAGCGGACACACCACACACCTTTCGCTTATATTATTATAATCCCACAAAGCCCATTCACTCAACCCATTTGCCCATCACCCCCATTCTATTCCCTCACCCATCACCCATCACCCCCCACCCGATTCACTCACCCATCACCGCACACCCATTACCATCTCCCCACCCATTCACTCACGCATTACCCTGCAGTACCCTAGCATCAAGGTTTCCCTCAATTCTCGCAAACCCACTTTTTTGTCCCCCCCCCCCCACTTTTTTTTTCACATTCTCGCTAATAGGCTGCTAAAAAGAAAGGTGATCGGATCATCTCAAAATGGGCTATAAAACGCTTAACCCCTGGTCACCGGTTTCCAAATGCTGCCATACATTAGTGGATTCCGCTACAGGGGTGACACCTTGAAGCGGACACACGACACACACTCTGCTTATATTATTATAGATTAAAGGGGGGGGGTGGGTGGGCCGAAAGTGAAACACTCGCCGACGTCGGCGAAATCCTATCGGCGACAGTTATAGGTATGGTTTTGAGCCTTATTGATATAAAGCCGGCCCACCACACCGTCTGGTCGCCGTCCGGCCGACAAACAGTGGCGGGGTCACTCGTTTCGCAGTCGCGCCGGACGAGACCCACACCACACAGGCCGCCTCCATGAAAATATACCCGTAGCACGTCGGACCACCGTAGGTGACAACAGAATCCGCTGTCCCGAATGACTTGTTGTGATGGCTCCATTGTGGCATCCATATATAATACCTATTATAATACGTCCTACTATATATAAGTCCGTCTATATACATACGATAATTATCATAGATACAATTATTCACTGTACAATTCAGTCATTACTGGCCGCGCGGGGCGGGCCGCGCCGTAAGGCACCCACACACACCAGGCGCAGGCCGCCGCCGGACGGAATTTTCAAAGCGCCGACTGTTTTTCCATCCGAGCCCGCTGCGACAGGCCCCGCAGATGAAAAGCACCCCCACACACACACACGCCGCCTCTAGCCACGCCCCCGTTTCGTCGGCCGGACAGGCCGCGCCGGTGTGTGTGTGGCCGGCTTAAGAGGCATTCAATTTCGTACAGAAAGTCCTCTGAGCAGGAGATGGGAGTATAGATGGTGGTTAAGACTGTTTCTTGTACGAAATTGAATGCCTCATTATCATATATGCTGAAACCTCATACCTATAACTGTCGCCGATAGGAATTCTCAGCCGACGTCGGCGAGTGTTCCACTTCGTGCCTCCCCCCCCTCCCCTTTAATGATAATAAAGACTGTTTGTTGTCGTATACGCCTGGACATGCTTTGTTGATCAAGTCAAATTGTAATTACTCCCCTGAACACCCGTTTTTGCTTTGCTTTTGTTAGTAAACAGCATTCCCTCATAAACAGAAAAGACAACTTGCCCCACACGACACGGTGTCGTGTGGGCACAGTGTCTGTTTAGTGTCCAGCGGCATATTCTCCACGCCCTCTCCTCTTTTTCGGCAGACCGTAGGTTTTAAGTTAGAAAAACGTTTAAGTTAGGTTAGGTTAAGTATAGGTCAGGTTTAGAGGTTTACTTTAATTATAGTAACTCCCCTTTTCGGCAGACGCTAGGTTTTAGGTAGAGGTTAGAACAACTAAAGTTAGGTTAGGTTGAATTTAGTTTTTACTTTGATATATATTCTATCACTAAGCTGGACTCTGGGCTGGGAGCTGCTCGATGCCTAGCCGAGTTTGTAAGGACGTCGCTGATTGGCTGATAGCCTCGGGCTGGGGTGGCGTCAAGGAAAGCTAGAGTCTCAGGAATCCACTCCATAAGTAAAGTTTGCAACCCGTACGTTGCTGCCATCTATTGTCGAACCAGGGGTCTCTCTAAAGCTATCCTTGGTGGCGATGGTGGTGTACTTGCTAGTCCGCAACACAAAACCCTGTGTTTGCCCAGAAAACATATTCAATATTTCTTGGCTTACTCATCTCTTACACAAGATAGGCCTATTTTGTTTGCCATCAGTGAATCCAGGCAGTGATTGTTCAACACCAATCTATGGTTACCATTCATAACTCAATAGGGTAAAATAAAGTCATGACTGACTATCACAGGAGTAGCGAATTTTTATTTTTCAGTGCATTGAAATGTTGTACTCCTACCCGATATTACCAAGGCTACCAATTGATTTTTATGAAAGCTGCGCCCTACATCGTGTTCTAATACATTGCTGCTATCATGTGCATAAAAAAATTACAGGAAGCAGCACTATATTAGGAATCTGAAGTACCGCAAAAGAGTGTCTAAATGATTTTTTCTTGTTATTTTGCTATCACTCGCTGTAACTCCATAGTTTTTTGGTCGCATTCACTTTTCAAGCACTGTTTCAAAATCCTTACTTTTCCCGCTTCCCTGTGGTATGTAAGCCAACGTACCAATAAGGAAAAGGTAGGTGGTCAAAATGGCTAATAATTTAAACTGTTTCAAACTTGTACCGTGACGGGTGGCCTCTGATAGCTCTCCCGAGAACAGTCATCTCATGTAGGGGAGCAATGCTCACCCGTCACTGTGGCCAGTTTGCATAGTAGTAGTTTAACTTTCTTACCATTTTGACCACCTGACTCTTTTCCTTATTGGTACGTGCTACATACCACAGGAAGCGGAAACGTATAGAGGATTTTTGAAACTTCTTGAAAATTAGAATGCGACCAAAACTGAATGGAGTTACAGCGAGTTGAAGCAAAATCAGCAGAAAAAACTGTTTATGCACTCTTTTACTTTCCTTCACTTATCTTAATATTAGTGTATCTTAGTGTAACTTTTTTTATGCTCATATATGCAGCCAATGTATTATTACACGATGGTAAGTAGCTCAGCTCTTCATAAATATCCTCTGTAGCTTTTGGTAATATCGGTAGGAGTACAACATTTCATGCACTGAAAACCTAAAATTCGCTAACTCCTGTGATGGAGTCAGTCATGACTTTATTTTTACCTATGATTATGAATGGTATGTTGTTGTTGAACACCACTGCCTGATTCACTGATGCAAACAAAATAGGCCCTATCTTTTGTAAAGAGATATTAAGAGCTAAGAAAATATAATATGTTTTTCTGAGGCCACAAGGTTTTGGGTTGCGGCGAGGCAGTACCACCACCATCGCCACAAGGAAGCTAGCAGAGACACCCTGTGTCGACATAGAAAAATGCAGCACCGTACGGTTTCAAACTTTTACTGTAGAGTCGGATTTCCTTGTACTCTAGCTCCTTGGTGGCGATGTGTGGTACTTGCTCGCCTCACCCAAACCTCTTGCGTTGCCTCAGAAAAATGATTCATATTCTTGGCTTTAATCACCTCTTAGGACCTACAGATATGGGTCCGAGTATTGTTTGCTCAGTTTAGACTCAGGCAGTGGAGTTGTGTTCAAAGGCAACAACAAAGGCCCCATTCGATAATACTAACCAATGAGATTACCAAAAATAAATCATCGACTGCGTTATCACAATAGGTAGGCGGACTTTATTATTTTTCTGCATTTGTGAATGTTGTACGCCGACTCTCGAATTACCAGCTACCAAGTGATATGTATAAAAGCTGAGCCTACCTACGGGGGGGGTGTTCATAATACAATGCTGCTATCTGAGCATATAAAAGATAACACTAAGACTACTTATTATAATAGATTGACAGGCAAGTGTTAAAAAGAGTGGTGATAAACCATTTTTTCTTGCTCTATTTATGCTTCAACTCGTCTGTACTTCCTAATTTTGTCGCATTCAATGTTCAAGACACTGTTTTACAAAAATCACTTACTTTTTCCGCTACCTGTGGGATGGAGCACGTACCACATAAAGGTGAGAAAGAGTAGGTGGTCAAATATGGCTGAAAGTTACTGTTTCAAACACTGGTGCCGTGGGACGGGTAGAAGCCTCTGATAGCTGCGGTCTCCCGAGAGAAAAGTCTCTGTGTGGTAATAGTTGGCAACTGCTCACGTTTCCGGCCGTCACTGTGCCGTTGCAGTAGTAGTTTTACTTTCTTAGCATTTTTTGACCACCTCTCTTTTCCTGATTGGTATGTGCTACATACCACAGGAAGCGGAACGTATAAGGATTTTGACAAAACGGTTCTTGAAATTGAATGCGACCAAAATTTATGGGTTACAGCAAGTTGAAAGCAAATAGCAAGAAAAACTGTTTATACACTCTTTTACTTTCCTTCAGTTTATCTTGAATTTAGTGTATCTTAGTGTAATTTTTTTATGCTCATGAGATGCAGCATGTATTATGAACACGATGGTAGGGCTCAGCGTTTCTGAATATCACTGTATTTGGTAATATCGGGTAGGAGTACAACATTTCATGCACGAAACGCTAACAGTCCGCCTACTCTTGTGATAGTCATCATGACTCTATTTTTTTACCCATATTGAGTTATGAATGGCGTGTTGTTGTTGAACCATTCACTGCCTGATTCACTGAGCAACAAAATAGGCTATCTGGTGTAAGAGATGAGTAAAGCCAAAAATTGATATTTTCTAGGGCCAGGCAAGGGTTTTTGGTTGCGGGCGAGGCAAGTACCACCACGCATCATCCACCCACCCGAGTCTATCAGCCCAAGCGAGCGACGGCCTTAACAAACTCGTCTAGGCAGCGGCAGCTACCAAGAATCCAGCTTAAGGATAGACTATAGTACTTTGTGTGCGAATCACAATGGTTATTTTCAAGAAAATCCTGCAAAATTAATGTTACCTCCCCCTTAACTCCCGTTTTCTTGCCAGTGGTTTATAACAGACATTCCCTCATAAACAGACACTTGCCCACACGACAACCGGCAAGTCCCCCCCCAAAACACACACACACCAAACAAACACACACACACCACACAACACACCATACATTGGTCGTGCAAACTTTCTTGTGGCGCTGCGGAATTACGATCATTGATTATTCTCTTCTCTCTCAATCTCTCTCCTCTCTCTCTCACTCTCTTCTCTCTCTCTCTCTCTCTCCTCTCTCTCTCTCTCTCTCTCTCTCTCCTCCTCGCTCTCTCAGTCTCTCTTCTCTCGCTCTCTCTCTCTCTCTCTCTCCTCTCTCTCATCTTTCCCTCTCTCCTCTCGCTTCCTCTCTCTCTCTTCTTTCTTCTCTTCTCTCGTTCTCTCTCTCTCTCTCCTCTCTCTCTCATCTCTCTCGTCTTCTCTCCAGGTCACGCCTTGCTAGGGGTGGCTGACTGCGTCCCAAGGTTGGGGCGCACACCTGCTAATTACCCTAATTCTGGCCGCGCATATGCTTATTACCCTCAGGTCACGGCTTGCTAGGGGTGACCTACTGGGGTCAACCGCAATCCCCTTGTCTGCCCTGGGGTGGACCTCACTGGTCACCAAATCCCCTTTGTCCAGCCCGGGTGGTAGGGCGCGCATTTTGAACTTGATAATTTTACTCACCCCAGTTTGAATGTCGTATCATTGGATTTTCGATCTCGTATATTGAAAATAGACCCTAATTTACACATCTCGTATCATCGGATTCTCGTATACCGAATGCTCGTATAACGGGACCTCCCTGTATATATATATATATATATATATATATATATATATATATATATATATATATATATATATAATATATATATAATATATATACATACATATACACATACACTAGGGTCCTACATAAAATGAGAAATTGGTCAATAAACGAGGTCGTTTTATGTGAATTCGCTCTGTGAAACGCATAACCTATGGGAAAAATTGATATTGGTCGATCGGTCCTCCCGCCTGTACCCGTACATTTATACTTGTTCACACCATGCATACCAGAACATGGTATTATTTTACACTAGGATCGAAATTCCCTACACAATTAGGAGTATGGTTTCTGTTTACCTTATTGGATTCTAGGAAACATTCTTTTGAACTCAAACTTTTGGAGATAATGACATGTTGTTCATAGGGAGGCGAGAGACAAGTGTTTGTTTACGTGCGGCGTGCCTCTCACTCTTCTTCCTCTTGTGACCTGCATTGCCTCTGTTCTTCCCTTGCCGCGGACACTTTTAATGCAGATTTGGCTTTAGTTGGAGGTTAAAGCGTGGGATTAGGTTAGGTTAGTGACTCAAAAGCAGGTTGCCATAAACCTGACTTAACTCTCGCTTGCGTGCCTCGCCATAACTGTTGTTGTTGTTGTTTTAGGGCTGCGAGGATCCCTTGGGGAACACTATGAGCCCTGGTGATGTCCTATGATGCTATCACAGGCATGGTAGTTGACTTGTCTTCCTCAGGAAGGCACAGGTGAGGCGGAGGACAGCGTGTTGCTGGGAGGGGGGAATGCCCGCCGCCGCCAGCAGGGTGGGCAGGTCAAAGGTAGTGACGTTCAGGGCGATGAGTTGAGAGTGTTGCACTACACGGTGGGAGTGGAAGCGCGGACACTGCAGCAGAAAGTGTTCGATAGTCTCCGGAACATTCCTGCACCAGGGTCATTGAGGGTCAGGGGACAGACGGAGGCGATGCAGGTGAACCGTGAGTGTCGTGTGTCCCAGGCGGAGGCGGGTGAGGGTGACATCCAGGACTCGGGACTTTGTCCTTATCCACGGCTGGGAGGAAGTCACTGCGGTATTGGCCCATGGAGGCGATGTGGAGGGCATCCCCGAGCGTGTTATCCCAGGTGGAGCGGCAGACCCAGGAGATGAGGCGTTTAGCCAAAATTTATAAAATTTTGGAATTTTTTTTTTTTTTTTTTTTTTTTTTTTTTTTAAATTAATATTTTAGGTCGTTCTCTTTATAGGGGAAACGCTTTATGCGGGACCCTAGTGTACTAGGAACTCGGTACTGGAGCAATTCAGTATTCGAACGCTTCGTTCTGAAAAAAAATGCTCGGTAGTTGACTGTTTGCTCGGCACTCGTCCGAACAATACTTGTATCAAAGACTTGCATGAGCTGAGACGCATCACTCGTATGGGTATCCCAGCTTAAATGAAAGGAAATAAGTCAGTCTTCCCGTAGGTGTTGCTCAGTGTATAACTGCTAAACTTTGCTGTGAACTGTCTCAATTTTTTTTTTTTAAATATATATATTCTTTGTATAAATAAGTCACCATGGGGCCTAACACTAGTGACAACAGCCAAACCGAAAGGAAATTCAATAGAATCACAATAGAGATGGAAAAAAAGAACTCATATCAAAATATGAAAGTGTTGCTTGCGTGTCTGATCTCGCTACCGAGTTTTGTATGGCGAATCTGTGATCTCTATGTTACTAAAAAATAAAGATGCGATCAAAAAAGCTGATGTTGCTAAAGGAGTGATAGCGGTTATGATACAAAGGTCACAAACAATTGAATATGTTGAGAAATTGTTGTTAATTTGAATCAGTTTGGACTATTTTCAAATTGTTTTCCAGTACAGTCAAACCTCGATATAACGGACCTCGATGTAACGGACATCGGATATAACGGACTCCATTTGCGTGACTTTTTTTTTTTTTTTTTTTTTTTTTTTTTCCCTTCATATTAGACCGCTTATCGCCGCTCAAATTGTCAACTCAACATTATTGTATTATTTTCTCATTTTATTTTGGAATGCTTGGGTTTTAAGGAGTTTTGATGTATCACATATTGAGATATAATATTATAGGGAAGGAGCCTGTGTTGCTAGTGATTTAGTGGTAGAAGGTGTGTATTGTTTAAAATAGTGACTATTAGTGTTATGGCGTGGCCGCTACTACGTCTCCCTGTCACAACACCCTAAATCTCCCTTATCTAAGGCGACACGCAGTGCTACACTGACCTAAATAGTGACACGTCTATAGAACTGCAGTTCACAACCATATAATATATATATAATAATGAGCATTATTCATGATAATAAGCAATACCTTTGGAAGCCACGGCTGAATCTGGCTCGTAGTAATTTGTTTAACTTTCACTAGAGCTTGAGCTTGACTAGCTACACGCCCGTCAGGGTGGCAAGGTTGGTAGAGACGTGAGTTCGCAATGTGCAGCATCCCTGTGCATTCGGTCAGCGGTTCGAGTCCGCCTAGTTCATGCTGACGTGGCGGCGCTTTGTATAGTCAATAACCTTGTAGTTGGTACTTGCAAAGTGTCTAGATAGGATGAAAATCTTATCTTATCTTGACTAGCTACACGTTCTGGTTGTGTTTGTGATTGATTATTTCTCATTTATTTCACGTGTAGGAGCGGACCAAATTCAGCATGTAGTGCCAGTCACTGTTTACCTCCCAACATAGCTACACAGTCTGGTTGTGTTTGTAATTATTTCTCATTTATTTCACAATTTTTCCGGTTTTTTCATATATTTTTCCCCCCTTGGGAAAATACCCTCGCTATAACGGACAATCGGCTATAACGGACTCCTCCTCCCCCCCTTTAGTCCGTTATATCGAGGTTTGACTGTACTGTTGAATAAAAAACTGACATTATAACTTAAGCAAACTTAGGCAAAACTTACTTAAGCAAACTAGGCAGTTTAAACAAAGTTAAGCAAAATTTTGTAACTGGGTCAACAGCTTAATTTTGTAACAGGTAAATTTTTTTGGGTCCATATTTAACTCAGCCGGTGTTTGTTTATTATACCTAAAATGATAATAACCTATACTTTTCTAATTCAGTTTTTTAACATTGAATTTCTTTTACACAGGGACATAACTATGGAGGAGACGAACAGAGGGGGCATGCAGGTGGACTCTCCCCCTAAGGTGGGAGGGACAGTTGAGCCCCGACCAACAGAGGAACCTATTATAGATCCCATTAATGGCATTGTACAGCCTCCCTTCACCCCTCCATCTCATAGACCTGGACGTGTTACAAATCAGCTTCAGTACATCCAGAAACCGGTGATGAACACTGTTTGGAAACACCAGTTTGCATGGCCATTTCACCAACCAGTGGATGCCATGAAGCTCAATTTACCCGATTACCACAAAATAATAAAGCACCCTATGGACTTAGGCACTATTAAGAAACGTCTTGAAAATAAATATTATTGGAGTGCCAAAGAGTGTATACAAGACTTCAATACTGTGTTTACTAATTGCTATGTGTATAATAAGCCTGGTGAGGATGTATTGTTAATGGCACAGACTCTAGAAAAAATATTCTTAAGAAAAGTGGCAGCTATGCCAAAAGATGAAATTGAAGTAGAGGATGCTACTAGCAAAGGTGGCAAAGGCCGTAAAGGTCAGACACCAGCAGTGCCGGGAACAAAGCCTCCTAGACCTCCCTCAGTCCCTTCTGCCCCCTCAGTGACTGCCCCATCCACAGTGCCAGTGGTTACGGCATCTCCTGTTATGAGTGCCGTCACAGTTGGGGGTGTAACCAGCGCAAGTTCGCCAGCCCTGTCCAACTCGTTCTCTTAACCCGCCCCCTCCCCTTCCCCTCGTTCTCTTCTCTTTTGAAATAATTGCGATTTAAGTTGGGGGTGTAATTACTATAAAAAAACATTATAAAAAACCCAATGTATTACACACCAAGATGATTGTCTAGCCATACCTAACACATTACCAAAAATAAAGAAAAAGGTTTTTTAATAAGTATTTTTTGTATTCAGTACTATCATAGGGTACATTGTACATGTACATAATGTAATTATTTTAGGGTGATAACAACACAATCAGATGAAAGGCAAGGTAATAAAACAAGTACCCTGTTAATATTTTTCAGCTTGGATGACAATTACTATTTTTTCTGTATTTTGTTTAGTTGAAATTTATATTTTTTTCAAATTTTGGACTTATTTATGAATATAAAACTGTGGATTATTATAGATTATCTTTAATAACAAAGAGAACACTCATCAAGCTTGATGGTGGTTTAATGTTTGAAGGGGTTGAGAGCAGTCGGGGGGGTGGGGGTGGGGTCACACTTGTTACAGGTGTCACTTTTAGGCAGTTCAAAACTGCTGTTATACTCCTATATTATACTGCTATGCTATACTCCTTTGTAAACACATCTCTATAGTACCACAGTTTCACCACATTCTCAGATCCTTTATGTTCAGTATGTATCCACTCCTTGTACAAGTCATACACAACATTAATGTTCATTCCTGGTTGCAAGTACTTTCGATGAGGGCTCTTGGCTCGGGAGTAGTGACTTGATAGAGTTACAAAGCTTTCAATGTATTCTTTCACAAGATTTCTCTTAAACTGTGACACTTTGACACCAGGTACATGCCTGCCTCTGATCAAGTACGACAGTCTCTGTCTTAGATTGCTTGTCTCTAGAGCAGTGGTTCCCAAACCCGGGGACGCGACCCCAAATGGGGTTGCAAGCATCATCACAAAGGGTCGTAGGGAGCTCATGGGGTCGATGGGGTCGCAAGTGTTTTAGCAAGGGTCACAGCTGCTATAGTAGGTCATCAGGTGTCATGGGAAAACTAATGGTTGGGTCAGGGGATTAGCGCGGTCATCTTTTTTGTTTTAATATGCGGAGGCGGGCTCAGGGTGTGGAACCCTGACCTCACATACTATGTGAGGTCAGGGACCGGATTAACGCAGGTACCTCTCGGCTCTCTTGACCCAAGCTTCAGCCCTACTGACAACTCAGTTTGTCACAGTCCACTTGCCAGTTTTTGCCAGTTTCTCAACAATGGTATTTGTAAAAAATTATTACCGTAACCGTATTTCAAACATCAATTTAGAAAATTGCATGCTGTGTTCCTCAACCACACACACCCCCAGGTATAGAAAATTAATCAAATCATAATGTACGCATGTCTGATAATTATGGAATACGTCACTGTTATAGCATTTCAGATATAATATGATAGAATTGCAATCGATTACTGATTGATATGATATACATTGTTTTATCAAATTCATAAAATAATTACACCTCCAGTCAATATAAAATTTATTAAAAGATAATGCACACAAGTCACATATGAAATATGACTTAGGTACCTTGTATAGGTAGAACATTAATTAAATGATGATGCATACATGCTTAAACATCCTTAAGATGTCAAAACTGTAGCTTAGGAAATTGTTATGTTGCTGATGTATGTAATAACACACCAGGTATATAAAGTAAATGATGGCTATAAACATGTCGCATATTAAACAAGATTGTTGTAAAATTGTTTTTGACAGTGTTTACTTTTACACGCTTTTGTTATGTAATATATAACCGTATTTGTATTTACTGAAATACATACATACACTAAAACCCTTATAACTCGGCACGATAGGGGCTCTGACCCTTGCCGAGCTATTCAATATCCCGAATTATGCAAATGCCCTCTTATATGGGTAAAAATAAAAAATAAAATATTGTAATAACTTTTACCCATAAATACCCCTCATAAATCCACTTAAAATCTTTCTGCACCGTCGAGTGGCCAAAGAACACCCACATGCCCTGTCCATTAACTCTGCCTTCGACTGCGAGTGCATCGGAGGACACGGGGGCGGCATGAGCCTCTAATCACAGGCGTCACTATAACAATACTGCCTGCGCCACCAAGGGCGAGGGACAACCATAACAGTGAGCCCCCAGGGCCTACCATTCTCTCTCTCTCTCTCTCTCTCTCTCTCTCTCTCTCTCTCTCTCTCTCTCTCTCTCTCTCTCTCTCTCTCGTCTCTCTCTCTCTCTCTCTCTCTCTCTCTCTCTCTCTCTCTCTCTCTCTCTCTCTCTCTCTCTCTCTCTCTCTCTCTCTCTCTCTCTCTCTCTCTCTCTCTCTCTCTCTCTCTCTCTCTACCAGGGAACGCATTCCTGTCACCTCTATCCAACTACTGAACTGCAATGGTCCTTTCTCTTCTTCCGAACTAGCCTCCGCTCTTCATTCTTGCCGCAAACACATGTGAAGGCCCTGACGGCATTCACTACCTAATGCACAGACACCTTCCTCTTGTTTCTCTCATCTTTTTACTAAATCTCTTTTTTTTGTTACTGTACATTTTTGTGAAGTATATACATTTTTTTTCCTTTTTGTATTGTTTAGTGACATGATTGTTTTTTTGTTTTTTTTAGGTGTAATATTTTAATTTAGGATGACGTGTGATAAAATTATTCTTTCTCTCTCTCTCTCTCTTCTCTCTCTCTCTCTCTCTCTCTCTCTCTCTCTCTCTCTCTCTCTCTCTCTCTCTCTCTCTCTCTCTCTCTCTCTCGCCGTTTCCTCTACTGTGCCTCGTAAATTGTGAGATTGGTGTGCCGGTGTCGTGTGGGCAAGTGTCTGTTTATGAGGGAATGTCTGTTTACTAACAAAAGGAAAGAAAACGGGCGTTCAGGGGAGTAATTACTAATATTGACTTGATCAACAAAGGCATGTCCAGGTGTACTACGACAACAAACCCGTCTTTATTTATCACTAGCCGCAAAGCCGCCCTCCGGGCGGACTTTTTGGCTAGCTCCTCCGGAGGGCTATTGGTGGGCCTTCGGCCCACCACCTGTGTTTGGTGGGCCAAAGGCCCACCAAACACAGACTCTCCAGATAGCCCCTTCTAGCTTTCCTGAAATCATGGATGTAGAAATGTATGTACTAACGCCAACCTATTCACATCACCCCCAACCCATTCACTCACCCATTACCCATCACCCCCCACCCATTCACTCACCCATTACCCCCACCCCCCACCCATTCACTCACCCATTATCCATCACCACACACCCATTCACTCACCCATTACCCCTCACCCCCCATCTATTCCCTCACCCATCCCCCATCACCCCCCACCCATTCACTCACCCACCACCCCACACCCATTACCCATCACCCCACCCATTACCCATCACCCTACATCAAGGTTTCCTCAATTCTCGCAACCCACTTTTTATTAAACAATTCTCGCTAATAGGCTGCTAAAAAAAAGAGGAAAAAAAAGTGATTAGATCATCTCATAAATGGGCTTAAAACCTTCCCCTGCTCGAGCCGGTTCCAAAAATGTGCCATATGAGGGGATTCCGCCACAGGGGGTGGCACCTGGAGCGGACACACACACACACACTTTCGCTTATATTATTATAGATCACCACACCCATTCACTCACCCATTACCCCTCACCCCCCATCTATTCCCTCACCCATCACCCATCACCCCCCACCCATTCACTCACCCATCACCCACACCCATTACCCATCACCCCACCCATTCACTCACCCATTACCCATCACCCTACATCAAGGTTTCCTCAATTCTCGCAACCCACTTTTTTTTCACAATTCTCGCTAATAGGCTGCTAAAAAAAAAGGTGATCGGATCATCTCATAAATGGGCTTAAAACCTTCCCCTGGTCGAGCCGGTTCCAAAAATGTGCCATATGAGGGGATTCCGCTACAGGGGGTGACACCTGGAGCGGACACACACAACACACTCGCTTATATTATTATAGATTAAAGGGGGAGGGGGGGGGGGCACGAAGTGAAACACTCGCCGACGTCGGCGAGAATTCCTATCGGCGACAGTTATAGGTATGGTTTTGAGCATATATGATATAAAGCCGGCCACACACACACCGGCGCGGCCTGTCCGGCCGACAAAAAGTGGCGGGGCATCGTTCGCCGGACGAGACCCACACACACACCGGCCGCCTCATGAAAATATACAGTACACGTCGGACCACCGTGGTGACAACATGAATCCGCTGTCCGAAAATGACTTGTTGGTGATGGCTCCATGTGCAGCCATATATAATACCTATATATAATACGTCCTACTATATATAATACGTCCTATATAATACCTATATTATCATAGATACAATTATTACTGGTACAATTAGTCATTATCTGGCCGAGCGAGGGGCGGGCCGCGCCGGAAGGCACCCACACACACGCAGGCGGCAGGCCGCGCCGGACGGAATTTTCAAGCGCCGACTGATTTTCATCCGGCCGCTGCGACAGGCCCCGCCGGATGAAAAACACCCCCACACACACACCGGCCGCCTCTAGCCACGCCCCTTTTCGTCGGCCGGACAGGCCGCGCCGGTGTGTGTGTGGCCGGCTTAAGAGGCATTCAATTTCGTACAGAAATGTCCTCTGAGCAGGAGATGGGAGTATATATGGGTGGTTAAGACATTTCTGTACGAAATTGAATGCCTCATATATCATATATGCTGAAAACCATACCTATAACTGTCGCCGATAGGAATTCTCGCCGACGTCGGCGAGTGTTCCACTTCGTGCCTCCCCCCCCTCCCCCTTTAATGATAAATAAAGACGGGTTTGTTGTCGTAGTACGCCTGGACATGCCTTTGTTGATCAAGTCAAAATTAGTAATTACTCCCCTGAACACCCGTTTTCTTTGCTTTTGTTAGTAAACAGACATTCCCTCATAAACAGACACTTGCCCACACGACACCGGTGTCGTGTGGGCAAGTGTCTGTGTAGTGTCCAGGCGGCATATTCTCCACGCCCTCTCCCTTTTCGGCAGACCGCTAGGTTAGGTAAGGTTAGAAAAACGTTAAGTTAGGTTAGGTTAAGTTAGGTCAGGTTTAGGTTTACTTTAATTATAGTAACTCCCTTTTCGGCAGACCGCTAGGTTAGGTAAGGTTAGAAAAACTAAGTTAGGTTAGGTTAAGTTTAGGTTTACTTTGATTATATAGTCTATTCACTTAAGCTGGATTCCTGGGCTGGGAGCTGCTCGATGCCTAGCCGAGTTTGTAAGGACGTCGCTGATTGGCTGATAGACTCGGGCTGGGTGGCGATCAAGGAAGCTAGAGTTCAAGGAAATCCGACTCCACAGTAAAGTTTGAAACCCGTACGGTGCTGCCATCTATGTCGAACACAGGGTGTCTCTCTAGCTTCCTTGGTGGCGATGGTGGTGGTACTTGCCTCGCCGCAACCCAAAACCCTTGTGTTGCCTCAGAAAAATATTCATATTTCTTGGCTTTACTCATCTCTTACACAAGATAGGCCTATTTTGTTTGCATCAGTGAATCAGGCAGTGATTGTTCAACAACAACACGCCATTCATAACTCAATAGGGTAAAAAATAAAGTCATGACTGACTATCACAAGAGTAGGCGGACTTTTAGGTTTTCAGTGCATTGGAATGTTGTACTCCTACCCGATATTACCAAGCTACCAGATGATATTTATAAAAGCTGAGCCTACCATCGTGTTCATAATACATTGCTGCATATCATGAGCATAAAAAAATTACACTAAGACTACATTAATATTAAGATAATTGAAGGAAAGTAAAAGAGTGTATAAACATTTTTTCTTGCTTATTTTGCTTCAACTCGCTGTAACTCCATAAGTTTTGGTCGCATTCAATTTTCAAGAACTGTTTCAAAATCCTTATACTTTTCCGCTACCTGTGGGATGTAGCACGTACCAATAAGGAAAAGAGTAGGTGGTCAAAATGGCTAAGAAAGTTAAACTGTTTCAAACTGGTGCCGTGACGGGTGAAGCCTCTGATAGCTCTCCCGAGAAAAAGTCTCTTGTGGTATAGGAGCAATGCTCACCCGTCACTGTGCCAGTTTGCAGTAGTAGTTTAACTTTCTTAGCAATTTTGACCACCTACTCTTTTCCTTATTGGTATGTGCTACATACCACAGGAAGCGGAAAAGTATAAGGATTTTGAAACGGTTCTTGAAAATTGAATGCGACCAAAATTTATGGAGTTACAGCAAGTTGAAGCAAAATAAGCAAGAAAAACTGTTTATACACTCTTTTACTTTCCTTCAGTTATCTTAATATTAGTGTAATCTTAGTGTAATTTTTTTATGCTCATGATATGCAGCAATGTATTATGAACACGATGGTAGGCTCAGCTTTCATAAATATCATCTGGTAGCTTGGTAATATCGGGTAGGAGTACAACATTTCAATGCACTGAAAACCTAAAATTCGCCTACTCCTGTGATAGTCAGTCATGACTTTATTTTTTACCCTATTGAGTTATGAATGGTATGTTGTTGTTGAACAACCACTGCCTGATTCACTGATGCAAACAAAATAGGCCTATCTTGTGTAAGAGATGAGTAAAGCTAAGAAATATGAATATTTTTCTGAGGCAACACAAGGGTTTTGGGTTGCGGCGAGGCAAGTACCACCACCATCGCCACCAAGGAAGCTAGAGAGACACCCTGTGTTCGACATAGATGGCAGCACCGTACGGGTTTCAAACTTTACTGTAGAGTCGGATTTCCTTGTACTCTAGCTTCCTTGGTGGCGATGGTGGTGGTACTTGCCTCGCCTCAACCCAAAACCCTTGCGTTGCCTCAGAAAAATATTCATATTTCTTGGCTTTACTCACCTCTTACACAAGATAGGCCTATTTTGTTTGCATCAGTGAATCAGGCAGTGATTGTTCAACAACAACACGCCATTCATAACTCAATAGGGTAAAAAATAAAGTCATGACTGACTATCACAAGAGTAGGCGGACTTTTAGGTTTTCAGTGCATTGGAATGTTGTACTCCTACCCGATATTACCAAGCTACCAGATGATATTTATAAAAGCTGAGCCTACCATCGTGTTCATAATACATTGCTGCATATCATGAGCATAAAAAAATTACACTAAGACTACATTAATATTAAGATAATTGAAGGAAAGTAAAAGAGTGTATAAACATTTTTTCTTGCTTATTTTGCTTCAACTCGCTGTAACTCCATAAGTTTTGGTCGCATTCAATTTTCAAGAACTGTTTCAAAATCCTTATACTTTTCCGCTACCTGTGGGATGTAGCACGTACCAATAAGGAAAAGAGTAGGTGGTCAAAATGGCTAAGAAAGTTAAACTGTTTCAAACTGGTGCCGTGACGGGTGAAGCCTCTGATAGCTCTCCCGAGAAAAAGTCTCTTGTGGTATAGGAGCAATGCTCACCCGTCACTGTGCCAGTTTGCAGTAGTAGTTTAACTTTCTTAGCAATTTTGACCACCTACTCTTTTCCTTATTGGTATGTGCTACATACCACAGGAAGCGGAAAAGTATAAGGATTTTGAAACGGTTCTTGAAAATTGAATGCGACCAAAATTTATGGAGTTACAGCAAGTTGAAGCAAAATAAGCAAGAAAAACTGTTTATACACTCTTTTACTTTCCTTCAGTTATCTTAATATTAGTGTAATCTTAGTGTAATTTTTTTATGCTCATGATATGCAGCAATGTATTATGAACACGATGGTAGGCTCAGCTTTCATAAATATCATCTGGTAGTTTGGTAATATCGGGTAGGAGTACAACATTTCAATGCACTGAAAACCTAAAAGTCCGCCTACTCTTGTGATAGTCAGTCATGACTCTATTTTTTACCCTATTGAGTTATGAATGGCGTGTTGTTGTTGAACAATCACTGCCTGATTCACTGATGCAAACAAAATAGGCCTATCTTGTGTAAGAGATGAGTAAAGCCAAAAAATATGAATATTTTTCTAAGGCAAGGCAAGGGTTTTGGGTTGCGGCGAGGCAAGTACCACCACCATCACCACCCAGCCCGAGTCTATCAGCCAATCAGCGACGTCCTTACAAACTCGTCTAGGCAGCGAGCAGCTACCAAGAATCCAGCTTAAGTGAATAGACTATAGTAACTTTGTGTGGGAATCACAATGAGGTTATTTTCAAGAAAATCCTGTCAAAATTAATAGTTACTCCCCTTAACTCCCGTTTTCCTTGCCATTGTTAGTAAACAGACATTCCCTCATAAACAGACACTTGCCCACACGACACCGGCAAGTCCCCCCAAAACACACACACACACACAAACAAACACACACACACACACACACACACATACATTGGTCGATGCAAACTTTCTTGTGGCTCTGCGGAATTTAGATCTTGATTATTCTCTCTCTCTCTCTCTCTCTCTCTCTCTCTCTCTCTCTCTCTCTCTCTCTCTCTCTCTCTCTCTCTCTCTCTCTCTCTCTCTCTCTCTCTCTCTCTCTCTCTCTCTCTCTCTCTCTCTCTCTCTCTCTCTCTCTCTCTCTCTCTCTCTCTCTCTCTTCTCTCTCCTCTCTCTCTCTCTCTCTCTTCTCTTCTCTCTCTCTCTCTCTCTCTCTCTCTCTCTCTCTCTCTCTCTCTCTCTCTCTCTCTCTCTCTCTCTCTCTCTCTCTCTCTCTCTCTTAAAGGCAAACTATTTAGAACCACAAAGTTATTGATTCCAGGTTCAAAGTTTTTTTGCTTCTATATTTATTTCGTGAAGTGTGTGTGTATCACCAAGGTCTTGTCCACGCGAGCTGGACTCGCGATCGACATTTTTTACCCTCCAGGAGAGAGTTCGGAGCTCGTAGGATCGATCTATGGGTAATGCAGGGAGCTCACCACCACACTCACCCCCATTTCCTTGCTCAAGGGGGACAGTAACCCCCATAATTTTTAAGTGAGAAATCTCCGTGAACGAGCTGGGGCCGGGGATCGAACACCCTACAATAGAATGGTACGCGCAAGATTTACCTTGGGTACGCGGCTCTCTTAAACCACCAAGCTACTCAGGCGATGTTGTGTGGGGGGGGGGGGTGAGATTCAGATTCAGATTTAATACTTTTATTCACAATTGAAGTACAGTTGTGAAAAAGACTGTTTCATAAGAACAGTCTTATCTCAGTATACATATGATGAGCTGGTAAAGGACATCGAATATGAGGGGCATAGTCGTTGAGTTATAATAATCTAAACACACATGGGCCAAGGGGAGTATTATGACATTCATGTTTACCCTACACGATTTACGACAGGGCACAGAGTTCAGATCGCACAGTCAGGGAGGGAGGGGAGAGGATGAGTTATAGGCGCACTTAGGCACAGAATGAGAGGGACGGGTGGGTGGCAGGCAGGCTCTCCCAGGGGGAGGGCGGGGGGGCGTCAAGCCGAGCGGGCACTGAGCTAGGCAGGAGTCTCATGTTCCCCGTCAGGCGTCCGTCGACCTCCCTTACCCCGGGATTTTTTGGGCGCCATGGGGGGAGGGGGGAGAGGGTCCATGGTGTCTATATCCATGGTCATCAGGGCGTCGTCAGGGGCTACAGCTCGGCGTCGCCTTGAACCAAGAGTGTCTTGTATCGTTCGGGTCATCTCTGTCAGCATTTCCTTTAGGCTCAATATCTCTCCTGTCACGCTCACCATGTCGCTTCGAGCGGTCGCCATCACACCCTTCAAGACTGCCACCTCCCCCTTCAATTCTTGTAGAGAGACTATTTGGGCACGCAAATCAGCACATTCCTCCCGGTAATGGGCCTGCGCCTCCTGTAGTATCTTCATCTCGTTCATCAAAGTCAAAATAGCCTCAGAATCGCTGAGGGAGGCAACACCGCCTTCAACAACCTGTGGGGGGAGAGGGGGTGACTTGGTGACTGGCTTGGGCAGACTGCGGGTGGCTAGGGTGGGGGAGGGAAGAGTCCGAAGGAGAGAGCAGCAAGGGTAGATCAGCTAGCATCGGCGAGGAGGAGGGGGGCAGCCAGGCCCGCCCCATCCGGGGGAGGGATGGGTAGGCTGCAGAGTCTTGACTTGGCGGCGGGGGGTTAACTGCGGCAGGGAGCAGAGGCAACGCAGGCTTCCTATAGCGGTGGGCATCGGGCCTCACAAGGCACTTCACACTCCAAGCATTATGCTCCAGGAAGCAATTGGGGCAGCGGGGTGTGATGGATTCCCCATTGATAATGCGATCCTTGCAAAGCTTAGTGTCATGCCTCCCCGAGCAAAAGCCACAACGCACGGAACTATTGCATTGCCATTCGCGGTGGCCCCATCGCTGGCACTTCCCACAAAATGCAGGCTTTCCAATAAATCTCTCCACACGGCATGGCCTCATCCCAGGCAGGGCGATCATCGATGGCGGGTCACCCGCCCACATCGCAGTCACACGTGATCCTGGCACCATCATATTGGAGCGAGGATTCCAACGTTGTCCGTCCCGTCGAGCCCAGAGGACGCCTGGATGATCTTCGAGGTGGTGAAGGGGCATGAAGAATGGGTAGTTCCTTATATTCACCTTGACCTGTCGGTTTTCCTCCGTGGCCTCGGTAAGTCTCATGACGCTGCCGCGAAGAGGGTGGCCCACTTCCGTTAGGAACTGAGCAGTGTCACTGTCCCTCGTGACTGCCATTATAGACGTGGTTGTCATCTTAGGAGTAACAGATAGGTTGCGATGTTTGCCAGCAACTTCCGCTAGCCAGATTGACCTGTCCTTAGGTGACACTCCAACCGGGAAAAAGAGACGATACAGCTTGTCAGGGGCGGGGGGGGCGTCAGCGGCAGCAGCACTGGCCCCTTCGGGAGGAGGAGGATTGCCATGGTCGTCACCGCCACGTTTGTTCTTTTTTTTGATATTACAGACAAGTTGAAAGCCGTCAGAGGCATCGCTATTCTCATCGAGAGCTTCCCAGGCAGGGCCACACTTAGTGCCCTGCATGGTGCCGGAACGGGAGGGGAGTAGCACACAACCTCAGCGGGGCGAGGGTGAAGCGCGACTGGAGAGAGAGAGAGAGAGAGAGAGAGAGAGAGAGAGAGAGAGAGAGAGAGAGAGAGAGAGAGAGAGAGAGAGAGAGAGAGAGAGAGAGAGAGAGAGAACAGCGCCCCTTCTTCCCCCTTACCTTCGCATCAACAAGGAAACACCCACACACCCATCCCCTTCCCTTCCTTCCCCAGCCCAGCCTTCCCCTCTTCATCACCCGCACCTTGACTGTCCTCATCCTCTCATTCCCCTCCCCAACATCTTTATTACTGACTCCCCCTTATTCCCATCCTCATAAAACCCCAACCTTTCCTATCCACCCTTTTTCAATCCCCTTCCCTTCTTTTCCTTTCCTTCCCTTGCAGTCCTCTATATGAATCTATCATTACATTTGTGTCTTCTTCCATTCTTGAAATTCCGTCTTTCCCTAATATGAGCCAACCCTTCAGGCGCATTCCTATCCAGTTTCCTTCCTATCTATGTGTCCGCTTTTTTTCCCTTTCCCTTTTCTTTATGAACTTTTTCCTCTTTAACCCCTCGAGATATAGACCCCAAGTTAAGGTTAAAGACTCCTTGCTTTGCTCTTTTTTTCTCTCTCTCTCTCTCTCTCTCTCTCTCTCTCTCTCTCTCTCTCTCTCTCTCTCTCTCTCTCTCTCTCTCTCTCTTCTCTCTCTCTCTCTCTCTCTCTCTTCTCTCCTCTCTCTCATCTCTTCTCTCTCTCTCTCTCTCTCTCTCTCTCTCTCTCTCTCTCTCTCTCTCTCTCTCTCTCTCTCTCTCCTCTCTCTCTCTCTCTCCTCTCTCTCTCTCTCTCTCCTCTCTCTCTCTCTCTCTCTCTCTTCTCTCTCTCTCTCTCTCTCTCCTCTCTCTCTCTCTCTCCTCTTCTCTCTCCTCTCTCTCTCTCTCTCTCTCTCTCTCTCTCTCTCTCTCTCTCTCTCTCTCTCTCTCTCTCTCTCTCTCTCTCTCTCTCTCTCTCTCTCTCTCTCTCTCTCTCTCTCTCTCTCTCTCTCCGTGTGTGTGTGTGTGTAAGTATTTTCATCCCTGGCGCGGTAATACATTCATCTCCATCCACAAGATTCACTTAATACCTCGTCAGTTCACACATAATAATTAGCGGAACGAATTACGTCACGGCGAGGCGAGATAATAAGATACTGTACCTATATAAACCTGAGCTGTTGGTTGGTCGGGAAAGTGATTATTTATCGTGCACATTAATAGCGTATTTTCGCGACCGCTCTGGCCCGGTCTGGACTGGGCTAGTCCCGGGCGGTCACTGTTTTTGCGAGGCAGTCTAGAACGGTTCAGCCCAGTCCAGGCTGGTCCGACCCACATACCAGGACCACCTTGGACCAGTGTGGGGAGAACTGGCGCATGCGCACTACAGTCAGCGGGGAAGGCGACCAGGAGCTTCTCGTGGTGCTGATAAGACATGAAACACCATGATGGCCGACCATAAGACTAAAGTATCACAGGCGTGGTAGTTGTAAAGTCTTCAGCACAGGTTAAAAGGCGGACGACAAAAAGGATATTGACAAGATGGACGCCTGCCGCCTCCACAGTTCAGTTCAGTACCGCCCACTCGATCCCCCAGCCAATAGGAACGACGAATGGGACGGGGCCAGTCTCGATGTATTTTCGCGACCATCAGTCCACCCTGACCCGGTCCGGACTGGACTGAACCAGGGCGGTGAACGTCACGAAAATGCGCTATAAGCATGGTGGCAGGGCGATTTAAAAGGGTGGAAGAATGGGTGTTGGGGCAGGGGGGAGGAACGTGTTAGTAGGGAGGGGCGTGTCGAGGCCTAAGGTGGGGAGCAATGCCCTTTGAAATGCTGAACTGGCAGTCGGGTTTGATGGGAGAAGGCGCTGGGAAGTAGCCGTGTTTATGATAACCTTCAGGAATTATGAGAGGCGTGAGGAAAAAATATGATACATTGGCATTGAAGTTTTAGAGAAGGGAGGGTTATGTCTCCTTCCAACTTCTAGGCGGTGCTGTTAATAAGGCAACGTTTAGAGTGGGGGAAGAAACGTTCATTGTTTATTTTGGTGCTATGGTTCGGGATGGTGTGATGAAGTGTGTTACTGTGATGGTGTAACTCCGTCTTACACCAACGGCGTCTTACAGTGTGTCCCTCTGGTTTGTTATATGTCGTTGGTAAATTTATCATATTTTACTGCCATTTGATTCATAAACAACGCCGCCTTACTTCTGTGGGTGGGTGGGTGACTGGGTGGGTGTACTACTACAGTGGTCATAATTTTTTTTTATCTTCGTAGTGTAGTATCTTTCATTTGCATTACGAACCTCGTGTCATCACTAATGCCAATATTCCCTTCAAACTAGCTATTATGATTCATAACCTTCTTTGTGCTGCTAAAGTACACAGTAAAAAAACCACATCGGTGCACATGGGGTCCGATGCCATGCCCATACACATTCAATCAAACGCTGGTGCACCAACGTGTGGTAGTCAGCCACTGAAATTTCCACTGTCCTTCGTTCTGTGGTGTCATAATGTATCGCGCATATGTGCACTGATACCTTTTTTTTACAGTGTGTACATCATGTTGTTATAGTGCATGTTATCTCCCCCTTAATCTGCTTCTACGAAAGTATTGTCTTAAGTCCGTCCTGCCGTCACATCCCTCTTTATGCTGTTGATGTGTTTAGTGTTGTTTCAATGGCTGTTTTTCCGCTTTGCAACGCAAACGCGGCCCAAACTCGGATATAATTGCGAGTTCTAATGACAATTTATGATGACCAACGTGTCGGTCTTTCGGCAAGACATATTGCTGCAATATCCTTCCACCAATGCATATTATTTGACATTAATTTTTAATGCACGCTCTAATTCAATATACAGAAGCTGAAATACATAGCTACAAAGTGGTAAGAACCGATTACAAGACGAATTGTGA
>JACEEZ010018612.1:85000-122545 GCA_016584305.1 Chionoecetes opilio
AAATCTGCCCTTCTCTCTCCTGTCTTCAGGGTGTCCGGCGTGTGGTGGGTACATGTCAAAGGTTATTTCAGTGCTGACATAAGTGTGAAGTGATGGCGTGAATTGAGGGATGAAGATTCAGCACTCTTCCTCCTTCTCCTCGCCTCCTCACCTTCTCACTCTCTCACACTCTCCCTCACCTTCTCTCACTCTCTCTCACTTTCTCTCTCTCTCTCTCTCCTTCTCCTCCCCTCATCTTCTCTTTCGCCGGGGGACGGGAGGGACCCTGAGCTGTGGTCAGCAAATGTGCAGGTGGGCGCCGGCCACCCCTTCATAGGGCTGATAAGGAAGATTGTTGTAGGCACAACATCAATTGCCTCTCTCTCTATCTACCCCCGTCATCAGTACTCTGCCTCTTCCTTCCTTCTCTTCCTCCTTCTCTTACCCCATTTATTCTTCCTTCCCTTCTATTCCCCATTCTCCACGTTCTCAGCCCTTACAACCATCAATCAATCATTGGGGGCATACGCCGGGGGGCGCGTCGCCTCGCCCACCCTACGACGCCACTCCCGGTGGTCACCACGCGCGAGTTCCCATGCAGGCTCCTTTCCCATACCAAGCAGCTCTCGACAAGAAACATCAACTTGCCCCAGCCACGAGCCTTGTGGGCGCCCCCTTGGCCTCCTCCACGCCGGATTGTCTCTTACAGATACAACCCGATGGGAAGGATCGGTTTCAGGGTAGCGTGCCACATGCCCATATAGCCGAAGTTGGCGCTGACGGACTATGTAGGTAATAGGCCTCGATTCAGTCTCATGGTGCAATCGCTGATTTGACACGTAATCATCCCAGCGATACCCCATGATTCTGCGAAGACACTTATTACCAAAGGCATTGATTCGTCTCTTCAAGTCACTATTTAGTGTCCATGTCTCACAACCATAGAGTAAGACAGGGATCACAAGCGACTTGAAGATCCGGATCTTTGTCCTCCTGCACAAGTACCGACAACGCCAAATACTCCCGCTGAGCGAGTCCATAACACCGTGGGCTATGCCAATCCGCCGTAAGGTTTCTTGACGTGACCCGCCGTCATTGTGGACTGCGCTACCAAGGTATGTAAAACTTTCCAAGATCTCAATGTCCTCGCCACACGCATGAACAGACTGTACTGCTTCATCTAGTAAGTCTCCAAACACCTGGAGCTTGGTCTTGAGCCAGGAGACCTCAAGTCCCAAAGGCTTTGCCTCCTCGTGCAGCGCCTCGAGAGCCATCACCAGGACCTCCAGCGACTCAGCAAAGATTACTGCATCATCGGCAAAAACAAGATCAGTGATCTTGGTGTTGCCGACGGATGCTCCACAATCACTTTGATCTACAACATTGTCCAATACCCAGTCCATACAAGCGTTGAAAAGTGATGGGGCAAGGACGCACCCTTGCCTCACTCCTGTATTCACAGGAAAGAAGCTGGATACACCTACTCCACACTTCACAGCACTCTCAGTCCCAGAATACATATGGGTATGGACTGGACTGGGTATTGGTAATTTACCCGATTTTATGATGTTATTTATTTAGTTAACGCTAATTTATGCATGGTTCTAATTCATTTATCAGAAAAGGAAATATATCAATGGAAAGCTAATTAAATTCCGCTTCTATTGATATTCTCCATGTAAAAAGTTTTTTTCACAAAATATTAAATGGCGAAAAGTTTAAGTTCATGCATATTTCTTGAAAGTCTCATAATGGCATTTCTTTAGTGTGTTTTACGGTTTTTTATTTGATAATATTATAGAACAAACATTTCCGAAGATAACTGTATATATTTTATACTGATAAACATATATTAGGTAGGAAATTACCCCATTTCATGATTTTTTATATTTAGTTAACGTTAATTTATGCATGCCGCTAATTCATTTATCACTAAACGAAATATATCAATGGAAAGCTAATTAAACTCCGCTTCTATTGATATTCTCCATGTAAAATGTTTGCTAGCAAAATATTAAATGGCGAAGAGTTTATGTTAATGCATATTTCTTGAAAGTCTCATAATGGCATTTTCTTTGTGTGTTTTACGGTTTTTTATTTGATAATATTATAGAACAAACATTTCCGAAGATAACAGTATATCTTTTATACTGATAAACATTATATTAGGTAGGTAAACTTGTACGGGGAGCGGAGCCGGTTGTATCCTTATGGTGTGACGTCACGGGCGATCCACCAGGCCTTGTCTCTCGGTGGTCTCGGTTAAATTCCCTATATAAGACAAGGGTATAAAGTGCCATGAACGTTTAGGTGGCAGGCAGACGGGATGTTCATTGACTTCGAGGCTTGAGCGGTGAATAGCGGCGGGAAGAGATATATGAACATAAGAACATAAGAAAATAAGGAAGCTACAAGAGGCCGCGAGGCCTACACGTGGTAGTTCCTGTGAAGAATATGAAGAAAGAAAATATGATAAAATAGGTCAACATCCACCAGTAACACCACAATCAGCAGAAACAGCAAATTGATTATTTAATGCACAAACAATAATCAACATCAACTAAGATAGGATGCAAGAACAAAAATAACATCACGCAAGAAATCGCAGCAAACCTAAGCAGGGGTCCCGTTGGTAAGGCATCGGATCGGAAACACCATCGGATCGAATCGGACGAGACCACGACAAACATTTCACAGCCTTTCAAATTCTCATTGACATAGTCTTCAGTGTCTTTAGTGTAAGACATAATAGAGGTTATTTTGTTGCATCATAGGGTGAGTTATAAAGTGTTCAGTGCATTGCTAGTAAATAAATTAGATCCATTACATTAGATAAAACATACATTAGATCCAGAGTAACTACTACATTAGATCCATTACATTAGAAATATTAGTTTTTGTATGGATGAGGAATTTTTGATCTTTTAAGCTATTGATTCCCCCTTGAGTGTTTTTTGTCGGTAGATATAATCTAGATAATCTTGGGATGAGAGCCAGGATGTAAGAGCTTATTTGAGCGTGAGAAACTCCTGTCCACCCCTACCTCTGAGTGATGGAGTTAACAGCCGAAGTAATAATAAGTTGACTGGTGCTCTTCATTTTTGCTTCTGAGGTGGTAATGAGAGAGAGAGAGAGAGAGAGAGAGAGAGAGAGAGAGAGAGAGAGAGAGAGAGAGAGAGAGAGAGAGAGAGAGAGAGAGAGAGAGAGAGAGAGAGAGAGAGAGAGAGAGAGGAGAGGAGAGAGAGAGAGAGAGAGAGAGAGAGAGAGAGGAGAGAGAGAGAGAGAGAGAGAGAGAGAGAGAGAGAGAGAGAGAGAAAAAAAAATTGCACTGCCATATAAAATACATAACTGTTATAGAGACACACAGGGAGGCATTTAGGTTATAAGTAGATAAAGTGGCGGATTTTCTCCATTTGTTCCCCGCTGTGACCTCTTAAAAATGTTTCGCTTCACCATTGCAGGAGACGGAAAGCCATGGAGTGAGGCGACGCGTGCGAGGGGAAAGGAGGGGTTGGAGGGAGGATGAGGGGTTTAGGGGGATGGGTTATAGGTGAGGGCGTACATAGCTATATATTTGTGGTCTGGGGTAAGAATTATGATGTGTACTGACCTTTCATTATCCTTATAATTATCATAATTATCATCATTATTATTGTTAGTCATTTGTTTGTTTGTGATGGAATTTTTATCTAATTCTTCATGCGTAGTCGTTTTTTTTCTCTCTCTCTCTCTCTCTCTCTCTCTCTCTCTCTCTCTCTCTCTCTCTCTCTCTCTCTCTCGCCCGTCAGGGTGGCAAGGTTGGTAGAGACGTGAGCTCGCAATGTGCAGCGTCCCTGTGCATTCGGTCAGCGGTTCGAGTCCGCCTAGTTCGTGCTGACGTGGCGGCGCTTTGTATAGTCAATAACCTTGTAGTTGGTACTTGCAAAGTGTCTAGATAGGATGAAAATCTTATCTTATCTTATCTCTCTCTCTCTCTCTCTCTCTCTCTCTCTCTCTCTCTCTCTCTCTCTCTCTCTCTCTCTCTCTCTCTCTCTCTCTCTCTCTCTCTCTCTCTCTCTCTCTCTCTCTCTCTCTCTCTCTCTCTCTCTCTCTCTCAGAAAGGAATTAGTTGACCCTCACTAAACTTTTAGCAATTACGAACCTTTTGAACTGATGGTCTTTTCTTCTTTTCCTTTACTTCTTTTCCTCCTCGGTCTTTCCCTCCCTCCCTCTTCCCCTCGCAACTTCTCCCTTCTTCCTCTCCTCCTCTGGCTTTCAACAACTCAACAAGGAACAACAGCTTTCAAACAAACTCTTTCAACCGGTTCAAAATGCAGTTGAAAGATAAAAGCCTATGAACCACCTGGTTTTTTTTCAGCTGAATTACATATTTAATCAGTTGACTTTTTTTCCCGAGCATAACGAGGCGGTTACATATGATTTTTTTTCAGATTTTCCTTATCTCTGCACATTTTGACTATTGCAATTTCTAACATAAAATTTTACTCTATTATTTTTTTTACTTGTTTCTCTTTTGACGTTTTTATTTTTATTTTTTCAAAATCGATTGTTTTGTCAGGTCTGTTTTTCCTACCTTGTACTTCTCTTTTTGTTTGTTTGTTTGTTTAATAGTCATTGATTTTCGCTACACTGTCTGCTAACTCTTCTTGCCCATTTATTCTTGTATTTTTTCATCTCCTTCCTTTGTAATTTAGTCTTACATTGTCCATCTTTCCTTAGATCTCTAAAGTTTTTGTTATCTCTTGATACATTATATCATGAATTTATTTTTATTTTGTCTCTTTCCTCTTAATTGTCTTTCATCTTTTTTTGTTTCTCATTTTTCCATCTGCAACTATTTAACTGTTTTAGTTTGTGTTTTAGAAGTAGTAGTAGTAGTAGCAGTTGTAGTAGTAGTAGTGGTAGTGAGGATAGTGATGATGGTGGTGGTGCAAATAATTCATGTCATTTGCATCAGCAGGACAAATAGTTATGAGAGAGGGAGAAAAAAAAAACCCAGTTATGTTGTGGTGATTCACACCACACCTGGTTAATTACCCGTCAGGTCACGCCTCTCTCTTAATGTCTTCTCCTCGTTCTCGCCTCCCACTTTCCATAGCGACATCACCTATGATCTGACAAGGTCACTACAGTTGGTGACCGACGGAGTGACAAGACGCACCCAGCGAGGGGGGGGGGGCCTGCCCCTCGCGCCCCCCCACAGCCGCCCACAGCCGCCCACAGCCACCTCCTGCCGCGCTGCCTGGGCTCACCACACGCCGCCTGCCACGCCACCACACTGCTACCAGCCACGATGCCTGACGACGCCACGGCACGCTGCTCACCTCGGCCCAGCCCTGCAGCCACAGCCGCCCACCATCCAGCTGCCTCCTGCCGTCCACGCGGCCTGCCTCACCACGGCCCAACACGCCGCTCACCATGGCCCAACCTTGCACCTGCAGCGGCCTGCCTCACTACGGCCCAGCCCTGCAGCTACTAGCCGCCACGCCCTGCCGACGCCGCCCCTGCCGCCACCCCTGTCGCCGCCCACGCCCGCGGCTTGCCACGGCCTGCTCACCGCCACCCGCCTTCCAAGCCCTGCCTCCTGGCGCTTCGGGCTACTCCTCGCTGCCTCCAGCAAGGCCCTGCAACGCACGGGCACCGCATCCCGCCGCCCGCCCTTGCCTCCTGCCGCCACGTGCTACTCCTCGTCCTCCGCTGACTCCTGCTCCCTGACGCTGCTTCCTGCTGCCTCACGCTGCGTCCGGCAGCCTTCCGCTGCCTCCAGCAAGGCCCTGCAACGCACGGGCACTGCATAGCAACACAAGCCATCTTGGGAGCCGATTGCCTTGGACACTTCGCCTTCCCACGAAGACACCTAGCATCGCAAGCCTCTCTCCAGATCTTGTGACAGCAATCACAGCAGCAGCGACCCTCGGCACCTCCTATCTAATCTTGCAGCTACCGCTGCCAACGTGAAGACTGGACAGCCGCCCTACCTACATTCCCTTACCCTCGGCACCTCCTATTCTGATCTTGCAGCTACCGCTGCCAACGTGAAGACTGGACAGTGCCCTACCTACATTACCTCGGCACTTGGCACCTCTATATTTTTTTTATAAGTATATGTATAATTTTTTCACACGCACACGCACACGCACACATACGCACAGACACACACACACACATACGCACAGAAAAAGGAGTAGGAGGTGATTTGGTGGTAGAAAAAAAAAGGAAAGAAGAGTACACGATTGTATTTTTTTTTCTTTCTCTCTCTCTCTCTCTCTCTCTCTCTCTCTCTCTCTCTCTCTCTCTCTCTCTCTCTCTCTCTCTCTCTCTCTCTCTCTCTCTCTCTCTCTCTCTCTCTCTCTTTATCTCTATGCTTCTCTCTCTATGTCTCTCTGGCAGAGCTGGGCACTAAATACATTGAATGTATTTAAATATTAAATACTAGATACTTTTTACGAATGTATTTAAATACTAAATACATGGATTGTATTTAAATACATTTGTAAATACATTTTAAATACACACAAATTTTAATATGTCCGAAAAAATTGATTTCCTTAGGATTTCCTTAGATTTTGGGTTTCCTTAGAAATTTCCTTTTCATGTCAAAATTTCCTAAAAATAAGGAAATATCCTTGAAAGTGGGAACACTGGTTCACTAACATCAGGATTGCCAGATAGTTGAGCGGGTTTATGGCCAAATTAACTGATAAAAAAGTATTTACATTTTTATATGAGTATTTAAATACAATGTATTTAAATACTTATAAAAGTATTTAAATACTGTATTTAAATACATGACAACCATTTCTAAATTTCACAAATACACAATTAAATTCTAAATACACAAATGTATTTAAATACGTATTTAAATACTGCCCAGCTCTGCTCTCTGGACAATTATTATATATTTTAAGGTCTATGCACGTGCTAGAACAGTATTTCCCAACCTGGGGGATATTTCAGGATTCTAAGGGGGAAATTTATCCTGAGGGACATCTAAATTACTAGCATTTAGTCGACAGAAAAACAAAATGTCTTAGAATAGGGCTATTGACTTTTCTTCAAGTATATATAGATATACTGTAGAAGATAGTGTCTAGTATATACTTGTGTTATTAAGCAAGTAAATTTTGTGTTTTGGCTACTTATTTTCACATGAAGGGGGAAATCCGGATGGTTGACCTGGTTGAAGGGGGAAACGACAGAAAAAAGGTTGGGAACCACTGTGCTAGAACCTTGTGTGTGTGTGTGTGTGTGTATGTGTGTGTGTGTCACCACCAGCAGACTACAACACACAGGAAATAGCAAATCTGTACCGTAAGAAGATAAGAACTCGCCACCACAAATTATTAGCGGAAAGACTGAGGATTAGGAGGAGGAGGAGGAGGAGGAATACATAGGAAGAGGAGGAGGAACAGTAGTAAGAATATAAAAATATATGAATTGATGACACAAATACATCCACACACACACACACACACACACACACACACACACACACACACACACACACACACACACACATCCACATACAAAGAAACCTCCACAAGCGACGGAAAATAAATAAAAGGGGAAAAAAAATACACGAAAGGCATTTGAGCATTGGGCGCAAAAAAATAACAGATAAAAAAAGATGAAAAAAGAAGAGGAAAGGGGGGAAAAAATGTCATCGTATACCATGGTTCAAAATACTCTTTATGTTATGTTTTTTAAAGTGATAAAATCTTTGAAGGTTGAAGGTAAAGGGAAAAAAGATAGTTAAGGGGTAAAGGGAAAAGAGATAGTAAGAGGTAAAGGGAAAAAATACTTAATGGGGAAAGGGAAAATAGACAGTTAAGGGGTAAAGAACGATACACTAATGGTTAAGAAAAAGAGACAGTAAGGTGTAAGGGGAAAAATACAGTAAAGGGGAACGAAAGACAGTAAGGGATAAAGGGAAAAAAGGTAGTAATGGATAAGGGAAAAAGAGACAGAAAGGGGTAACAGAAAATACAGTAATGCAGGGGCGTAGCTACGTGGGGGCACCTGGGGGCACGTTCACCTCACTGGCCATGGCTGCCGTATCTGTATAATGCTATAATACCCACCACTTATCTGATCTTAGAATATACCCTTCTATGGGGCATCAGAATGGCCCCGCATGCCTAGTGCCCACCCCTCGTGACCCCCATTAATAGATACCTAGCCATGCCACTACTAAGAAAAATTTCAGTCCTTTAAAAACCCACAAACTACGTAGCAAAATAAATAAAATGACATCCTACCCACAATCCTCTGCGACACTGTTAACGAGATCGAAGCACTAACAAACCCTATTAATATAAGGTTTTAAAAAAATACTACAAGACTATACCAACTTTATTACTAACTCACATTTACTGACATTTAAGACTTAGATAACGTTACAGGTCAATAATTAATAGTAAAGAGTCAACAGGTAAAGGTGTAGGAAGGAACTCAGTGAAAGGTTTAGTGTTTCGAAGCAGTGTTGAGTTCCTTGAGTAATCCTGTACGAGCGACCGTCGAGAGCGAGCCAGCAAGGGGGCAGGACGCGTGTGCTAGCAGCTGGGAGGAGGAAGAGGGCGAGTTTTGGCCAAACCCCGTCATTTTTTTGTTTTTCTTCATATTCTGCAACGTAAGGTTGTAGAGAGAGGGAGGGAGTGGGAGAGAGAGAGAGTGAGAGGAGAGAGAGGGCAGTGGCGGAGCTAGGGGGTTGGCCATCCCAGATCTGAGTCAGAGGTTTAATGAAAATTCAACTATTTCTTTTTAATGGCTATGCCCTGGCCTAGCCACACTAGATCTGTGTCCAACCTTGGCCACCACAGTCACCATGTCCTGGCGGCGCTACTGTTGAGTGGGAGAGGAAGGGAGTAAGAGCTTACGTGTGATTTGAGGTTGTTTAAGCCCGGTTCCCACCTTCCCGCTTGTACGGCCGCCATACACCAACAAAGACGTCACAATGACGTCACAACAAAATCTACCGCACCGCCGTACCGCTGTACGGCCGCCGTACAAAGTTAAATTCAAGTCATCTCTCCCGCTCGGCGGTGTCCGCTCGAGCGGAGTTGCCAACTGTGCCCAGTTACCACAAATACCACTCAAGCGGTGATGATGGTGACGTCATTGTTGAGCGGTGTTGTTGTAAGACGGCCGTACAAGCGGGAAGGTGGGAACCGGGCTTTAGTCCTCCCTGCAACCCGTCTGGGTGGCTCGGTTGGTAGAACTGTGGGCTCGCGTGCAGCGTCCCAGCATTCAGTCAGCGGTTCGAGCCCACCTGGCGTGGTGGCGCTTTGTATAGTCAATAACCTTGTCGTTGGTACTTGCAAAGTGTCTAGATAGGATCAAAGTATCCTATCTTATCTTAGTTCTCCCTGCAAAGTAATGGCTGTTGCCTCGTTATCTTTCTACCTTATATAACGTCAGATCGGCTATAGCCAGGTGCGTAGCTACGAGGGGGCCCGTGCCCCCCGTGAGAATCCGGAGCCCCACAGGTGCCACCCCACTGGCTATGGCTGCCGTAATATGCTTGGATCTGTGAATGACGATATGAACTAAACCTTTCTATGCGGCATAAGCATGCCCCTGAGCTCCGCTTGCCATAGTGCACCCCTACACATAGCTGTGGCCCCCCTCCCAGATGCCCCCCCCCCCATTAATATGATAAATACCTAGCTACGCCACTGATTGGTGCACATCCATCGTATTCCTGACCCCTGAAAAGGCTGTCTACCATGTACAATTCCGGCACTGTGATATACACAGGTGGGCATTGATGAAGGATATTTTGTTTTTTGCGTTTTGTTGTGTTAATCTTATCCTATATTCATGCCCCCACGGCCCCA
This sequence comes from Chionoecetes opilio, assembly GCA_016584305.1. Taxonomy (NCBI): domain Eukaryota; kingdom Metazoa; phylum Arthropoda; class Malacostraca; order Decapoda; family Majidae; genus Chionoecetes; species Chionoecetes opilio. Next base: position 94,816 of record JACEEZ010018612.1, read on the forward strand.
GTAACGGCAAGGTCAAGCAAGGGTCTTGTTTGGACGGACCGCAGCCGAGTGTCAGGCTGTCAGGTGTTGCCGCCAGTCTTGTTACGTGCCTTTTTTTCCCATACATCTGACCCCCCATACTCAGCTGTGCCCCCCCCGGTGCCCCCCATTCATAGATATCCATCTACGCCACTGCAGTAATGGGTAAGGTGACAGTAATGGATAAGGTGACAGTTATGGATAAGGTGACAGTAATGGATAAGACATTTTGGGAATCCTGGCTAATTAATAGTTTCGGAGAATAAATTACCAGGGAAATTACATTTATTACCAATTGTTCTATAATGATACAAAGTGTGATAATAATAGCATTTGCAATAATTGTGATAGTAAATGGTGGGAAATATATAAATGGTGGAAAATAGTACGTTAATCACCTCACTGTTGTTACGTGGGAAAGGTCTTGATAGGAGCTAAGTATCTGATGTAATTACTTCTTCCTCCTCCTCCTCCTCTTCCTCCTCCCCCCTTAAGCATATATAATTAAAACTCGCAAGTCATCCTTCTATGAATGATATCACACATCGGCTCCCATCATCTTTTAACTTTTAACTATTAGGAGTTGTCCTCGGGAATAAAAAGTCTGCACACACACCACACACTAGGGAATTTTTCACTGAATAATTCGGGCGGTTTCTGTCCCCCTTGAGCAAGGGGATGGGGGTATGTGGTGTGTGAGGTCCCAGCATTACCCAAAAATTGGCAATAATGAGCTCCAAGCTCGCACCGGGAGGGTGAAACTGCTGATCGCGAGTCCGACTCGCGTGGACAAGACCGTGGGTGACTAACACACACACTCACACACACACACACACACACAATCACAATCACAATCACACACATTGTCGTCTAAACACTACTACTACTATTATTGTTTGATTAAGTAAGAAATTATTTGATATACAATATATATATATAGAGAAGAAAGCTGTGCCTCGTTATTTGATTTTTCAAGGTAACACACACTTTTTTTTTTCTCTCTCTCTCTCTCTCTCTCTCTCTCTCTCTCTCTCTCTCTCTCTCTCTCTCTCTCTCTCTCTCTTCTACTCCTCTCTCTCTCTCTTCTCTCTCTCTCTCTCTCTCTCTCTCTCTCTCTCTCCCCTCTCTCTCTCTCTCTCCTCTCTCTCTCTCTCCTCTCTCTCTCTCCTCTCTCTCCTCTCTCTCTCTCTCTCTCTCTCTCTCTCTCTCTCCTCTTCTCTCTCTCTCTCTCTCTCTCTCTCTCTCTCTCTCTCTCTCTCTCTCTCTCTCTCTCTCTCTCTCTCTCTCTCTCTCTCTCTCTCTCTCTCTCTCTCTCTCTCTCTCTCTCTCTCTCTCTCTCTCTCTCCTTACCAATAATACACAATGTCATATAAGTCATAATGGCCACAGATAACTATATACAATCCTTTATTTTAACTTTACAGAGGTTGTTATTACACTAGGAGCCATGAAGGGTCGTTGGCTTGTTACCTGTCTCGACCTACGTGACGCCTCGTCTTGTGTCTTGCCCGTCGTCAGTCTGGTTTCAGGTGTTGCCCAGGTAAGTTGTCTCTCTATCGACAGTGTTGACTATATTGTTTTCATGATATGATAATAGTGTTAATAGTGCAATACGGAATAGTTAAATGTGTAGCATAGTGTTAAAATTATTCTTCCGTCACAGGTGGGCAAGAGGCAGGCAGGGCAGTGGTGGTGGTTCAGCTGGTCACTCAGCCGCCGCTTTGCTTCCCGCTGTGCTTCGTGTTACCATAAAGATATACTATTAAGTCAGTCAGCATTATTTTACACTAGGACCATAATTCCCTACACAATTGGGAGTATGGTTTATGTTTACCTTATTGAATTCTAGGAATCTTTTCTCTCAATGAGCTAACGTCGCAAATAATTACTATTGGAGATATAACTTGTTATTTATTGGGAGGAGACAAGTATTTACGTGCGCCGCACTCTTCTTACTCTTGTGACTTGCATCGCCTCTGTACTTCCCTTGCCGCGGACCCTTTTTAATGAGAATTTGGCTATAGTTAGGTTAAAATGTGGGGTTAGGTTAGTTAATTTTAATATCTTATACACTCTCCTTCCTACTAAAAACCTTCTCCGAAAGTAGGGATTTGCGACGGAAACGCAGAATGTTTCTTAGAATCTATTAGATAAACTGAAACCATACTCAGAATTGTGTAGATAATTCTGGTCCTAGTGTAAAACTATGTCATGTCTTTAGTTTTTAATGCACTTAAAAATGTACAAAAAAATTCAAGCGCATCTCCAGACCCCCCGCTAGTTACCCAACCTGGGCAGTTATTACTTAACCTTACCTAGCTCTAGTGGTGGTTTCGCCCCCCAGACCCACTTGTGATATTTTAAATTTTCTTTGGCATTTGTAGGGGTTAGAAATATTCCTTAGGATAACGAAACTTTCAGGATACTTAAAACCACCGATCGTGTTGTGGTTGTAACTGCACTTTTACCGAAATCTAAATAAAGTTTTTGAACTAAACTGTCACAACGCTGCTATTTTTATTAACTTTGTAATAAAGGAAAATTTATTGAACATAACAGTAGTGGTGGTGGCTCGTCTGACGTATAACTTCTGCTCGTTAGCTAAAATACTTAATTACCCTCTCCTCCTTCTCCCCGGTAGTTACTGATTCACCTCCATCAATCCGTGGTTCGGAATCCATGCTAAGCCGTAGGTCCCTCCGTTGTACGGAGTACTTTTTCGCCCTTCCACCCTTTTAATAAATTTAAACACTTGACCTTAGACTTTCTTCGCTCATTTTTCATTAAATTGACAATCGAAACCGGGAGGCTGCCTCGCTTGCGTGTGTGGGCGCGTCCATGTCATATGACAAAGACATAGACATACAGAAGCAAGAACAAGACGAGCGGAACAAGACAAGAGGTGAGCCACCGTAGCCCACGGAGGTAACCAGCCCTCCATATCCAGTACAGTTCCATCCTTCCCTAATCACAAGTCAGTCAATCCATTTGTGATTTATAATTAAGCCTATAACCTTGCCTCAAATGGAGCTGACTGCATTATAATTCGGCACTAAATTAGCACAATATCTAAGTAATTTATTACAAATTGGTGAGGTATATATATGGACCGATAGTGAAATTTGCCTACACTGGTTAGTGAAACATAACACAAAAATCCCTTATGTAAGGAATCGTGTTGGTAAGATAAATGATTTAGGTTCCACATTTCACTATAATCATGTTGCTACCAAGGAAAACCCAGCTGATATCTTGTCCAGAGGAACAACTATCCTCAAACTAAATACAGGATTATGGTTTCAAGGTCCTACCTGGCTGAAAAATAATAATGAATGGCCTAATCAAAAAGTCTATAGTAAGTCAGACATATCAGAAGATATAATTATGGAACCTATATTGATCCCAGATCCTGTTATGGATATAAAAAGGTTTTCCTTATCAAATCATTAGGTCTGTACCTAGATAATGAGGGCATCATTAGGTGTCGAGGAAGAATTTGGAATGCTGATCTTCCCGATAAAACCTGCAATCCCATGCTAATTCCCAAACGTCATCATCTTACTAAATTGCTATATAGTGGATGAATCTCATGGGAACTCGTTACATGGCGGAATGGCTGACACATTAGCCTATCTCAGGAGGGAATCTTGGATACCGCAGGGTAGACAGGCAGTTAAATACTACCTCAAATCTTGTGTCAAATGCAAGAGATATGAGGAAAGACTAATTACCTATCCCGGGCCCCCTGAACTCCCCATGGATCGAGTACAATTATTAAAACCATTTGAGGTAGCTGGTGTCGACTATACTGGGGCAATAATAATTACAGGAGATAATGCTCCCCCAAAGACTACTCTATACTACTACTCTACTACTCTATATTATAGAGTAGTCTTTGGCTCCCCCCAAGAAAGTATATGTCTGCTTATTCACTTGCACCTCTACTAGGGCTGTTCATTTAGAAATAGCTGATGATTTAAGGGCCGAAACCTTTATTCAAGTGTTCCGGCGGTTTGTGGCTCGGCGGTCGTGTCCTCGGCGATTGATTAGTGACAATGCTACTAACTTCGTAGGAGCCTCCCCCATATTGTTATTAATATTAAATCATCCATCAGTACAAAAATCTCTAGAGTTAAGGAAATGCTCATGGACCTTTACTACCCCTAGAACTCCTTGGCAAAATGGTTTCACAGAGAGAATGATTGGCATAGTTAAGTCTTGTCTTAGGAAAACTCTCCACAAGACAAAGATAGGTCTAGAAGACCTGAAAACCAGAGGTGGGCGAGAGCGATACTTAGTGCAATACTGCGATACTGCGATACTATCGCACCGCCAAAAAAGTATCGCAGTATCGCAGTATCGCAAAGCATTCAAAAGTAGCAGAGTATAAGTATCGCAACTCAAGTATCGCTTAAATTTCCCGCGATACTTTAAAATACGACCTTAAACAAAAGTTTTTCAGCGGCAATGCGCATAGATTTGGCGCCTTACTGTCATAACAGCTTTCTAGCACACAGAACATTTCGTCATTTATCGATTCACGATCGCACTAATCGCACAACATCAATTTTTTTTCTTTTAAATTATAACTACATTAGTAACATTACTTATCAGTTTAAAAATAAATATATTACAATGTTTTAATGTGTCTAAACTGTAGTTTAAGTAAAATAGATCTTTTTTTGGCTAATACAGTGTTTTCTTAGGTAGTAAAGTATCGCAAAACTAAATTTTTGGTAACGCAGTATCGCTGCGATACTATCGCTTTAAGAAAAAAGTATCAGTAGCGGAGTATCGCAGTATCGCGTATCGTTTTAAGAAAATCCGAAAAAGTAGCAGAGTATCGCGTATCGAACTAGCGGGAAAAAAGTATCGCAGTATCGTTATCGCACTACCAAAAAAAAGTATCGCGCCCACCTCTGCTGAAAACCATAGTGACTGAGATTAAGACCCGTATCAATAACCGACCCTTAACCTACTTAGATGATTCATCAGTAAATATAGAAGCTCTTACTCCCTCACATTTAATTTATGGGAGAAGACTGGAACCCTTTCCTTTAATAGAAACAAAGGAAGATATACAAGATCCTACAATAAATGACCCGGCGCAACATCTCCGGGAAGGTTATCACACCTTAAGTAAAATTTTAAGGTCATGGGATAAGCATTGGAGTGCAGATTATTTACTGAGTCTAAGGGAAAAGTTTTATGGGGCTCAACAGCCAGAAAATCAAAGTCCAATTAAAGTAGGAGATATAGTAATCCTTAGGGGAGATATGCATCGTTCGCAATGGCCTCTAGGAAAAATAGCAAAATTGCATACTGATGGAAAGGGGATTGTGAGGTCAGTGGAGTTACTAGTGAGGGGACAACGATGTGTGCGGACGGTAAATAATTTGATTCTCCTAGAGTTAGCTGAAGAGGTAAAGGAGGACTCTAAGTCTGCGTCTTGGCAGGCCAACTTAGGGGATTCCCGACCTCGGAGGCAAGCTGCTTTAAAGTGTAAAACCACTTGGAGAAAGCTCATAAAAGGGGGTCAAATCACCTGAAGCAAACCTTAATTTTTCGCCGGCCCTCAGTTGTGGAAATTATCCACTAAAACCGCTCTCTAATCGAGAGAATGGTATGGTGGGATACGCCTCCCCTGTCAAAAAGGGAGATGAGTAAGAATTCCAACTATGTATATATTATTATAGAATTGGGTATAAATTAAGATGCATTAAATATAGTAGTATAATTCTGGTGGTATTCACTAGTACCACAATTAATCAAAGGATTAACATAATATAAAATTGTGAGGAAAATATTGGAACCTCCACGTGTAGGAGTAAACATTATTGGAACGGACACGTGTATAGCTCCAGCTGACTTGATAAGGGTTCTCGATCAAGACAGCATTCACGCATTAGATCCTACACGATTAAGGTGTAGTACTCTCTTGATTATACACTTGAGGTGTAGTCACGCTCATTATATTACTATGATTGAGCCAACATAACCAATCAATCGGTTAAACCAAGGACGAAGTGGTAAAAACACCACAACAGTGCCGCCAAGAACTGTGGAAAGTTACCGTCGGCCTACCACTATCGCCGCCATTACGTGCACCTACCACAATTACCAAGCGCCCTACAGCGACTACCACCACTCCCTCAAATAATAATCAAGCCTTCAAATCATCAATCCATCTACCACTGCTGAGTATATACCTTAGTTAGCGTCTAAATAGGGTATCATTGCAGTCTAGGTAGTTCTTGGGTTAATAGCAAGGTGAGTTCACATCAATTATTACTATAATTTCAACACACTCCTTCAAATATAACTTTAACACTCCTTGTTTCACTATTCCATTTATCAACAATACTCAGTCCCAGCGAAAATTTCATCACCATTTTCTGCCTCCCTTCTATCATCTCCTTCCAACTGTTGTGTCAACTTGTGCGGCCTGAGTCAAATGCGGGTTAGGGCGACATCTAATATGCGGGATGTTTGTCTTTTCCATGGGTGCGTGGAGGAGTCTGAGCAGTAATGACCCCTGTTGGGTGCGCGGAGGGCATCGCCGAGTGAAGTATTCCAGGTGAAGCAGCAGACCTGAGATATCAGACGTTTTACAATGGAGAGCAGCAGCGGGGGTTGGATGATGTTTACATCTGACACGGCCATGTTGGCAGCAACAATCGCTATCATGTTGCCCCATTTCTTGTTTTCTCTTAAACTCCAACCTTTTCTTAGTATTATGCATTACTGTTGATAACACAGTTACAAATTTGTGCTCAGTGAACTACTGCTTAACACAGATCACTCCAGACCCCCTTAGTAATACACCACCGGCTGTTCTGCATTCTTTGCCCGACCTCTCATTCGCTAATAGGGATGTGCACCGGTACCCGGTATACCGAAATAACGGTATTTTAGCGCCGGTATTACCGGTATTTTTATTTCCCGGTATACCGGTATCGGTATTAGTATTGCATCGGTATACCGGTATCGGTATATTATTTGGTCGGTATTGGATTTCGGTATTATGTTTTTTTCTCTCTTTTTTTTTCTTCTCTCGAAACAGATTCCTGACTAGTACCAAGACCAAGAACTGACTAGTGACTACTCCGACTGCCGAGACACGTATGGTAGCGTAACGCTCATTGGCTCAGAGCCTCAGAATCTGCGGCGCGTGTTATCATTGGCCGATTGCAGCTCAGCTGACAATGCCGCTCTGTAAAACCTCCCTCCCTTCCTCTACCCCTCGAGGGCAGACCATCACAGAAAACGGATCATTACATATCACACAGGCGTCACTATACAAATCTAGCCTAGCTCACATTTTCATTATTGTTATTATTATTATTTTTATTATTATTATTATTATCATTATTATTATTATTATTAGTAGTAGTAGTAGTAGTCTTAGTCTACTATTATTATGGTTAATAATGTCATCATCATTTTCATTATTGTTATTATTATTATCATCCAAATTATTATTATTATTTTATTATTAATATAATTATTTCAAAGATATGTGTGTGTGTGACTGTGTGTGTGGGTGTGTGTGACTGTGTGTGTGTGTGTGTTTGTGTGTGTGGTGTGTCGGAGAGTTCACCCCTCAAATGACTGCCCCTCTTCTTTTTTTAAGCTCCCTTCCCCCCCCAAATTACATAATCGAACCACGATAGCCCACCAATTTGATTATTGACCTATCAGCAATTTACCACGAAAAACACAGCCCACGTAGCCTCACAAAATGCACGCTGCCTGTACTATGTGTCATGACGGCGTAAGAGTCACGATGGAGTCATACAGGTGACTACGTCACGAAGGGAAAAATCAACGTCTTTTTTGTCGTACGATCTAGAGCTACGTAACCACGACATGCCATGAACTTCACGATAGCGTCAAGAGCTAGAAACATGCACTCCACGTGGGTGGGTGTTGCCAGGTGATGGAAAAGGGGAAGGGGGGGCTAGAGATGAAGGGGGAGAAACGGGGTAGGGGTTGGCATGGAGGGGGGGGAAACGGGGGAGGGGGTTTTGTAATAAAGAAGGGGGGTTTTTTTGGTGTGGCGGGGGAAATGGGGGAAGGGGATTTGGGGAGTAGAAGGCTTTATTGTTTTTTGCCTGTGAGTGGTTAAAAAGGGGGGGGGGGGGGGTGTTCCCATGGTGAGGGAGTAGGGGGTAAGGGGTCGAGGAGGGGGTGTCACCCTGTGGTGAGGGGGGTAGGGGGGTAGGGAGTCGAGGGGGGGTGTTACCGCGTAGTGGGGAGTTGGGGGGCAGGGATCGAAGGAGGGTGTCACCGCGGGTGAGGGAGTAAGGGGAGGGGGTCGAGGGGGGGTTTACCGCGGGGAGGGATAGGGGGAAGGGTCAGAGGAGGGGGGAGGGGAATGAGAAAGGGGGAAAGGCGGAAGGGGGGGCAAAAAAAGGGGGGGGGAAAGGGGGTGTGGAAATTTCCACCAAACACCCTTCATAATTTTGTAGAGTGGGGTTTTTTTTCCACCCCCCTCCTTTTGAGGGAAGTTGTCCGCTCATCAAGGGGGGTTTTGTATAGGGTGTATATTAAAAATTTAAATGGTAATGGGCATAATTAAAGGTAATTTAAAATAAATGATAAGTACTGGGGGTAAATTTAAAATTAACATTCCCAGTAATATTAAGCATTTGCACCTTATATTAGCACCTTGGTTAGAAGCGCGGTCATTGGCTGTTGCCCATTAGATTCTCGCCACTGAAATGTATACACGTGGCTAGATATTGGTAGCGGTGGCTCACCGCGCCCTTTCGGAGAATCAGTACACTCTAGACCCTTCCAGGAGTAACATCTAATATACGTGCTTGTCTATAAGTACAAGTACAAGTACACTACCAGCTCCGATCGAGTTAATATATCTCTTCTCTGATTATAAAGAAGAGATTTGTACATACGTTAATTGTACATATAAGTGATAAAACAATAGGACGGTGTTAGAATCAAAACAGATAAAAATCCGCCGCGTCAGTTATTGGTGTGAAAACCCACTTGACGCCCAGCACATCGCCTCCACCCCTCCGCTTCAGTCATTCACGGGCGGTCTCGATCCCGGCGACCACATCGGATCACAGGAACGGGCAGTGTTGATAAAAGCCTACAACGATTTCAACCCACTATCCACCGATAAGTATCCTAGTTAGTTGATTAGCTGGGGTATTGTGTCGGGATGAGATAGACATGGGTTTGATTGATTAGGTAAGACTCACATTAAATATATGTATGTGACATAAATTCCCACAGGTGGGTTGAAGACGCGCGTTACGTTTTTTTATCCTCACGATAGACATACGACGATCACAATAGTGTCACGAAGTTGCTACATATATAACGATAGCGTCACGATAAACTTACGATAGCGCTGCGTTGGGTACAAAAAGCGGGGAGCTTCCCGATTTTTTAGTGCACGCACTATCTTTTCGTGGCCTCGGCAGAGCGCGTCACGAGCGTCACGATCGGTCACGATGAACCCATAACCAGGACCATGACGGCGCTGCGCATTGTATTGTTGGCGCGCTCGTGGTTCCATTATGGAATGTGTGAAGGGGGCTTTACCATCTATTTTGAAGAAAATCGCGTTTCACGTGTCTCCGTTTGCGCCTTTGAAATAATAACAATAATAATAATTTAAAATAAATGATGATAATGATTATAATAATAAAAACAACAATAGTAATAATAATAGTAATAATAATAATAATGATAATGTCCATGGTATTAATGATAATAATAAGTTATAATAATAATAATAATAACTCGGATAAAATAATCATAACAATAATAGTGATACTAACAATAATATTGATAACAATATTGATAATATATATAATAATCAAAATGATAATAATAATGATAATAATAATAATAATATTGATAATGATCATAAGGATAATAATAAAGATACTGATAATACCATCATTGATGGTGGTCCTTAAAATTGGTTTTGGTGGTGGTCCTTTAAACACTGTGTGTGTGTGTGTGTGTATTTACCTAGTTGTATTTACCTAGTTGTAACATACAGGAAAAGAGCTATGCTCGTAGTGTCCCGTCTCCAAATCTACAAATGTACTATTATCCAGTTTGCCTTTGAAGTCCTGAATACTTCTTGCATTCTTTTTATTATCTTATTGATAATTATTACAATTTCTTATTAGTATTGCTATGCTAATATTTCATTATTACAATTGCTATCATTGTTATCATCATACTACCATAGATAGTAGTGGGTGGGTGGGTGTATGTGTGTGTGTGTGTGTGTGTGTGTGTGTGTGTACTGTGTGTGCATGTGTGTGTGTGTATGTGTGTGTACTGTATGTGCATGTGTGTGTGTGTGTGTGTCTGTACTGTGTGTGCATGTGTGTGTGTGTGTGTGCGTGTGTGTACTGTGTGTGCATGTGTGTGTGTGTGTATGTGTGTGTACTGTATGCGCATGTGTGTGTGTGGTTGTGTGTACTGTGTGTGCATCTAAATAGTATGATGGACTACATGTCCATCATACTACCTAGATGCACACACAGTACACACACACACACACACACACATGCACACACAGTACACACACATACACACATGCACACACAGTACACACACATACACACATGCACACACACACACACACACACACACACACATACACACACACACACACACACACACACATACACCCACCCACCCACTGCTATCTATGGTAGTATGATGATAACAATGATAGCAATTGTAATAATGAAATATTAGCATACCAATACTAATAAGAAATTGTAATAATTATAATTATCAATAAGATAATAAAAAGGAAAAAAAAGCCAATAATGATAATATATATATATATATATATATATATATATATATATTATATATATATATATATATATATATATATATATATATATTATATAAGGTGTATTATAACAGTTTCAGTCGCCACTATTCCAACACTTCAACCCCTACTACCACCTTTCCAGTCACACCCTCGATATCTTCTCCCTCCCTCCCCCCACCTATCCTCACCCATCACTGGAGCAAGGCGTGGTGGGGTGAGGGAAGGAACAAGGAGGGAAGGGGAGATAAGAATGAGTAAGTGTCATGTATGTCGGTGTGAGAAAACTTATATATACCAAGAAGGAAATTCTGAAATGGATCTAATGTGTGGTTTTAACAGCAGATAACTCGAGAGAGAGACGCAGATCGAGTAGGGGGCGATCTGAAAGAAAAGTTTTTAAGTGGATAAAGGGATTTAATAAAGGAGAGGTAGGAAAAGTTCTTAAGGCTATTAACCAGGGTAGAACAAGAAGTAATGGATTCAAGCTGGAAGGGCGTAGATTTTGAAAGGAAATAGGGAAAAACTGGTTCACAAATAGGATGGTGAATGATTGGAATGGACTCAGTAGACAGGTAGTTAGTGCAGAGTCATTGAAGAGCTCTACCCCCCTGTCTCGCGGCTCACACCAGCCCGTCGCCACGGACCACCTTTGCTCCACCTCGATCCCTCCTCCCCATTCCCCAATATTTTTGCTGTGGTAAATGCTATACATATGAATATGATAAGAAATTAGGACCGAGAATTTGTTCTTTGGTCATTTTGTCAAAGGCAAATAAAATGTGTTAATATTATCATCTCACCTGGCTATTTAATCTTAATCTACATATCTCTAAAAAATGTCTGATTTTTTTTTATTTCCTTAGGATTTCCTTAGTTTTTGCTTTTTCCTTAGAAGTTTCCTTCTCAGGCCTAAATTTCCTTAAAAAAGGAAAATTTCCTGAAAGGGGAAAAAAATGGTCCACTGTAACATCAGGATTGCCTGATAGTTGGGCGGGTTTATGGCCAAATTAACTGAAATAAATAAATAAATAGAATAAAAAATTATTTACTTTATATTATACTAGCCGCAAAGCCGCCCTCCGGGCGGACTTTTTGGCTAGCTCCTGCGGAGGGCTATTAGTGGTGGGCTTTTTCTTCGGCCCACCAAACACAGACTCTCCAGATAGCCCCTTCTAACTTTCCTGAAATCACGGATGTAGAAATGTATGTATTCCCCCCACCCATTCACTCCCCCCTTTTCCCCCATCACCCCCCACCCATTCACCACCCATTACCCATCACCCCCCACCCTTTCCCACTCACCAAATTACCCATCACCCCCCACCCATTCACTCACCCATTACCCATCACCCCCCACCTATTCCCTCACCCATCACCCATCATCCCCAATAGTAGGGCAGCTTAGCACCGAATTTCAAATGGATGGGGACATGCCGGATAAAAGCACCAAAATTTTATCAGGCAATCTTCAGGGTCCCCGCTATGATTCTATAACCGGCGCCAAGCGGTAGGACCACTCTTATTTGAAATTTTTCATTATTTGTGCAAAAAAAAATTGAAAATTTTGGATTTTTTTTTTTTTTTATAGTTTTGGGAAAAAATGTTTTTTTTATTGCAGAAATGAGAAATATAGTCTTTTCCGATCATTTTGGTGTAATTGTTTTTTAAAATCGAACATCTAGAAGTATTTTAAAACAATATTTGAAAATTAGGTGTCTCGGGTGCATTTCCAAAAATTTTTTTTTAAACGTTCTAATTAACGTAGGTCACGGGTATTCAAAAACACAATTTTCGTTATCATTTTATTTCGTAATCGCGTGGTCGAGTAGCGGTTAATAGTGAATCGCGTAGTCTAATTAAAATTCGGAGCTGCCCTTAACACATACGAAAATCAAGAAAAATGGATACTCTTTCAGACCGTGCGATTTTCACCCAACATGGTTTGCAAAATTACTCTCGGCTAAGCTTATCACATTGGCAGCTGCATAGTCGGTGCACTTCCACTGCGCCTTCTTGCATGAGCATCGTCCTCCGCACGTGACGCTTTTGCAGCCACACTTGACAGTTCGCTGCAGGCCTGAGATGCTACAGGCAGGTTGGACCACACAGGACGCCAGGTCTTCGTTGCACTCTTAGAGTCCACCCCCAAAGCCCTCTGGGGTTGGAGGCTTTCTGCTCACTTTGATCACTGGTTGCCCAGATTCCAGCTGGTAGACTGCGCGCAGTGTGTGCTGCAGAAGGGCTTCCTGCGTTGGGGAATCTTTCCATTGGCTGTTTTTTCTGTGAGAAGAGTTCCCTACGTCCCTCGTTCACAGAGTCCAAGTTGCTCGTCTTATTGTAGATGATCACGTGAAGCGCTCGAGCAACTGGAATTGCTTGCAGTTCACTGTCACAGTCATGTAAGGGTGATTCATGATAAATTGGAATCTGTCCAGGTTCAGGAACCGTGTAGATTCGCGGATGACATCCAATTCCCATGCTTGATCAATTGCAGGTGTGGTCTGCCTTTCATTTGAAGAGAGGCAGAATTTGAGTGATGGCAGCTTCTACTTCTTGAGCAGGACTGTTTTGCAACGAGGCATGGTGGGGCGGACCAGGCTATACAATCCCCCTTGATCACATCTTCTTTGTCCAAGAGCTGACTGGCGTGTTCCAGCCATTTCTTTTCTTGTCGCATGCTTCTTCAGGTAGCCATGTACAGCTGTGATGTCACGGGGCCCTTGGGCAAAAGCCACCGACGCCTTGGGAAGTGCCACAGCGGGAACATTTGTAAACCCAGTGGGCAGCTGGGGGGCCTTTCCCCCCTCCTGGCATCAATGCTATTCCCTTTTTGGATCTGTCCCCTATTCAAATGCAGTTGGCGATTGGAAGGGGACTGACCCTGTTCCATGGAAGGAACCTTTGGGGTTGTGCTTGAGGGGTTGTAATCAAGGTTGTCTAAGGCTCCCACGGTGAAAAGACCTTGGCGGAGCTGGAAAAGGACATAATACACCCTTTCATCTTCAGTTTTTTACAGACGCAGTGGCGATTTATTCTCCACTTGCAGGACCCTGTCAAACTGACACTGATGCCCAGTTCATACATCTTTGTGGGGCCATCTGTTTGGACCTTGTCGTGTGTGACCTTGAGGCCGATGTACAGCGGAAAGGGGTGGTTCACAGTCTGATGAATGGAACGTGTCTGCCAACTTTTGGGGCCCTTGTGTGTCCCTTGGGGCTTTTCTGCGCACGCTTCTTGGTCTTTCTTTCAGTGTTAAAGGATGACCTGTGAAGCTGTGGGGACAGGCCTTGAATCCACTGTGTCCTGGTCTTTCAGATCAGCCCCTTTCTCAGCATGGTTATCAGGGATTTGAGTTGGGTCGGGACAGTCTTCTGCTGGCAGTCACTGGGGAAGGCACCACAAAGTTGAACCCGTTGAGCTGAAGATTTCATTTTGTACAATCCTGGCAGCTTTCGCCAAAATCAGAGCATCTCCCTCAAAGTCCAGTTTGAACCTTGCTTCAGCATTCCCTGCATTCCTTGTTCAAATACGAGTATCACTTCTTTCCCGTCACTTTGCTCTTGGCCGTGGGGGAAGTGATTCAAAACTTGCCTCCTTGAAACGGCCCTTGTTGATTCACTAGTAATACCAAAGTCTGCGAGGCGTGTCACGTAGAGGTGCCCAATGAGGGCCCAAATTGAAGCAAAATGTACCTTCTTCTATCTCGTTTTTCAATGTTTGTGAGGAGTTCTGCGAAAGGCCCCCTTTCTTTGAACTTCTTCACATTCGCAGGTTCATCCTTGGGAAAGTTTTTCTTTGCTCACTAGAGACCGATGGCGATTCCGAAGACCAACGAGGGGAAGCCAGATGATACTTTGCTTCCAGGCAATAAGGTCACCGGCTCCTTCAATCCTGTCCATTTAAAATCTGTCTCTTGCAGATCGCTGGCCATAAACCTGACGTTATTTATCTGCGGGCCCAGAGTTCTAAATTCATGCATGAGTCCGTCCCTTTCTTAGTGCAAAATATGCAGATGGTCATTTCGAACGATTGGCGAGGCCGCGGCGCCTGCCTTCAGTATGGCCCCTTTCAGGGGTAACATCCCCTATCCCTCTTTCTTTCTCTTTCCAACTCTGTTTGAATTGAACTGTGGAATGACAGGATTTGTGCCCCTGTGCACGATACCTGATGAAAGGGCATCCACAGTGATATCACTGCCGAAATGCAGCGGCTCCGGCAACGAGTTCAGTTCTCTGAAGTGAGCCACATTTTTTAGGAATGATGCATAGGCCGCCGGTGCTGATGGTGTCTGCTCCACGTGCATTCAAGGGGCAGCGCAGGGATTCAGGTTTTAGTTTGTTGGCAAATTATGCACTGTGTCCATTTCCCTCTTCATGAAGTCTTGCTCTTCAAACCTGCAAAACAAGGAAAAACAATATAAGGCAAATTGCAAACATATAGCAGATATGATTACAACATATAGCAGATTTAATATAATGCATCTAATTAAATAAAAAAATCTAAATGTCCATTGTGGGATGCATCTTGCTGTTCGGATCGTTTGGCGCCGGTTCTAGAATTGAAGCTTAGATGCTGAGGAAATGCACCCGAGACACCTAATTTTCAAATATTTTTTTTAAAAATACTTCTAGATGTTCGATTTTAAAAAACAATTACACCAAAATGATCGGAAAAAAACTATATTTCTCACTATATTATTTTTTTCCCAAAAACTAAAAAAAAAAAAAATTTCCCAAAATTAAAAAAAAAAAATTTCACATATAATGAAAAATTTCAAATAAGAGTGGTCCTACCGCTTGGCGCCGGTTATAGAATCATGCTGGGACCCTGAAGAATTGCGTGATAAAATTTTGGTGCTTTTATCCGCATGTCCCATCCACTACCTAAGCTGCCCCACTACAACCCATTCACTCACCCATCACCCCACACCCATTACCCATCACCCCACCCATTCACTCACCCATTACCCATCACCCTACATCAAGTTTCCTCAATTCTCGCAACCCACTTTTTTTCACAATTATCGCTAATAGGCTGCTAAAAAAAAGAAAAAAAAAGTGATCGGATCATCTCATAATTGGGCTTAAAACCTTCCCTGGTCAACCCGGTTCCAAAAATGTGCCATATGAGTTTGTTTGCGCCACGGGGGGCGGAACCTATACCAGACACACACACACACACACACACACACACACACACAGAGACAGACAGACAGAGAGACACACTTTTGTTATATTATTATAGATTACCCATCACCCCCACTATTCCCTCACCCATCACCCATCACCCCCAACCCATCACCCCCCACCCATTCACTCATCCATCACCCCACACCCATTACCCATCACCCCACCCATTCACTCACCCATTACCCATCACCCTACATCAAGGCTTCCTCAATTCTCGCAACCTACTTTTGTTTTCACAATTCTCGCTAATAGGCTGCTAAAAAAAAAAAAAAAAAAGTGATCGGATCATCTCATAAGTGGGCTTATGACCTTCCCTGGTCAACTTGATTCCAAAAATGTGCCATATGAGGTGTTTGCGCCACGGGGGGCGGAACCTATACCAACACACACACACACACACACACACACAGACAGACACACTTTCGCTTTTATTAATATAGAAGATGTATATAATTACAATGTATTTAAATACTCATTAAAGTATTTAATTACTGTATTCAAATACATGAAAACTAATGTATTTATAAATAGATTTCTTAATACACAAATGTATTTAAATACAAATGTATTCAAATACTGCCCAGCTCTGGCTATATATCTATCTAAACTGTCTTTCCCAGGAATCTCAGGAACTCTTTGTCCAAAAATAAATGTTAAAAGGAAATTTGAATAAAATTATTGTTATTTTCCTTATTTAGAGGTTACATTATACATACTAATTAGTAATTACTGATACAAAAAAAGAAATGGCCTACGCCACATAAAACTTTATTTTACGGGGGTCTATGCTGTACGGTAGGGGTTACGAATTGTAAAAGAAGAGATGGCCGACGCCAGGAGCGGATTTATGGTGTGCGGGGCCCTAGGCCGGTGGGAGTGCGGGGCCCTGAATGAAATGTGGGGAAAATTCTAGAGTCCTTTCCCGCCCTTATTAGTGTTTTTTTTTTTCTCCAGACCTTCACAGACCCCTTCAGATACCTCTAAAACGTAATTATAAAGTGGGGAAGAGATGTCCCCTTCAACGCTCCCTCCCCCCTACATTACCCCCGCCCTGGACCCCCCAAAATAACATTTCTAACCTAACCTCACTACAACCTAACCAATAACCTCCTAACGAGATCTAAGGGTGGGAAAGGACTACAATTTTACCAGGTTAGGTTAGGTTAGTAATTATTATTATTTTTTTTAATATCTCCCCCACTTTATTATTACGTTTTAGAGGTATCTGAAGGGATTTGTGAAGGTCTGGATATAATAAAACCACTAATAAGGGCGGGAAAGGACTCTAGAATTTTACCAAATGTGATTCAGATTTCATATTAGTTTAATTGAAACTTTTTCCACCCATATTTTACATTATGTTGGTACTAATTTGTGGCATATTATGGTACATGCAATGTAACAGTGTTCGAGCAAATAAGAAATGTCCAGCATTCAGATTTTCATTGCAAACATATTTTTTCCTCTGGGGTGCGGGGCCCTTGCGGGAGTGGGGCCTAGGCCATGGTCTACTCGGTCCCCCCTTAAATCCGCCACTGGCCGACGCCACAGGAAACTTTATTATAGGGAGGTCTATGCTGTACGGTAGGGGTTAAGAATTGTAAAAAAAAGAAATGGCCGACGCTATAGGAAACTTTATTTTAGGGGGGTCGATGCTGTAGAGGTTAATAATTGTCTGGGAGTAGACAATTAAAAAGATACACGAAAAAATCAAATACCGATACCGGTAATACCGGTTTTTTGGCACGGTATCGGTATACCGGTATCGTAACTGATACCGGTGTGAGGACTACCGGTATTATTCCGTAAACCGGTATCGGCAATACCGGTATTTTCTTGATACCGCACAACCCTATTCGCTAATATGGCCGCATTAGACGCAGGGTGAACTTGCATTCCTTTTTAAGGGAAAAAACTGCGTCTTATGCGCCGGCAAATACGGTAACCTCCATGGTCCTTCCAAAATCCATGAACATCAACTACAACTCATACCTGAGGTAGGTCAAATTTGTGTATCCTACTGTTGTGTTAAGCTTGCAGTCCCTCCATTTTATTTTATTACGAGCCGCCACTGCATATATATATATATACACTAAAGCCCTTATAACTCGGCACGATAGGGGCTCTGGCCTTGCCGAGTTATTCATATGCCGAGTTTGCAAATGCCCTCTGATATGGGTAAAAACTCAAATTTTGTAAATATAACATCCGGGAGACGTTCTTAACTGGTTTATCCTCTTCTTGGTAGTCTTGGGGTGCTTTAANCTGGAATGAATAAACACGAAATAATACCGGTAATATCGGTATTTTGGCACGGTATCGGTATACCGGTATCGTAACTGATACCGGTGTGAGGACGTACCGGTATTATTCCCGTAAACCGGTATCGGCAATACCGGTATTTTCTTGATACCGCACAACCCTACCTGAAGGACTGAGTTATTTCAAAGTTCAAACGCGGAGAGGGTGCCTGAGGGTAGATAACGCTCATAGCAAAAGGGCTAAGAATTCATTATCAGATAAAGTAATCATCATTAGGCCGCTTATACTTGATTTTGAACAAAAGAACTTAACTGCAGTCATCATTTCATTGAGGTACGAAGCTGACCAAGCTTTTTATTCACAATAAACGCCTCTATTTTTCAAATGTTTCTCATTCATCACCACCACTACATTATTCGGTGATGGATGTCGTAGATGAAAGATTTTGTTTTTTTTACGTACTCCAAAAATATCTTTAATACTTTAGCTAACCATTAGATGCTGTAAGACACATTATGATACATGCCGAATGGCAGCTCCTGCCTACTCTAGACTCGCTGTAACGTCATGACGCAAGATAATTAATTTCAGGTCGGACTTTGGCAGGCTTGTTTCTAATGTCTTTGCATGCTACATTGTTTGTTTAGACACGCTGAACGGGTAAATCAACAGTCAACAATCAACAGCTGTCACACTGTGTTACATACAGTACATGAATTAAACCTGCATTGTGGGGATGACAAGGGCTGAGGGTGGCACTAAGAGTACAGGGAAACGCGTGACACTAATGTAACATGTCGAGTGCCCAGTATCACATCAGTTAAATTATTTAAATGTTTGAGTCCTTATTTATAGAATACATTTGCGTGATTCATTATATAAGTGAATGATAAATGTGGATGTATTTAACTGTGCAATATTTTTTTATATTTTATTAATGACTTAGGTAGGTACTTACTTGCCAATCAATCATTGGGGGCATACGCCGGGGGGCGCGTCGCCTCGCCCACCCTACGACGTCACTCCCGGGGGTCACCACGCGCGAGTTCCCATGCAGGCTCCTTTCCCATACCAAGCAGCTCTCGACAAGAAACATCAACTTGCCCCAGCCACGAGCCTTGTGGGCGCCCCCTTGGCCTCCTCCACGCCGGATTGTCTCTTACAGATACAACCCGATGGGAAGGATCGGTTTCAGGGTAGCGTGCCACATGCCCATATAGCCGAAGTTGACGCTGACGGACTATGCAGGTAATAGGTCTCGATTCAGTCTCACGGTGCAATCGCTGATTTGACACGTAATCATCCCAGCGATACCCCATGATTCTGCGAAGACACTTATTACCAAAGGCATTGATTCGTCTCTTCAAGTCACTATGTAGTGTCCATGTCTCACAATCATAGAGTAAGACAGTGATCACAAGCGATTTGAAGATCCGGATCTTTGTCCTCCTGCACAGGTACCGACAACGCCAAATACTCCCGCTGAGCGAGTCCATAACACCGTGGGCTATGCCAATCCGCCGTAAGACTTCTTGACGTGACCCGCCGTCATTATGGACTGCGCTACCTAGGTATGTAAAACTTTCCAAGATCTCAATGTCCTCGCCACACGCATGAACAGACTGTACTGCTTCATCTAGCAAGTCTCCAAACACCTGGACCTTGGTCTTGAGCCAGGAGACCTCAAGTCCCAAAGGCTTTGCCTCCTCGTGCAGCGCCTCGAGAGCCATCACCAGGACCTCCAGCGACTCAGCAAAGATTACTGCATCATCGGCAAAAACAAGATCAGTGATCTTGGTGTTGCCGACGGATGCTCCACAATCACTTTGATCTACAACCTTGTCCAATACCCAGTCCATACAAGCGTTGAAAAGTGATGGGGCAAGGACGCACTCTTGCCTCACTCCTGTATTCACAGGAAAGAAGCCGGATACACCTGCCCCACACTTCACAGCACTCTCAGTCCCAGAATACAGACCAGTTATCAAACCAATAGTCCTTGCAGGAATCCCTCGAAGTCGCAGAAGATCCCAGAGTGACTCACGATGCACTGAGTCAAACGCCTTCTTTAGATCAACATAGGCAGCAAGCATCCCCTGTCGGAACTCACGTCGGCGTTCCACCAGGACACGAAGCGCTAGGATACGGTCCGTTGTTGACTTACCAGGCGTGAACCCAGACTGCTGAGGTCTCTGATGCTTCACCAGATGGCTGCGAATCCGTGTCAGCACTAGATGGGCAAGCACCTTGCCTGGTACGCTGAGCAGTGTAATACCGCGGTAATTGTTGCAGTCCTGACGGTCCCCTTTCACTTTCCAGATAGGGACGACCAGCCCCCTTTTCCAGTCAGGAGGAATGGTACCTGATTGCCACACAGCAGTCAGGACAGCATGCAACCCGTGGATCATGACCTCACCCCCAGCTTTGAGGAGCTCCGCACTGATATTACAAACACCAGCTGCCTTTCCACCCCTCAACTTTGCTACAGCCTCTCTGACTTCGTCAAGAGAGGGTGCGCTTTCGTCAATGGGAGGATCGGCATCCACTGCCTGTAACCCAGTGGTGTGTAGCTGCTCAGTTGGAGGGTCCACCGTGAACAACTGCCCAAAGTACTCAGCCCAACGAGCCATCTGCCCATCCATGTCCGACACGAGGCGCCCATCTGCTGTTCGAATAGCACTCGCCCGAGAAGGAGATTTGGAACGGAGCTTCTTCAGGGCTCGGTAGGCGGGTCGGAGGTCATTAGCGCTCAAATGACCCTCGACATCCTCAGCGAGACTCCGGACATACCTCTCCTTGTCTCTCCCCAGGAGGGTTCTAGTCCGGCGTGACAGAGCCCTGTGCTGGTCCCGGTTCCCAGTTACTTGCCGCTCATGCTAATTTACAGAGACGGGCATCGTTACTCGAAAGTAACTTAGTTACGTATCATCAAAAAGGTATATGACGAAAAGGTATCTCGAGAGATGTGTAAGCAATACAGGGGCAGCACTGCCAAAGTAATAGATGTACGAGATGAATAGAAAAGGAAAGTATTCAGGCATACGGTGCACGAGCGAGACAGGTCACAAGATTTTAAAAAATCTTTTTTATACTGAAAGCTTTCCAGTCCATCAATTCAGAAGCCCCATAAAAGAAGGAAATTTCCATTATTTTACTCTCTTAATACACATTAACTATATGAATAACCAACCAGTCGAGAGTTGCCATTTGTGGGGAAAAAATTCACATGATAAGAAGATAATTTGACCTATAGTATAATTTAGTAAGTCGTTTAAGGTAATATCGGCTATCATGCCGGATAGCCGGATTTTTCAAATAATACTGGATAGTAAAAAGCTGGCCGGATAGCCGGATAACCGGATAGCAACCGGATATCCAGTACATCTCTAATACAAAGCCACTCGATTTGTCTTCCTAAACATGATACTTATTATGGGTAACTTCTGCTAGTATAAATAATACATTTGGTGATATATAAAGAATATTGCAGAGCATAATAGTTCCTTTTCACTCCATGAATAAAGATCTGAAGTAGAAAATAATCATCACTTTGATAAGACCAAAACAAGAGCATGTAGAAATGATATAGTCCCCTAAAAAAAAAATAATAATAATATAGCATTAAGAAATTAGATATATAGACATTTAGAATATAAAGGATAATTATTAAGATCGTGCCCATGTTGAAAGATCTAACCTACTAGGAATGACAAAATGACAAATGGAATTTAAACTGCCAACACAAAAATAATAAAAAGAGAAGATATTGGTGCAGAAATGGAATAGATTGAGTGCATTAGATTGATAAATGACTCAATAGTTGACAGAAAAGACCTATATATATTAGGAGAGGAAAAATATGCTGAATATTTGAGGGGCCGTTTGAATAACAAAGAAAAATTGCATTCCCCATAAAAGTATACATATGCCTGGAATATAATAGAAGTGATAGAAGCAAAAACTGCGCTAAGTTAAGGAAAATCTAAATTAGCATAAATATGGAGACAGAACCACGTGAGTATAGCTCAGGCCCTGTATGCTACAACTATAGGAACATATAACTAGGTAGATACTTACACTTCGATTTCTGGTACTTGAATCATACTCACATTCACTCTCTCACTAACTGGTAATATCTTATCCTGCTTAATCAGTTCTTATGAAATAAACGTCATTGTTATTACTTTATCTAATCTTTTTTTTCTTCAGATAGCGACACTTCATATTAACTTTGGCAACCGTGAGCGGGAAGAGGGATCGAAGGGCTTGACTCACACAACACTTATAACCAGCATGGCCTTATCATCTTCCTCCCTTCTTGTACTGCATAGTGACACTCATAGTCCACCATAATACTATATCTTACTGCTTTTATCATGTCGTTCTTATTTTCTAACCCGCAAACACCTTTCTGCTATCAGCTATTGTCTGCTCTCTTTACTGTTGCAAAATCAAGTTATTCATTATCTTCACTAGCTTCCTTTCATTGATAGCTTCCTTCATTGTTGTGTTTGGTTTTTTTATTTTTAGAGAATTGAATGAATTTACGTAAAATGGGGTTATTGTGCCAGTTTTTTCCATTATAACTATGTCACAGCAAGTACAAATGCAGTTCACTTCAAGTTTATTTCCTAAGTTACAGGTACAGTACATAGGTGAGCAACTTACATATTGAACACACAGTTACACAGTTACACAAAGTTGCTGAGAAAAATATTTACACCCTGATAACATGGATAACAAACATGGCGCCATTGCCCAATGCTTTGGGGTACTACCTACCTGCACCGCTCAATAAGAAAATTATAAACAAAATTAAAAAGAAAATCATAATAAAATATTCAGACCTCATGAATAGTGCTGTGTTATGGTAGTGTATTGGTTGTGTAGCATATTGTAGTCTAGTGGTAGGCTACATAATCAAATTATAAAATATCATAAAATATCATCATAATCAATTATTTCAGACTGCATGGGTAGTGTAGTGTAGTGTAATGTAGTGTAGTGGTAGTGTAGTGGTAGTGTAGTGTTATGGTAGTGTAGTGTTGCTTAGTGATAGTGTGAATAATAAGGATGAAAATATAATCATATTGTAATATTTCAGTCCTTGGCATAGAATCAAAACTCCAAACACATCCTTATATGTGAGATTTCCCTTAACAATGTCAGGTTTGTCCATTTTCAAAACCATCTGCTCCTTTTCTGTAACTGCAATATCAGGGTTCAGTGGCTGCTTTAAACTGACCTAAGAGCCACCTTCTGAGAATCCACTTTTCGAAAGTAACAAACATCACATTCATAGTTATCTGGCTCATTCAAGTTAAGTAAGACACCAACGTAATGATAGTCTTTGCCATGTCCTTTTCCTGGAAAGTGCACTCTGATATAGTCACCCTTTCCTCAATTATCAGAATCAGTACTGGTGGTTCCTGGTGCACAAAGAAAGGACAGCAGTGTCGTTACTGGTATCTGATAATGGTTCTGGTTCAAATACTTGTTTTGAAGGATTATTCTCACTGCTTAAATCTTCACTTTTGGCGGAAGGCATCCTCTTTGGGGTTGAGGTTAATGAACATAGGTTCATTACATGCCCAGCCCAAAGTACGTATAACCACAGGTGACCTATGTCACCTGTGGTTATACGTACTTTGGGCTGGGCATACAAACACTCTTCTGGCATGTGGCATTGTTGGTTTAGCTGCAGCCTCTTTCCGAATCTTCCTAAGATGTTCAATCATAAATGAGCTGACAATCTTGCGAAGTAACTCAGCTAGTGGCTCCCAGGGCAAGGATTCAAAGAGAGTTAAAGGCCAATGGTGCTTTCTCAACAACATACCTCTATTTCTACACCCAGGTGTTAACTGGTATTCAAAGACGAGACATAGCAGTGGCGGTACATGGTTGCTCATAGCTAAGTGGCTGAGCGCCTACAATAACGTCACAGCCTCGCCAGTGAATCCCAATTGTGTCAAAACAAACGTGCCAGCCAATCAGATTGTGTCTCAAACGTGTCAGCCAATCACAAGGCAGCCGCGGCCTGCATTATCAAGGTTCTTCACATCTACCTCCAATCCTCATTCCGCATGAACTTTCAGTTTCGTCGCCCTTCTCAAAAAGTAAGTTATTCCATTATTCCTTCATTCCACAATTCTTTGTACCGTCTCCATCGCTTATAACCTCCAACACTTGTTCCTTCTATATACGCGCCTCCCATGTGTTGTACTTGTTTCTATTCTCTAGCTTATTCCATCATTCATTTATCCCCTGTGTCACCTCCGTCGCTTCAACACTTGTTTCCACCTGCACAGACACGCGGGTAACACGCCGGTAGGCTGTAGCTACTTCCTTGTATTCTAGCTATACCATTATTCTTTCCATGCCCTTTGCATCTGGTCAGCTCCCTTCCTCGTGGAAGGCCGCGTTAATTGTTCCCATCCCCAAAGGCGACGGCACTTTCCGCCCCATTTCCCTCATCAGCTGTGTGTGCAAGATGATTGAAAGAGTATCTTTAAATAGACTCCAGTATAAGGTGGGGAGTTAACTATCCCCAAACCTGCACGGTTTTCTAAAAGGACACTCCACCAGTGACTGTTTCGTTAAGTGTTTTAGTAATAAAGTTGCTACTTGTAGAGCTTGCATAGACTTAAGAGGTGCATTTGATAGGGCTAATCAGGATGTCATAATGGAGGAGCTCATTATGAAGGGTGTCCGAGGCAGGCTGCTTGACTGGATTAGGGACTACTTGTATGACAGTGTGAGGGCTGGAGACGTGGAAGAATGGGGAATAGAAGGGAAAGAAGGATAAATGGGGAAAGAGAAGGAGGAAGAGAATGAAGGAAGAGAAGAGAGAGTATTGATGACGGTGGTGGATAGGGAGAGAGGCAATGGTGTTGTGCTCACGCCACACTTCCTTATCTACCAAGCGAGGAGAAGGAGAGAGAAGGAGAGAAGGTGAGAAAGTGAGAGAAGATGAGAAAGTGAGAAAGGAGAGGAGAGGGTAGAATATTGCTGTACCAACACTTCTCACCCCTCGCACCCCTCTCACTCCCCTACATGACTGAACGTCGCTGAGATACCCTTTGACCTGTAACCACCAACACCACGCCTTGCCTCTCTCTGAACAGAGGGGAAAGAGGAAGATCCTTTCTGGGTTTGTGTGTGAATAGACGTGTCTCGCTACGAGGCGGACACGTAGGAGTGACCAGAGTACCATATATAGAGTAAACCCACGCGCATAGGGGACGAGCTTAAGGGCAACGTTATCGGTGCCACAAGGAGGTGAAGGGGAGGAGGGGGAAGGAGGGGGAGAAAGAGGGAGGAAGGAGGGGGGAGGTAGGGGGTGTTGAATTAGCTACATTATGTTATACTTTCCTCTCTCTCTCTCTCTCTCTCTTTCTCTTTCTCTTTCTCTCTCTCTCTCTCTCTCTCTCTCTCTCTCTCTCTCTCTCTCTCTCTCTCTCTCTCTCTCTCTCTCTCTCTCTCTCTCTCTCTCTCTCTCTCTCTCTCTCTCTCTCTCTTTCTCTCTCTCTCTCTTTTTTTCTTTTTCTTTTTCTTTTTCTTTCTCTTTCTCTTTCTCTTTCTCTCTCTCTCTCTCTCTCCCAGAGGTTGGACTACCCAGTCCAACCGCTCTCGTCTAGGTCACCCAAGCAACTGACCTGTGGACGCACCGCCTACGTCACTATTTGACCTGAGTTGCCAGCCGCGCGGGCAGATTTTTTTTCTCGTATACGAAGTGAGTTTACTTGGTATTTGTTACTTTGGGAGTGACTACGCATAGGCAGTGACTACAAGAAGAGTGTTTGTCTAAGGGCAGCGAGTGAGCTACGCTGGTATTCCCTCCAGGCACACGCGCTCCGCCCCTTCGTCCGCTGCTCCGCTTGCTCCGGTTGCCTTTCCCTGTTACCCCGAGATGACGGGGCCGCGGCGGGGCAAATAGTGGCGCTCTGCGTTGCCCCTGTGGCTCTCCTCCTGGGCCCCAGGGCCTACGGGACCTCGGCGGGACGACTAAGGAATACCCCGCATAGCCCCAGGGGCGGGAAGTGCAACTCTACGAGGCCATGACGTCCCTGCAACACCGCCCGCTCCTGTGGCTCTCCTCCTGGGGCCACAGGAATCCCCGGAGCCACAGCAAGGCGACGAAGGAGCGCTTCGCTTTGCCCTAGGGGGTAGGTACGTGCCACTCTACGATGCCACGATGTCTTACCACACTACCTGCCCCTGTGGCCTCTCTTCAGGGCCCTTGGGAAACCACAAGGCATTGGGGCAAGACACTAGCGGCGGGCTCGGGGCGGAGGTGAAACTCTACGCTGTTACGACGCCCTACTAGACACCTCCTTCAGGAGGCTTCCCCTGGGATTCCGGGGCATTACGAGACATCCGCCGCAGGATCTTAGGACCTCTTGAGTACCACATACAGGTCTTCCTGGAGGCTACGCAGCAGATGGTGATGTATCCATACGATTGACAGTGCATGATAGGGGCGGGCGATTAATGGATGCCCTCGGGGCAACTATGCAAGCTAGGGTCCTCGGGGGGGACAGGGAGGGTCGCCCCCCTGGCAATGCCGGGGCGTTTACCCGCCTGGGGAGGTAAGCTCCCCGTATCTCCGAAGCTACGGGCACTGCCCCGTGTACCTTCCGGTACAAGGAGATAAGCCCAACTCGGCACCTTCAGGTAGGGGTGCCGGGGTTAATTGTCATGCCACGACCAGCGACCGATTGGATAGAACCGTAGCGGGTTGGGGGGCCGCTAAAACAGGAACTATATCAACACCCCCCGTTGAGCCCGCGCGCACGAAATTTCCCCCCCTACGGGAGTAGGGCGGCGTGGGGCTTAACAGACAGGAAGGCACAAGTATGTTTTTATGGTGTAGCCTCTCCAGAGGATCTTTTTGAACTGGGCACGCCACGTCACTAGGGTAGTGTGCCTTGGATAGGATACTAAAGTCATTCATAGAAAAAGGGTGATCTAAATCATGTGAGTGTGAGCGGATTGCAGATTGCGAAGGTGAAGAAATGGGTCGACCAGTACGTGCAGAAACACCTTTATGCTCAGAAAGCCTAAGGGTTAGATTCTTTGTCGTCTCGCCGACGTATCTAGCGTTACAAAGCAAATGTTCTAGCTGTAACGCTAGATACGTCGGCGAGACGACAAGGAATCTAACCCTTAGGCTTTCTGAGCATAAAGGTGTTTCTGCACGTACTGGTCGACCCATTTCTTCACCTTCGCAATCTGCAATACGCTCACACTCACATGATTTAGATCACCCTTTTCTATGAATGACTTTAGTATCCTATCCAAGGCACACTACCCTAGTGACACTAAATTATTAGAATCCATACACATCAAGCATCTGTCCTCTGATCTTAATAACCAAGTCACTTCACACCAACTACATATACTCAAATGATTATCACACTGTTTG